>CP050231.2:3860108-4460108 GCA_012066045.3 Morus alba | reverse complement strand
CATCAATGGGAATACCACTATAACTAAAAGGATCCATTATAAAAAAAATAAGATGGATTTGAGAGAGAGAGAGCTTTAGGATAAGTGATAGTTTTTAGAAAAATTGTGAGAGAGATTGAGAGAGATTGAGAGAAATTGAGAGAGATTGAGAGGGATTGAGAGAGTTTGAGTGAGAAAAATGTGTGGGGGATGGGGGTATTTATAGGGAAATTTTTGGGTTAAAAAATGATTTTTTTTCAAAAAAAATCTGGATAAATGGCTATTTTTTAAAATTCGGGCAGTTTTGGGCAATTCCGGTTTTCAGGCAGAATTAGGACAAAATTCAAAAAGCTAGCCGTTTCGGGTAATTTGAGCAGTCGGGTACCTCGGACAGGTCAGATTTTCATGCAGAATTCAGGTAAAAATTCAAAAAACTAGCCGTTTCGGGTAATTCGGGCAGTCGGCCACCTCGGGCAGTTCGGGCACCTCGGGATTTCGGGTAGAATTTGGGCAAAATTCAAAAAAAGTAGCCGTTACGTGCATTCGGGCACTTTGGGCACACAGAATTTTTGGGCATTTTCGGGTCGGGCAATTCGGGCATGGTCGGAAAAATTCAAAAAAATTTCAACAGACGGCGGTAAACGTCGATTAGACGGCGGCAGGCAAAAGGGTCAAATGCAAATTCGGGCTACCCGAGCCCGAACCCAAAAATCTACCATGGGTAGGCGGGAAATGGGCTTGCCCGCCCGAACCTGAAAAAATTTAGGCTTTGGGCAGCCCGCCGACCCGAACTTCCAGCACTATACGACTAGTGAGGCTCGACTTATTCAACGAGTCAGGACAAGTCGTGCAACCTTGGGATCCACAAATTAGTTATAAGATAATCATGATCACTGGATATTATCTCTAGAATATCTCCAAAGATCAAGCCAAAAAAAGATAAAGGCAACCCAACGAAGATTTACTTGATCCCCAAGTCTCCCATTTTAGTGGAAAGAGCGCCCGCATATATATATATATATATATATATATATATATATATATATATATATAAGATCTTCATTTCTTCAATAAGGATTCCACCAGCCAAAGCCTGGAGGATCAACCACGCACAAGAAAGCACTCCACACACCATATATAAACATATGCAAGGGAGAAGCCAAACACGTATTTGAAGAAGCTCTAGATTCATTCTACCTCCACTTACACTATATTTTCCACTTCTTTCCATATTTTCTCTCTGCATTCTTAATTCCCTTCTTCTTTCCTCGCATTCTTGTTCTCAGTCACCATTGTAATTCTCATCCAAACATCTAGAGACCTTACAGAAGACGCAGCTCATTAATTTGAGGCAAATATCTGTAAATTCTTATGCCTCCAACTTTATTAATTTTCATACTTTATTTACTGTGCAGCACTACCAATTCTCTGATCGTCCAAGCTGGATCATTGACATCCATTATAAATTTAGTTGTAAATTCCACCTTTTACATAAACCTATCAATTTTAGAAAGAAATAGACTTATTATTTTCGTACTTTATTATTTTTAAAAAGAAATATACTTATTATTTTTCAAACTTTGTAAATTCTTGTGTCTCTGTCTTTATTATTTTTCATACTTTATTTACCGTGTAGCACTACCAACTCTCTGATCATCCAAACAGGTCATTGACTTCCGTTATAAATTTAATTGTAAATTCCACCTTTTACAAAACCTATCTATTATAGAAAGAAATAGACTTACCTAAAAAGTAAATTAAATAGCAACACTAAAAATATTGTTCTTCTAAATTTATCACTTTCGCTAAATTTCTTAACTTTTTTATTTCTAAATTTAAGGAATGGACAATTTTTTATTTTTTATTTTTTTTGAAAGTGATATTGGAGATAAGATTAAATAGAAGCCATCTCGGCAGTTACAATGTCTGCAATACAATCAGGAAATTCTTCCAACCAATACTGGTCAGAAACTAGAGAGATAGCTAATCGTGCTAGTGTATGGACCGCTTTGTTACAATCCCGTGTAACAAAACTGCATGAACCATCACCAGCTTCATGAAGCAGTAATCTAATATCTGTTAAAATAGGCTCTTCCACAGCTAAAGCCGCTGGATTATTAACATATTTAACTACTGCCAAACCACTCTCAATAGCAAAAACGAGGCCTTCTTGAACTGCCAAGCTTTCCGCAGCTAAATCTATAACACTAAGTGCACCAACTAGTTTCTTAGCAATGGCGCCCAAGAAAGCCTGTGGAATCACGAATAAGACCCCCACACCTATTTTATATATTATATATATATATATATATATATATATATATATATAATCAAGATGAGGGAACACAGAAGCAAACTAACTAGAGGACCCTATATAATCAAGATGAGGAATGGACAAATAATAAAGGTGGAAATGCAAACCAACTAGAGGAGCTTTTTTTTTTTTTGGCCAAATAGAGAGGAGTTTGGAAGCACAAACTTTTGAAGTAAGCCAAAATTTTGTCACAGTTGAAACCAGCAAAAACCAAACTCTTCCCAACTTTCATAAAGTCCAAACAAATTATACACAATGTAATAGTCACGTGACATGGACAAAGTTAAGCAAAAAGGGTACTATCTTCTATCTATGTTGTCAACTAAGATATATGGCACAAATAACACTTTCACTCTAAGACTAAATATCGTTGTGTAATCAATATATACTTGGTGGGATCAAAATGTAAGAGTGAAATATTCACGTCGGCTAACAAATTCAACTGCTAATGGAAAAGGGTGGCTAGGAACATCCATGCACGGGGTTCAAGCCTATCCAATTATCGCACTTCTCTAGTTTGAGAAGCTTTACGCAAGAGTACTATTGAAAAATATGCATAAATAAATGATAATTCATTTCATTTTTGCAAGTGTTGCTTGTTGAAACCTATTGATTTTAGAAAGAATTAGACTTGCCTAAAAGCAAATGACAACATTTAAAATGTTCCACTACAGGAAAAGAGGGTTTTAGGTCGTCGCTAAAGAATTACAAGTTGTTGCTAAAACATTTTTTGCGATGACTCGTCATCGCTAATTATTCGTCGCTAATGCTTTTTTAGCCACGAAGTGTCCTCATCACTATATTTTAGCGACGATAAGTCGTCGCTATTTTCAAATCAAAGTTTCTAATCGGATGTGACGTTTTGCGAAACAATTAGCGACGACTTTTTCAAAAAGTTGTCGCATAAAGTTTTCAATTTGTCAAATGTCAAAAATTTAGAAACACTTTTAGCGATGGCAATGTCACCGCTAAAAGTTGTTCATACTGATAATTAGCGACGACAATATTTGTTTTTTTTTAATTATTTTTTTTTATAAATTTTTTATTTTTGCTATTTTTTTTAGCTTACTTATTAAGTGGATAATAATAGAAATTATGAAATAAAATGTAATAATTAAATAATCGGTTGAAATTTAATTATATGGATAATAATAGTACTAATAATAACATATAGTCAGATAACAATACATAAAACATACATATCTAAATGTCTAACAATAAATAAAGCAATACAAGTATGATAAGATACTATAATAAGATCTTAATCTCCTAAGTGAACATTTTCTTCATCTTCTTCATTTTCATCATCTTCTTCTTTGATCCTAGGAAGCACAATTCTTGGCGGGGGTGGAATGATGGTGCGCTCAACTCCAGGTCGTAGATCCATAATCTCCCTGACCAACTCCATATGATTAGTGTGTAAACTCGAAAGTCATTGCTGCATATCTGGAGCTAAACCTACAGTAGGCATCCCGGACTGTGATTCGGAGGAGGAAGAAGCAGAAGATGAATGTTGCTAAGTCATTTTAGGTCTCACTCCCATGCGGTGACCCCTACGGTTTCCAAGAAGATTCTCAAGAATGGTAACTCATGAACGTTACTGATGGAGGAGCTTGCCCCAGACTCCAACACCTGAGTCCGTCTCTCATCTACCATCTTGCCCTATTATTAGTAATTAGTAAATATTAATTGACAACAAAATTTGTCAATGAATAAGAACATTTTGAAAGACTTTTGTTAAATACATACTCACATATGCAGCCTCAGTAGCATCATTGGCCCAACCCTTAGCCTGATGGAAATGCTGATCATGCCAGTTGTCGATCAATGACTGCAGCTGTGGGGTCTCAATATTTTTCGTGTTTACCCTGAATTCATTTAAATTTCTATTTTTGGGCTGTGACATGGACATGAGTGTCAATCATCAAAAGATTCAAAACTATTGTCATAAAATTATAAAGATTTTATAATAATTGACAATTCCTTCCTTTTTAAGCAACAAATAATAAACTTATTTTTTTTCCTTGACATTTGAATTGTGGAGTGGCTTCCCTCTGAAAATTTTAACACATTTTGTTCGTGGCCATTCTTTTACCATTATTATAAGTCTCTTGGCCCTTTAATTCTTCATATAGTCAATCTTTACTTTTTTAATCATTGCTCTCTTTTCATTTTTTGATTTTCATTCGTTTATTGTCATCCCTATTTCACATCTTCAACCAAAAGCCACGCGGAACTGGCTACTGGCAACATATATAGGAGCTTAAGTGATGCGGTGCGAAAAGATCTTGTTTTTATGGTGTGTTGGGAACATTCTTAAGCTAAATAAGGCAATTTTTTTTTTTTTTTAATGGGATCTTTTAGCGATGTCAGATTTGGACGATAAATATGTGTTTTCTAGGTGGAAATGATACGCAACGGACTTAACTCGTTGCTTTACCACAATGTGAGATGTTTTTCAGGCCAATTCAATCGTTTAGGCTTTCAAAAGGTTATTTTTTCAATTTTTAGTAATTATCATTTTTGTAATAAGTTGACTTAGCAAATTCAGATTTCAGTTCAGATTGTGTTTCCTTTTTTCTCGTGTTTGACTGTTTCAATTCGGGTTTTCAATTCAAATTTTTTCTTTTTTGAAAAATTTTTCATTTTTATTATTTTTTTATTTTAGAATAGGTTAATTTTCAGTTTTCATTTTGCTCATATATTTATTAGACACCCTCTTATAATGAAAACCAATTCAATTGAATAAAATTTCAAGTTTTTTTTCTCAATTTTCTCCTAAATTCTGGTATTTTGTGTTAATTAACAGTTTTTAAAAGCAGTTTTTCTTGGTATTTTATGTGAATTAACAAGCTATAACTGATCTTTCTTTCTATTTTTATTTTTTAATTTTATTTAATTAAGTTTTCGCTACATCATTAAGTTAGATGTTGTTTTAAAATCCTTAGAAACTTAGAGCCTTGTAGCTCTAACTTATTGTTAATGTAGGACTTAAAATATAAGACATTCTTTTAGTTAGGACAATAGATCTGGCTCCCCAAATTAGTAGTCAAAAAATAATGCTTCGCAACAAGATTGAACACTTTTTCTTTTTTGAAATGTCAGACAATCTTTTAATAAAGTACTCAACTAATAACCAAATCAGGTGAGTGTGGTCACCACATGTGGGTAGGTGGTCATCAATAGGAGGAGACCATGAGATTTTTATCTACCAAAGTTGTAACACATATATTACAATTTTCACAATCTTCATGAAAGAAGGCTTAGAATGCACTGCATGTTTCCACTAAAAGAACTAGTAACCACTTATTGAAATAAATTTATGACCTAAACAATAGTTCAAAAATGTGCTTTAAGTAGGTTTAAATTTAGAGTCTCAAATAATAACCCCAATTCGTGAGACCCAATATGTGAATTTCGATGTTTTTGAATTAGATTAAGTTGGGTTGGAGGTCTCACATATTAGTAACGGATTGAGATTTTTTCAATCTAAACTAACGGGATTTTGATTAACTCTCAGTGTAATTCGATCTGTAAACGTCCAAATTATTAAAATCTAGTACCAAAAAAAAAAGAAAGGAAAAAAAAATTGCACCTTTTATTTATTCAAATTAGTAACATAACAATTTGACAATCATATAGAAATAATTACATAAAATGCCTATTATTGAAGCGGTATATGATTCTTGAACAGCCCCTTACCTTTATATAAAAAGCCTAAAAACAAATCTCATACAATTAAGGATTTCTTTTTCCGTAATTTACATTGATCAATATTCAACGGGAATTCCCAAAATCCTCACAACATCCATGACGCTACCGAATATGGAAGTGAAGGTAATCGAGCAAGCCAAGGTTTCTCCACCGCCAGGCTCAGTCCCAAAAACCTCTCTTCCTCTCACTTTCTTTGACGTGCCATGGCTTCTTAATACCAATCACATGCAACGCGTCTACTTCTATGAATTTCCTCACCCTACCAACCACTTCTTAGAAACCCTACTTCCCTCTCTCAAAAATTCTCTCTCCCTCACCCTCCAACATTTCTTCCCCTTGGCCGGCAACCTCATTTGCCCTCCGCCGCCCGCGAAGCCTAATATTCTCTTCACCGACGGCGACTCCGTTTCCCTCACCGTCGCCGAGTCCACCGCCGACTTCCACTTTCTCTCGGCCAATCACCCGCTACCCGTCCGAGCATTTGACCCGTTCGTCCCCAAGTTTTCACCCGCACGTTTGGAAGACGGCACAAGTGTGGAACCTCTCCTGGCCGTGCAAGTCACCGTCTTCCCCAACTTCGGCATCTGCATCGCCGTACAGAGAAACCATGCGGGGAGCGACGGGAGGGCGTTTCACCACTTCATGAAATCATGGGCGTTGCTTAGCAAGACCGGCGGAGATTTAGCCCGGCTTGATCGAGAGCTACGGCTGCCGTCTCACGACCGGGCGGCGATCAAGGACCAATATGGGCTTGAGCTGGAGATCTTGAACGAATGGTGGAGTTTGGGGTCGACAAGTAAAGATGAGGACGAAAGACGAGTCCGCGATGGTCGTACTATTCACAACATCCGTACCACGTTTCCTCTAAGCCAAGTCCAGATGGAGAGACTAAAGCAGTGGGTCGCAAAACAATTGGCCAATGACAAAAGCTCCTCGTCGTTTCACATGTCGTCGTTTATCTCTACTTGCGCGTTGATATGGGTTTGCATGGCGAAATCGGAAGAGAGGAATTCCGCGGTCAACACCGAAAAAGATGACGAGCCTTACTACTTGGCCTTTGTAGCGGAATGTCGAAGTCGCGTCGCGTTTCCATTACCAACGACCTATTTTGGAAATTGCATGACAATATGTTTTGCAACGGTAAAGAGGAAGGAGCTATTGGGAGAAAATGGTATCGTCGCGGCGGCTAAGGCCATTGGGAAGGAAGTCGGGGAATTGAACAAGGAATCTTTGAAGACCTTCGAGAATTGGTTGATGAAGTTCAAGAAAATAAAGGAATCTGGGTGGCAACATGTTACCGTCACGGGTTCGCCGAAATTTGGTGTTTATGAGGCTGATTTCGGGTGGGGGCGGCCTAAAAAGAGCGAGACGGTCCATTTTCGTGATGCGACTACGATTTCTCTTGCTGAGAGTAGGGACCAGAAAGGTGGTGTCGAGGTTGGTTTGGCGCTAAACAGGGATCGAATGAGTCGTTTCAGTGTCATCTTGGAAGAAACCTTGACGGGTTTGGCTTAAATTTAGTTAGGTTCTCATTTTTCTTCCCTTCACCTTTTTTTTTTTTGGGTTCTCTTTTGTCTGTTATTGTCGTTCTATATTTTTCATGTCGTTTCTTACTATTGTTGTTTTCTTCATCTGTCATTTTTTTTTTACAGTTTAAACTTTTCATGTTGTCTTCTTTGCTTGTTTCAAATTATTGTCGTTTTCTATTGCCGTAATCGGTCAAATTTATTTTAATTTCAGTACTTGCGTGGGTTATCCTATTTTTTTAAAGTTATTTTAATTTCAGTACTTTTCGTGGGTTATTATAATTATTTATTTAAGTTAGGGCGGGAGAATCAATCTCATTACCTTATAATAGAGTCAGGTGTTGAATTATTATTAAATTATGTCTATAAAGCATAATCACTGGATTATGTTATTTTTTCTATAAATAATTATTGGTACTTAAATAATACTAATTACACATATTACATATAGGATGTCAATAGGACGAGTTTGACCCGCACCTAATTATTTATGGGGCGATGCAGGTCAAGACATGTTAAGTGGGTGATAACAACACAAATTGTTACCTTTACACATTAAATAATCAGATATTAGCTTAGTTTGGTATTTTTTTTCCTCCTAAAATCATTTTGTAACAAAAGACAACTTAGCTTTTAAATTGTGCGAGAATCAACATAAAATTAATAAAACTTTCATAATATCCATAATACCCCTAATAAAATTTAAAATTTACAATCTTCTTAATTTAAAATTTAGACTCGTAATATAATATAATATAATATAATACAATATAATATAATAATGATATTGTAACAAATAATATCATAATTATACTTATAACTCTAATATTATTATTTTATCATATAATATGATATTATAATCATATTATAATTATTTTTATAATATGATATTATAATTATAATATGATATTATAATTATTATTTTATAATAATATTATATATTATATTATTTTGATATAATTATATTTGTTATATTAATAATATTTCAATAATATTATTATATTATATTATCTTGATATAATTATATTTATTATATTAATAATAATATAGTAATTAATATAATTAAATATTAATATAGTCTTATAATTTAAATATTATTTTATATTATAGTGTATTATATACGTTATGGTTATGTAATATATTAATTATAATATATTTGTTTAATATAATATAATAATAATCATATTGTCTTATTTCTCCTTTATCGTTACACGTACTTATCTTTAGTTTCCATAGCTAGTAGAAGCATGTGGTACCCCAAATGATAAAATCTTCAGATGGAATATCATAAGGGGGTTTAGTAACCATTTGACACAATCAGCTCCATTCTGAAGAGGTAAATTGTCTTTCTTGATGCTCCAAGGACTAGCAAACCAGACGAATTTTGTAAATAGGCACATAAGGCAAATATGAGTATCTTTCTCCAAAGTACCTACACAAACTAAACACACAACGACCGTAGAAAACATCCCTATCTAGGGCCAGGTAGGATGGATTCCTTTTGTCGTTCGTCACAAGAACACTTTATAGCATTCATGCAATCTCAATTTCAAAATTTTCCTACCCAACTCCCACTTCATATACTCCCCTTCATTTGCTAGGAACTTGTACATGCTCATGACTAAAAATTTACTTGATTTAGAGGGCCTCCACATCAACATATTAAAGGTTGCTTCCCTAAAGGTTTGGTCTTCAAAATAGCCTCACACGACTCGTCATTAAACAATTATCAAATTAGGCTAATATTCCACTCCCTAAAGTTTGATAGGAGCAAATCTGCTACTTTTTGATAATCCAAGGGGAGACTAGCTGCATCCAAGCATCTTGGATTGAAGGCTACTCTGGGAATGCCCGATTGATGCCAGGAAACCCAAGGCCTTAAACATATGTCAATTCATCCACCGTCCCCCACAAGTGCACGACTCCCTTTTGCCACCAAGCTTCTCACACCAAGGATTCCCCTCCATAGACTAGAGTCAGATCTACATAATTCAACATCCCAAAAAGATCCCCCACGAAAGTATTTTTACTTCAGAAGGTCCACCCATAACACTGGCTTATCTAAAGCCAATTCCCATGCCAAGTTAGCTAGTAAGGCACTATTAAAGTTCCAAAAGCTCATAAACCCTAGCCCACCGCTCACTTTTAGTTTGCAAATCCCCTGCCAACAAGTAAGGGCCAGAAAACAAAGCCTTTCTGGCCTACCTATCCACCAAAGTCGTCGAAGAATCCCATCCATTTCATCAAACACCCCTTTCAAAATCCAGAAGGTTGATAGTGAATAGATCAGTATAGCTCGCGCCACTACATTGATCATAGTCGATCTACCCGCCCACGATAAGGTTCTAGCCATCCACCCGTCCAATCTCTTAATCAACTTCTCTTTCAGGAAAGTGACAATAGAAGATCTGTTGTGAGAGAGAAATAAAGGACTGCCAAGATATTTCTCATTTCCTTTCATTTTTCCCATTCCACAAATACGTATAATGCACCCTTTATCCTCTGCTCCAACAATTTTGGAGAATAGAACACTAGATTTTTCCCTACTCACACACGGTCCCGACCATCCTTCATAGAGGTTAATGTTGGTAACTGAATCGAATTCGGATGTGGAAGTGTGGCGGAAAGACGGATCGTGTATAATAAAAATTTTCACAAAAATTTTGAGATACTCTATAGATTATATTAATTTATGCACGAATAAATTAATCACATTAACTTATATATATCAAAAACTCAATTAGGAAAAATACCTGGAAGCCGACTCAGATGATAACTTGAGTTCTTTGACCACGAACAGTCCTTGCTCCAATCTTTGTGTTTAGAAAACCAAAGTCTTCCACGTCAATTCCTTGATTCCGCGTAGATGTGTGTGTGAGCACACGTGAGACAAAATAGGTTTCTGAAACACTTGAATTTCCACAAACACCAACACATGCACGATGTGAAACTTTTTGGAGAAAAATTTTTCCTCTCTTTTTCTTTTGACAAAATTCGGCCACACTAACTTTTTAGGGCTGAAAATTGTTTTCAAAAATTGTATTCACAATTTTCTAGTACTCTCATATTTAAAAAGTAGAAGTCAAACTTCCAAACAGAATCAAATCTCTATCTCCTATTTGAATTTGGAACAAAAAAATCTCTACTTATCCCTTAAGTGGCCGGCCACCCCTTAGGGTTTTTACCCTGTGTGTGGCACTAATTACAGATAGGGAAGGAAGAGAAATCATCCTTTATCTTGTAGTCCAATTTTAATTCAAATTCAAGTTCGAATTTAAGTCAAACTTAAATTAATTTTAATTCTAAATTGAACAACTTATCAAATAAGATCAAAAGGATAAATTTAAATTATGTTCACAATTCAAATTCAAATTTAAATAATCACATTATTTAAATAATAATTAATTCTCAATTAATTATTTTTTGAGTATTTAATTTTAGAATTTTGTAATTCTAAAATTCTCATTTTGCCCTTTGCGTCTGGTAGAATTACAAGGATGACGCAGGGACTAATGGACCTATAATTCTGAGCTTTAATAAAATTAATAATTAACTAAACACTTTAATTAATTAATTAATTCTATTAATTCCAATAGTTACTCCACTATAAACTTGGAATTGCACTCTTGAAATTATAGATATTAATTACTTCTAAACTGTAAAGTGTCCATTTGATATAGTCATTGCATTTAGATCAATCCTCCATAAATAATTCATAATTAGAGTCAGGTAGAATCCGTTAACCTCTCTAATTATATCTTCATCCTTGAGTACCATTAATTCTCTAATGGATAGTGATTCATAAAACACATTCATGAACCAGAGCGCTCTTACTAATCTAAGTACCGAATCAACACTCGAGAGAATTATTTATCTACTTCTTTCTCAAGAATGAATGGATTCCATCTCGTATAATAACATTCCCAGCTATCTATTTCATCATGTCTCCAAAATACAAAGAATAGGATCTAGGGTCTCGGAATCCGTACCGAGTAAATCAAAAGACATAAATCCATAAATAGGAGTTTGTTAAGAACTCAGGATTAAGATCATTCTATATATGACCATTAGTAAACTCAATTAGAATTTCTATGCTTAACGGAAATTATTAGAAATTCATATTGTGTCTGTGTCCCTGTTCCACATAATCTTATTATGCGAAATACATTCATTCGATATCTCACCATATTAACAGTGCGGATAATATTGTTCCATTCTAAATGGGAATGACATGTATTAATAATGTTTTAATTAAAGATTCCAAACTTTAATTAAATTCATTATGAACAATGTTTTTGATTATTATCCTTAAACACTATCCTCTCATATATAACATAAAATGATGAATAAACTCTTTTATTAAATAAATAATAAATATCCTATTACATCTCATGCTTCTAGGACACTATTACCAATAATTAAAGCGTGACATCAGGGCTGTAATCTCACCTTTATTTGCGCGATAGAAGAGGAACGTTAGTTAACGCCCAAAAGTGTTATTCACAAGTGGTCAATTGTAGCGTAGAAGAGTAGTCGTATCCACAAAGAAGTGACGAAAGAAAGAAGAAAGATTAGTAGAAAAGAACGTTAGAGAAAGGAAAGAGTTTTGTTGTGATTTTGTTGCTAATAAAGTAAAGAAAAGAAAGGAAATTTATGTGAAGAAAATTCAGTAGTAAAAACGGCAAGGTGTCGAGGATCCCTTATGTTTTGTTCACCAATTTAAGTTTTGATTCACAAAATAAAAGCATTGAATAAATTAAATCTCCATGTTGACTCCGAAAATATTACTATTACAAGTTACCCAAAATCGACAATATATCAATTTTTACAATATTGCAGTAAAAGACAATTTGTAAAATAATTTGAATAACAAAATAGTGCATGATAGAATTATAAAAGAAAAGCGTGACTAAACTGATATAAAAATTAGCACACAATATTTTGAAAAATAAATGAAAGGTAGATGAGATTTAATTTATTCGAATATTGAACATTACAGGACAATGAATCAAAACCCGAATTAGGTCACTAATCAAAGTTCATCTCTAACCTCACTAAAATAACTCTAGCCTAGCTTGCAAAACATTCTCACAAGTTCACTACAACAAAAAGGGTTCTAGCGATGACATTTATCGTTGCTAAAATTACAATATTAGCGACGACATGTCGTCACTTAAAAGAAAATAAAATTTTTCAACAACTTGTTGTTGCATTCACTATTTGCGACGACATGTCATTGCACAAAATTTATATAACTGTGACGACATGTCATCGCTAAAATGGAATGGAATATTTGCGACGACATGTCGTCGCTAATACCCATTGGCGCCAAAACCAATATGGCGCCAGTTTGTAAACTTTTTGCGAGGACATGTCATCTTAAATAGTAATGGTTACAGCTGGCAGTGGCGTGGCCAAAAAGGGGCAAAAAATTTGACAATTTTCCGCGATTAAGTTCTAGATATTTCTTTATTTTTTACGACGACTATGCAAAAAATTGTCGCAAAAAAGCAAAAAAATGGGTTGTTAGAAAAAAGGGTTCCATGTAGGCCGCGGGCTGGGCTGGCCCAGCCCACGAATTTCGTGGGTAGGGCCGCGCCGACCCGTATAAGAATGACTTCGGCCCAGCCCACACCACGTGCCAATTTTACATGGGCCAGGCTGGGCTGGGCTGGGCCGTGCCGCGGGCCAGGATGGAATGTGTCATATGCCTTGAATGAGCTGGCCCACTCAAGGCCCATCTTGGCTTATCATGGGTTTAGAAAGTTAAATAGTCAATGAAAATATGAAAATAGATATTTTATTTACGATTACTTTAAACACCTTTATAAGGAAAATTCAGTGGGACAAAGCCTTGGTAAGGAAAAAAATACAATCAGGATAATTATACATAAGATGTTGACAAAATTACTAAAAAAAAAAAAAAAACATAAGGATATTATGGGCCTAAATGGGCTGGGATGGGCTGGCCCATTATAGGCCTAGACGGGCCGGGATGGGCCGGCCCAGCATGGGCCTAGACGGGCTAGCCCATGATTTTTCCATGGGCCGTGCCAGGCAAGCCCATGAGCCAATATATGTAGGTCCCGCCCAGCTTACCAATATTTATGGACTGGGTCGTGCCTTGAAAAGTGACGGGTCATGCCGACCCGACCTGTCTCTGTGTCAAGATGGGCCTGGACCGACCCACGGGCCCCGGCCCATTGTTACATCGCTATGTTGGTTACGCTCTTTCTTTTTATTGCTAATGTTCGCCATCTGAATACTTGTTGTAAATGAAATGATTGATATGCATGGATCTTCTTATTTAGGCCTTGTTTGCCTCTTTCTTTTGAATTGAAATTTTGAATTAAAAATTGAATTTGAATTTTTATAAAAAAAAAACACTATAGTAAAAACTTTAATTGTGATTGGAACTAGTTCAACTTAACATCATGAATTTCATTATGTGTTCATTAAATGCTATTTTTTTATTGGTATTCGAAACCTTCTTAACTTGTCAATTAATACATGGCATTATATTATTGTAATTCATTGATTTTGGCTTTTTTTCACTTTATGATTCATGGCGCGAGATTTATATATATATATATATATATATATTTGTATGTATGTATAGACATCTTTCTATACTTGTATTTGTACAACAACAACAATAATGTAATAATGAATAATTCGAGTATACTCTATATATATATATATATATATATATATATATTGTGCTACTTTGTATTCATTTTATAGTACATTATCATCATCAGTCTTTAATCAATTTTAACATTGATTTATTATTGATGTGCTGTAGCAAGATCCAATTTTTATCGCTTGTTGGGAATCTTGGGATTATTCCAAGGTTAAATGAGGCAATTTTTTTTTTTTTTTTTTTTTTTTTTTTTTTTATAATGTCTAATGAGTTTGTCAAATTTGGAAGAAACATACAGTCTTTTTTTATGAAAATGGGCCAACAAATAACACTCAATCTTTTACCATGAAGTATGACATTTTTTTTTTTTTTCAAATTCCATCGTTTAGCTTCAAAAGTTTTTAATAATTAATTTCTATTTTTGTATTAAGTTGACCGTAGAATTTCAAATTCTAATTCTGTTTGCATTTCTTTATCTGATAGTTAATTTCAATTTCTATTTCCCATCAAAATTTTCCAATTTCTCATATTTATTACGTTTAATTATATTTAGGCTGAATATATAAGCAGTTTCCTGTTTATTTATTTAATTATTGAATAATTTTTGAGTGTTTGTTCCCTCTTTTTCCGATATTCGCTATTTTGATGAACCAACGAATTTTGATAACCAACATTTTTGGTATTCTCCATGAAGAACTAATCCACTTTTTTCATGATGCTACTTACAATCAATGTTGTTCTAATTATATATTAGCATGCATTTTAGTCCCTCCATATATGTAAATTCCACAATATTTTTCTTACAATATTATTGATTACGAATCTGCAGGTACATTTTCTCTAAAAAAAACACACATGTAAATTAAGAATAGTTCTAAATCATGGTTCTGAATCCTTTTACCAAACGGACTCTATATTTGGTTGGGGGATTCGTCTCCCGATTCGAATCATGATTCGTGGTTCGCTACAGTGGTTTCTCTTACAAAAAATACACGTAAATTGAAAATGGTTCAAATCACATGATTCGAATCCCTGAACCAAACGTCCTAATTTAATAGGTAGCATCCCTATGGACCAGTATTTTTCTAAATTGGTTGTAAAGAACTTACTTAAAAAAGTTGCAAAGTTTTGGAGCACATAATCACATAAGCTCTTGATTACCCAAAAGATTCCATTAACCAAATAGCAGCCTCTTGTTATCTTTTCTTGGTAAAAAATGGAATCTTCTCTAAAAAAATAAAATAAAGCCACAAACGTGGCCTTTTATTTATTGAAACCATAACCTCATTTGCCACATGCAGTGCGTGGTCTTTTATTTATTCAAAGCCAGGCAATTTCACAATCATATTATTTTTGGACCCTTATATAATTTTTTAGGCTGTCACATGAGTATATATAAGTTAGGATTATTATCACTAATGTTCATAAACTTTAGAGTTATTCTCAGTTTGTTCCTTAAAATTTAAAAATTTTTATTTTACCTTTTAAACTTTGAACTGTTTCTACTTAACCCCTTAAGTTTCAATTTTTGTTAAAAACAGATAGAAAAAAGAGAATAACGCAATCACGTGATCTTTTTGTTTAAATTTCTGTTAAAAAAAGATAAACCACATTACCACTCTTTGTTTGAATTGGACACACTACAACAAAAATACACATTTGCGATGACATTTTTTGCGACGACATTTGTCGTCGCAAATATTGAAATATTTGCGACGACATGTCGTCGCAAATACCTCCCGTTGACAAAAATTGGAAAGTCGTCGCAAATAATTTTTGTGTCGTCACAAATAATTTTGCCGCGCAAATTTCCATGGCGCGGATTTTTCGCGCGAATTATCATACTTTTTAGCGACGACAATCCACGTTATTTGTGACGACATGTCGTCGCAAATAATGGAAAATTATTTGCGACGACATTTTTTTGTTGTCGTCGCAAATAATGTATTAGACGATGGGGAATGGGTGGGAAAAATATTTATTTGCGATGACATTTTTCATTGTCGTCGCAAATACTCTATTTGACGAGCGAGATTGGGCGGGAAAAAAATTTATTTGCGACGACGTCAAGGGTTTTTGCGAGGACAATGTCGTCGCAAATAACAATTATTTGCGACGACATTTTAATTGTATTTGCGACGACTTTGTCGTCGCAAATAAGTGACCTAATTAAATCCGCCCCCTTCTTCTTCTCCATTTCTCCCGATCTCTCTGCAACAAAAAACCGAAATCTCTCTCTCCTATCCCTCACCGCCTCCTCTTCCCGTCGCCGTCGCCGTCGCCGCCACTCCCGCTCCCGGCCATTCTTCTCGTTCTTCCCTCTCTCTTCCCTTGTCCCTCTCTCTTTTTCCTTCTTTCTCTCTCTCTTCTTCACCTTTCCTTCCACCGCCGCCGCCGCCTCCCCCTGCCGCCGGCCGGCCCTCCCCTTCCCTCTTTCCCCTTGTCCTCTCTCTTCCCTTCCCTCTCTCTCTTCTTTCCCTTTCCCGTCACAACCCGGCGCCGCCGCCGACGCCGCGTCGCTGCACTACCGCCGGCTCCCTCCCGCCGCCGTGATTCCGGCGCCCTGCTCCCGCCGCCCCCCCCGTTCATTCCCGCCCCCGGTGTGTATATATATACGGAGTTTTTTTTAAGCATTAATATAAAATTATTTAAGCATTAATATATACACAGAAATTATTTCTTAAACATTATACTTGAAATTAAATGAGTAGAATTTAGAATTAGATGAGTATATTATATTTATGACTTAGATTATACTTAGAACTTAAAATATTTTTTTAGGCATTATACTTATTATTGTGTTTACATATTTCTCTAGATGTTAATAAAATATTAATATTGATGTTTGAAAATTATGTTTGATGTTTTAATTTGATGTACTTATGTAGGCGTTTGAGTTTTCGCCCTCCTTGTTTGCACGGTTCCTCCGACGTAATCCTTCTTTTTTCAGCCCCCGTTTAGTGGGTTTGAACTTTGTAAGTGTTTTATATTTATTTAGCTTAAAATTGTGATAGTTGTATGAATTCAAGATTATGTTAAAATTTAATATATGTTTATGATTCTTGTTCTGGGTGGCACATCTTGCAGCTATGGTGTGCCGAAATTTTTTAAAATTGTTTTTCTGCAGGTTTTGATTTTTGGATTATGTGAAAAATAAGTCGTTATACTGCCGAAATTTAGTTAGGCAAAATTTAGGAAACCAGAATTTTAATAAGTTAATTAACACAATTTAATTAATAAATCTTAATTGTGTTAATTAAGAATAAAATATTAATTAAGAATAAAATTAAAATTAATCGAACACATTAATAAATTTGTTATGTCTGTTGTCGTTTATAGTTGAAATGCCGATTGACAAAAGTTGGACTTATTTGAGGAACCGATTGTCGGACGAATATTGGAATGGGTTATCCGCTTTTATTGAGGTTAAAAAAAATTATCAAACTTCACTTGGCCATATCGGTTGTCCTTGTATGAAATGTAGAAACCATTTAATGCATCCAAGAGAAACCGTGAGGGCGATATATACATCGATATGGTTTCGATCCATTGTATAGAACATGGATTCACCATGGTGAAGTAGAGGCGGTTTCGGTGTAGACCCAATAGTTAATCAACCAAGAGCGAGATGTTTGCGGTCTTAGAAGACGTTGCGGGATTAATGATGACCGTGGAATGTTCGATGAGACGCATGTGGATATAGAAGACGCGCAATACTCTGAATTTAAGGATCTACTTTCTGAACTTCAGGTGGGATTGTATCCGGGCTGTACTAAGTATTCATCTTTAAATTTCTTAGTGAAATTGATGCATTTAAAAGTGTTATACAAGTGGCCTAATGAGTGTATGGATGCCGTTTTAAGTCTATTGAAAGATGCATTTCCGGATGTGAAGTTACCTTCTTCTCATTATGAGTCGAAGAAGCTCCTGAGTAAACTTGGATTGGGTTCTGAAGCAATTCATGTCTGCAAATACGATTGTGCTTTGTTTTAGAAAGAGAACGCCGATCTAGAAACGTGTCCTGTATGTAAAACATTGCGTTGGAAGAAAAAAAAAAAGACAAAGGGTACTAAACAAGTCCCGTGGAAAGTACTACGTTATTTCCGTTAACGGATCGATTAAAAAGCGCCTCAGACGGTTCTCCATCTACGGCTAAAGATATGACGTGGCACCCGGTGGGCGTTCAAATGATGAGGATTTAATGCGTCATCCAATCGATGGTATTGAATGGAAGGAAATATATGAAAAATATCCGAATTTGCACGTGAGCCGAGAAACGTTCGCAGGGTTGGGCTGATGGTTTCAATCCTTTCGGTAACATGAGCCTCTCATACAATTATGTGGCGGTGGTTTTAACGACTTACAATTTGCCTCCGTGGTTATGCACTAAAGATCCTTATAAGATGTTGACATTGTTGATTCCCCGCCCAAATGCACCCGGAAAGGACATAGATGTTTTTTAAGGCCTCTTGTGGATGAGTTAAAAGATTTGTGGAATAATGGAGTAATTGTACGTGATGCAGTTTGAATACTTCATTTGGATCGAGCTATGTTGCTTATGATTGTTAACGATCTTCCCTTTCGTAGTAGTTTATCCGGATGGAGTGGTCAAGGCTATTTAGCATGCCCAACTTGCAACGATGCAACTCCTTCAAAGAGGATAACAAGTAAGACTTGTTTTGTTGGCCATCGGCGATGGCTTCCTATTAAACATGGGATGAGAAAAAATAAAAAATTTGATGGTACGGTTGAGAAACGACCTCCTCCGGCTCGAAAATCTGTTCACCAAATCTTAGCTCAACTACAAAATGTGTCCTGCAGATTGCCTGGTAAACATGACAAGTATGGTGGGAAGAAACGAAAAAGACATGCAAGCGAGCTTAATTGGACAAAGAATAGTATCTTTTGGGAGTTGCCATATTGGAAGTCATTGTCGTTACGTCACAACTTAGATGTTATGCATATTGAGAAGAATGTATGCGACAGTTTGTTGGGCACAATTCTTGACATTGACGGAAAAAGTAAAGATACGGATAAGGCGAGAATTGATCTGCAAAATATGGGGGTGCGCAAGGAGTTGCATTTGTACAAAGACGGTGATCGTTGGATGAAACCACATGCGTCTTATACACTATCTCCCGACGACGGTAAAAAGTTTTGTGATTTTTTAAAATCAGTAAGGTTTCCTGATGGATTTGCTTCAAACTTAAAGAAAAATGTGATCGATGGGAAAAATAAAATTTATGGGCTAAAATCGCATGATTGTCACATCATAATGCAACGATTATTGCCAACGGGGCTACGACCATTCATGAAGAAAGAGATCATTGATGCAATAATGTAATTGAGTAATTTTTTGAGTTAATATGCTCCGGGACATTGCGGAAAAGTGATTTAGAGAAAGCTCAACAAGATATTGTGGTTATTTTATGCAAGTTAGAAACAATTTTTCCTCCTGCATTTTTGACATAATGGTACATTTAGTTATACACTTGCCTGAAGAAGCCATTCGAGGAGGACCGGTTCATTTAAGATGGATGTATCCGTTCGAACGCGTTTTCTTGGATCGTTAAAGAAATATGTCAAGAATCGCACGCCCCGAGGGTTCGATTCTTCGAGGCTTACATTGTCAACGAAGCTCGACTTTTTGTTCGATGTATTTAATCGAGTTGAAAACACGGTTTAACCGGCTTGCCGTAAATTGGGTAGACGATGAAGAGCGTATTGTTAAAAAGATTTCTGTATTTGATACTCGTTGTCGGCCAATTGGGAAGATGACCCCCTGTCACATTGGATCTTGGTTTGCGAGAGAAAGCCGAGTGGTACGCCCCTCTAACTGTTCGAAATTCAGCAGATTCATTGAGTACGTGACTTTCACCTTCGTCACATAATTGTTCATAGATTGTGTCGCATCATATACAATTATGTGATTTATTTTCATTCTCTTTTAAACAGTGACCATAGGAAAGAGATTGATACCGACGGTCGAATCATACCATTGGATGAAATTCAATCGAAAGAGTTTTCAAAATGGTTTAAGAATAAGGTACGTTTATAATTAATTTGCATTAACATTGTTAAGTCATTAAAAAGTGAAGTTTTATAAAATATTCATGTCTCATTGCAGATTTTCAATATTCGAAAGCAGAATGAACCAGAAGCAAATGATCAAATATTTTCGCTTTCAAGTGGTTCAAGCTTCTCATGTCGAAGTTATCCTGGTTGTGTGGTCAACGGTGTAAAGTTTCTGACACGCAATCGGGATATGAATCAAAGCACTCAAAATAGTGGTGTTTGTGTTCGCGGACCGATAACCAAATGTTTTATGGAGTTTTGGAGGACATTTATGAGTCTGTCGTGCTTGAATGACAATTACATTACGCTTTTCAAATGTCGTGGTTTGACACTCGTCCGGGAAAGAAAAGGATTCAAAATTACAAAAATAGAGTTAGTGTTTTCGTTAAAGAGACACTCGGCATGCGAGCGAACCTTTCATACTTGCATCGTAAGTGAACAAGTTTTTTACGTGAGCGATTTATTTAACGGTCCAAACCGGAAGGTTGTAGAACACTTGAGACATCACCATATTTAGGACATTTGTAACACATCAATGATGACGTGATGATAGCCCGGGATACGTAATCAACAAATATTGAGTTAGTAGTGGAACTACCAGAGATTGACTCATTTGTATTGAATCGAGATGATGGGGCGTCTAATGTTGTCACTTCCGATGTTGATGCAATTATGAAAGATAAGTCTCCGTAGGTGATGACTTTATTAATGATGAAGACGATGAAACTTTGGAGGAGTACGTTGAAGATGAAGTCATCGAATCAAGACGATGATGACATAAATGATGATGTCGAGAATCAACAATGTAGCAAATGACGATGAGTAGAACTACGAAAGAGAGTAATCTTTGTCGTTTTTTATTATGATTTCGTTTTAATATTGCTATTTTCATTGAATTTATAAATGTTATTAATATTGTGCTTTTCTTTTAATATTATCATAGATATTGATGGTTGGAACATTAGCGACTGTATTTGGATCTTCGTGGAGCGCAGACCACCTCCCGGTCATCACAGAGAGTCCCCCCCACCGTGAGTCCGGTATGTTATTCGACTTTTTGCCTCATTCTATCATATAGTAAATAAATGTAGTAATACATGTTGATTTGAAATGCTTTCAAATGCTTACAAGACCGAACCTCGACAACGTAGAGGTCGAGGTGGGGCAAAAGGTTTTGAAATTGCCCAAAAGGTCATGCAAGACGGGAAGATCACAGTGGAATTTGATGAGGCGGGAGGTACGTGGAAGGCGCTTGGTAAATATGGTGCCTGGTTTGAAAGTGCGGTTGGTATTCATACCAGGGACATATGCGAACCCTTCCACGATGCTTGGAAGGACGTTAGTGACGTGGAGAAGAGGACAATTCAGGACCGGATGCTGGTATTTTTTTGTCATATTTTGTATAGTTTATACTATAGTTAACAATGCGTTTTAACGATGTGGAACTGTTTTGCAAGGATTGGTTTAACGTGGACTATAACTACAAGAACGACATTCTGAGGTCCGTTGTTGATAGGGAGGCATCAAAGTGCTACAAGGACTGGAAAAGTTCCTTGCACCGCTACTACAAAGCCAGACGGTCGAGAAACTCTCCCGGCTAATATGAGAAATAAAGCTCATTGGGATCGTTGTTGCGATAGGTTCTCCGGCGACAAATTTCAAGTAATTATACATATGTTAGAACTTTATGATTTTTAATACATAATTTCAAGTAACTATTACTTATTATAGTTAATCATAAACAGAAAATATCGAGACAAATAAAAGTAATCATGACAACCTAAGGTATCCAAGCATACATGGTCGCTTATCATACTCGCAGCATCGCAGTAAGAAGGTTAGTACATTTATTTTTTGATCAATATCATATTTATATGTTTTTGATTTGTGTTCTGGGTGGCACATCTTGCAGTTATGGTGTGGCAAACCTTTTAAAATTGTTTTTTTTACAGGTTTTAATTTTTGGATTATATGAAAAATAAGTCGTTATCGCTGCCGAAATTTAGTTAGAGTTTAAGAATATAAATATGTGTAATTTATTTCACAGTTAAAGACTGAGACCCAAGAGCCGATGTCCGCTATAGACAATTTGGGCGGACATGCATTGTCGCGGGACTCTTGGGTTAATCTTGATGCGGAGCAGAGACTTTTGTAAGCATTTTTACTTTTCTTGTTAAATTTTTATATATTAAAATAATGGTTTTAGTGCACGTAAAAATACTTATAATGTCTTATTATGTAGAACACTCTGGAGGAGGAGAGACATAGAACATAGACTACTGCAAGCGCGACTGGATCTCCCCTTGATGAGCATAGGATTTTGGAGCAGGTTCTTGGCACGCGTAAAGGACATAAGAAAGGAGTGGGTCCGATGCTTTCCCAAAAGCATTACTCTGGGGCTTCTCCTTCATCCGCTCCTTCATCCGCTGGTTCATTCTCGGACGCAACATCATCAACCTCGATGATCTTTGCGTATGGATCATTATTTAAAGAAATCGTGTCGAGAATGGATGAAGATTTATGACAATCGGTAAAGATGTTAGAGTTATGGTCTAGAATGCAGCCTAACATCCAATTACCTACGATTTCTCGCCCGAACCGGTTAATCTAGACGCTCCCTCCGCCTCCTTCGATGATGATGATCCCCGATGATGACGTTGGCGATCTTTTGCAAACTTAGAGGAATAGTTTTGTATGATTTTTTTCTTTGTATTTATGACGACTTTTATATTTTGTTGAACATTATATATGCACTTTATGTAGTATTCATAACATATTTTGTAAATTTATATAGATTTATTGTTTCTAATATTAATTTATATTTTACTTTTAATTTATCTTAATAAATTATATTTAGTATGTTATATAATAATGTTTAATTAAAATTATTAAAAATTATTTAATTGCCATTTTTAAAAATAATCGGAAAAAAAATTATTTCCGTTTTTGCAACGACATTTTATAAATGTCGTCTCACATTTTATAATAATGTCGTCGCACAAAAGGTGACTATTTGCAACGACCTTTTGCGACGACATTTTATAAATGTCGTCGCACAAAAGTTAACTATTTGCGATGACCTTTTGCGACGACATTTTATAAATGTCATCGCACAAAAGTTAACTATTTGCGACGACTTTTTGCGACGACATTTTAACTTGTCGTCGCAAAAAAAATTTGAATTATTTGCGACGACTTTTTTCAAAACGTCGTCGCAAATAATTTTAAAACAGGACAAATTAACCAACGAATTATTTGCAACGACGGTCGTCGCAAAATATAAATGTCGTCGCAAATACATTTGCGACGACACTATGTCGTCGCAAATAAATTATTTGCGACTATTTTTTTGCGGCGACACATTTGCGACGACGTGTCGTCGCAAATGATATTATTTGCGACGACATGTGGGTTTTTGCGACGACTAAATGTCGTCGCAAAAACTACTTTTTCTTGTAGTGACATGGCTTGAGATTTTTTCAATCCAAAAATTTTAAATTGGATTGCAGATTGAAAACTCCGTGAAATCCGCAATTCAAAACCTATTATATATATAATTTATATCTATCTATAATATTTTGAAGTCAAGGTTTTCTTTTCATTTTTTTTTAAATATGTAAAAATGATGTTTCTTTTTTAGTTTTAGTGAATTTATTTTGTTATCATTAATTACATTGTTACAATTTAGAGTTAGTTGAATATTTTTGTTATGCTTGTGCTATGTTTATTTGAGTTAGAGATGTTATAAATTTTGAATTATGAAAAATAATTAAGATTGTGCATTTTATATAGATGTTTAATAAAATATAATTTTAAAAGTTGTAATCCGTATAATCCGCGAATTTAATATGCAAAATTTGATAAGTTTTAAATTGGATTAGATCCAATTCGAAAAGGTTGAAGATCGAACGCGGATTGATATTTTTCTTATCTGAAATTTGATATTTGGATGTCGTTCTCATACAGACTCTTCGTCAATCAACCCATTGCATTGTCGTTTTTAAAGAGATCTTTTCATGAACTCCGACCACTTAAGGAGTAATTTTGCGGTCTTACCTTTATTACTACGCGCATCTTAAGCTTGGCATGCATCCTTTTATTTTTATTTTTTTTCTTTGTTTATGGTGTTTAATTAATGGTGTTAGCCATGGTTGTCGTTTATATATATATGATTGCTGTCGCTTGTTGTTGTTTTTGTTTTTTTTTTTTATTGTCGTTTCTCGTTACAGCCGTTTTTATACGTGTGGCAGTTTTGGCTGTTGTCATGAGTAAAGTTATGAGTACGGCACTGAGTGAGAAAGAAGCCGTCGTTGCCACTTGAACCATGCATCTCTCTTTCGAGAGAAATAATTGAATCATATTTTATTAATTAATGCATAATATATATAACGAGTATAGTGACATGTCTCACTTGTAAAACCATTTCTTTATTTCACTTCCAATCGTGTGAGTTAATTGTTACACCAAAAGTACAATTTTTCTGGCGGTAGTCACACTAGGAAATGAATTATATATTCTTGCTTAAGAAATTTCTAGCAAACCGGAATCGGATACACCAAGATATATATATATATATATATATATTTTTTCTTTCACAAAGCAAGATTCTATATATTCTACAACACTACTATAGGAGGTCGATTTTTATTGTTTAAAGAGCAGTGTTTTTTCATTTTTTTGCCCTCCAATTTTTTTCTTCTTCTCCTCTCTCAAACACGTGGTTGTCTTTTTTTTTTTCTTTCTTTTTTTTTTCTCTTTGTTGTTGCTTCCAGCTAGTTGTAGAGTTCTTTGCTTTCCCTGTGCTGTGGCCTCCCTTATTTTCTCCCGGACACGTGCCTCTCTTTTTTGGTATTCTTGCTTTTCCTCTGATGTTGCTTCTAGCTGGCTACAACTCTTTCATTTCTCTCTTCTTTTATCTTCTGTCTTTTGGTCTTCCGATTTTTTTTTTCTCCACTGCAGATGTCTGTTTGGCTTTTTTTTTTTTTTTTTTTTTTTTTTTCATGTTGTTCTTTTCTTCTAAAATCTTTTTTTTCTTTGGGTTTTATGGTTCTTTTGTCGGTTTTTTTTTTTTTTCTCTGTTTGTTTTTTTTTTCTTTTCTTTTGTTCTTCCAGTGTGTTCTGGAATTTATCTGTTTTAATGTTTTAATGTTTGAAGTTTTTAGTTTTTTTCTTTTTTTTTCCCTCTTCTTTTAGTGTGTTCTGAAATTCGTCTGCTTTAATGTTTACTGTTTACAAATTGAACTTTTATCGTGTAACATATTTTTTCTAACATATTTTACTGTTAAATATGTAAATATATATCTGTGCTATTTGCACGGCTAACACACTAGTGCATAATTGTAGATGGTATATATATTAAATTCTTAGATAATTTACAGGTGCGTTTAAATTGATTTTAAAATATTTTTATTTTTATATAAAAATTAAAACAAAAACATTTTTATGGTTGAAGCATACCGAAAATCCAACAGTGTACGTACCCTGATTTACAGAGGGAGCCACTATAAATTTATTGAGTGTGTTTGGAATTGATTCCAAAATTATTTTATTTTCTATATAAAAATGGAAATGAAAACGTTTTCATTTTCATTTTAGAATTGTTTTTGAAAATGTGTTTGATAGTTTTATTCAAAGATTGATTTCAGTTTTTTTTTTTTTAAAAAAAAAAATTGAAACTGCGTTTGGTAGTTTAATTTTTAAAAACATGTAATAATATTTAAAATAATAATATATTAAATAAATAATATTATTAAATATATTAAATAATATTATATTAAATATATAATAAAGAAATATATTAAATAAACATGATTATATTCGTCTTTCCCTCACCCTTTCTCTTCGTCTCCTTCTTTTTCTATTAAACCAGATCTGGTTTGCAAGGTGGGTGGGCAGGTGACGATGTCAGACGGGCAAGCGAGGAACTGTGACAGAAGGGACTACGAAGGAGATGGCGAGCGATAACGAGAAGTTGCCAATCTTGAGGGCGGCAACTAGACTTGAGAGGGCCTGGGTTGGTTTATGTTATTGGTCGCGCGAAGCCATGGCGAAGTCTAACAAGAAGAGGAAAATGATTCCGGCAAGGTCTGACGAGATCCGACTAGGCTCGACAAGATCCGGTGACTTCGCAGAGCTCCAGCGACGACCTGGGGTGTTCGGCAGCCATGGCAGAGATGGGCAAGAAGGGCAGAAAAAAATGAACGTGGGAGACTGGTGCGCTGAAGACAGAAAACGAAAACGGAGAAAATGAAAATGACTTTTTTGCGTTTTCAGATTCTCAGAAAATGACAAAAACGTTTTTGTTTTTTGTTTTTTCAAACATTTTGCACCAAACACGTTTTTCACCAGCATTTTCAATTTTTAACCTCAAAAAACGTAAAAAAATGAAAACGAAATTAGAAACAAACAAGGTCATTGTCTCTCAATCTCTTATTTACTTTTTTCCACATTTATTATCTACTACGTGATGCTAACTATCTGATTTTTCCGGATTCGATCATTGGCCTCATTTAAATTCAATTGTAGATTTCACCCTATACGAGTATTAATAAGAGACTTTCTCTAGTAGGATTTTCTTATCGGTAGGGTTGATATCTAATTATTGTTTCTGATTAAAATCACATTAGATTGAAAAAATTATATAAAACACACAGCTTCTGATACAGATATAATGACTGAAAGTAAAACACTATTGATAATTTATTTGTTGTGATTCCATCAGAGAAACTCAATTAATAAATATCAGCTGCACATGATCAATATCCCGCCCTTCACTTCATCAATTCTAGCTGTTCCATTTAATTTGTTTGCACTACTAAAATATTACAAAACATTGTTTTCGGTAGTTCATATGCATTGGAGAACCAGTGGTCATTTTAATTGGGGGAGCCCTCATTTAAGAAGGGCAAGGTTTTTTTCACAAACAGCTGTTTGGCAGTTGAAACCAAAGCGAAATTAAATTGGGAAAATAAAAAAGACAAAAGAAACTCATAAAAACAGCGTTATTATGCATCAAAGGACAATAGATATGATAAGTACACGATGTTTGATAAAAGGGATAAAAAATAAAGGAAAAAGAAATTTTTTTTAAAAAAAGATAAAAGTGGTATAATAGTTTTTTCTAATGCTGTTTGGTTTTTAAGCAGAAAAAAGAGAGAAAAAAATGTTTTGAGTTAGATTATTTTACAATTTTGTTTTTGTATAAATAACGAAAAAAAATGTACTTAACTTGGTTTACATAGTTATTTGATATACTACGTGTTTTGTCTTTTTTTTTTTTAAGTTGCAAGCATAAATATGCGTCTCTTCTCCTTTATTTTCTCTGTACAAGCAACACGATATTCCTGTTTTCCTTTCCTTCAAAATTCTTTCCTCTCCTTTTTCTACTATACCAAACACAGACTACACGAGGATACACTAAAAATGGACAAAAGAGAAAACAACAATTAACAAAAAAAAAAAAAAAGGGACTATCCCCTCAAATGATAACATCATCTGAAAATACATTAAACTTGAGCAGTAAAAAACGACAATAACTTGGAAGACGACAATAAAGGAGAACATTAATTACTTAGAAACGACGTCAATATAAAGATACAACAAAAATAACGACACATAAGCCTAAAAAGAGTCTTCGAAAAGGACAATAATTACTTAAAGTCCGTTCACTTCGTTGATTCGAGTTTGTAATTCGATTTGAGATGTGATTTTATGTGAGAACTTTTTACTATAGCAAAAAAGTTAAATGTGACTGTTTATGAAAACTTTTTTACTGTAGCAAAACTCAAATTCTAAACTCGAATCAATGAAGTGAACGGAACCTTAAAGTGAGAACCTTAAAGCGGAAATGAAATGATATCAAGTTGAAAACACATATCATGATCGTTAAAAACAAAATGTAGAAACGACATAAACATTGAAGCCCTAATTCGAGAGCAAATTGTGATTTGCGCGAGTCGTCGCCGAAGGGGTCTTTGGTTCCCATCGCTCATTACCAAGTTGTGCATCGAGCAAGGGATAGTGGTTGCCCCTAATGAGACAAAATTTAAGCCCCACGGTCCCATCACGAAGGCGACCATTGCTCGGATGATTCAAGCAGACAGTCAACCTGCAAAGGAAGTCTTCTCCCTATTCATCTCACCTCCCCAATAATGCTTCAATCACTCGCCATTCACCTTAGACTTTCTTCTTGAATTTTCTTCAATAAGCTCCACTTCACCATGTGGGAAAACTGCAGCAACTTTAAAAGGCCCTGACCATCGTGATTTCAATTTTCCTGGAAAGAGTTTCAGCCTGGAATTGAAAAGAAGCACACTTTGCCCTTCTTCAAACTTCCAAGGGAGTATTTTGCTGTCATGCCACCTCTTGGTCTTTTCCTTGTTCAACTTGGCATTTTCATAGGCAAGTAAGCAAAATCCCTCCAACTCATTGAGTTGCACAAGCCTCTTTTCCCCAACAGCCTGTATGTCAAGATTGAGCTTCATGACAGCCCAATATGCTTTATGGTCAAGTTCCACCGGTAGATAGCAAGTCTTCCCAAACACAAGCTTGTATGGAGATGCTCCCAAAGGGATTTTAAAGGCTGTTCGGTATGCCCATAAAGCATCATCAAGCCTGGCCGACCAATACTTCCTTGAGGGATTAATAACTTTTTCAAGAATTCTCTTGATCTCCCTGTTAGAAACTTCCATTTGTCCACCAGTTTGTGAATGATAAGTTGTGGTAACCTTATGCTTCACCCCATATTTTCTCAAGAATTGCTCAAATTACTTGCTCCCGAAGTGTCCCCTCATCACTTATTATGGCTCTAGGGGTGCCACAGCATGTGCAAATGTTCTTCTGAAGAAATAACACCATAATTTTGGAGTCATTGGTGGATCGTGCAACTACTTTCACCCATTTGGAGACATAGACGACCGCCACTAGAATGTACTAATTTTCAAATGAGGATGGGAAGGTCCCATGAAGTCTATACCCCACACATCAAATAACTCCACTTCCATGATCAAGAACAAGTACATAAATTACATGATCGCGTTGAGGTCTCGCTATGTATTTTTCAATATGAACTACTTTAGGCTTCACTAAAAGAGGAGAATGGTCAAAGCACTAGAATCTTTCTTCTAAAAACAAAGAAAATAGATGGGACAACTGAGGTTGCTGCCAAAATCCTCGAGAAGAATAATTAATTGATAAAAGAAGTAAAACTCATCAACATTTATTAGTTAAACATGTAATTTCTTTTTTCGTAAGAAAATTAGAGAGTATCATAACTCGAGCTATCGGTGCCACTAATCCATCCGTCCTTTTCTGGTTCAAGCTAAGCTTGCTGAATTTTACCACAGATGCCTGAGATTGTGGGAAAGACATACACTCAGGTACTGCAGAAAGTCTTTCAGATAGTCAAAGAAACAACTCATACAAGTGTGCGTGCGCGCGCGTGTGTGTGTACATATTGTTATCCACGCCTAAGAATTTTGGTCAAAAAACAACTGAACATTTGCATTTGTTCAATGGAATGTTAAAACACAGTTACATTGTTTTTCTGTTTCTGGTTTTGGATTCACACAAATTTGAAGTCAATATGGCGTTTCAAAGATCTATCTACTACATAACCAAGCATTGAACACAAAGCAGATATCAGATTAGAGAACAGTAACGTGATTTTTAGTTTTTCAGATTCCTAAATCCTAAGAACCTATTTCAAGTGTTCTGAAAAGTGAAGACATAAGAAGTATTGAATTATTGATTATCCCAACCCTACCAAACCAAGAGTTAGTTTACTTATGCACAATCATAAAAAATTTGAAATATCAACAAAGAGAGGGCTAACATATCCTCAACCCTTTTATGGACGCAAGTCTAGAACTGTTGTTGGAGGCTGGAAATAATTCTAATACATCTGACTGAAGGCAATAAACTACATACCCCAATTACAATGGTCTAACTACTATTAATCAGCAAACCACATAAAGCAAATAAAGTGGAGAAGATAAAGGATCTAAGGTTACCTCTTGGAGAACTCAACTGCATATCGCGATCCATTATAAAAAATGAACCACATCAAGACCACCACCAAAGTATCTGTTAAAGATTAAGGAAGAAACTAGCAGGTGCATAAACTATTGCAGCAAATATATGATAGAAAGATAAATCATGTAGCATGTGTACTTATAGGAGGTATAACTTATCTAAGCTTGCTTTGTATATGAGCACTAAACCAAATACAAGATCATTAGTGAAGGAAAAATGTCATAAAGAGGATACTAAACAGGCAACGCTCCCACCAATCTAACATATAGAGCCCAAAAGTGACATTGTAAAGGTAGATTTTCTGTTGAACCCAGTTCATTGCTGTCAATCTGCCAATAAATAAACAAATAGCGCATAACAAATCAATTATAACTTCAAATGTTGCAAAAAATGCATTCAAACCAAAATTTAAAACACAATAAAAGAAACAACATAAAAGGCACTATAGTCAAAGCATAGAGTTATATAGGGATCGAGTGACGGGCTGGGATATAAGATTAAAAACCCCAAATAACTCAGAAACCCCCCCTCCCCCTAAGTCTACGGTAAAACATAGCTTTAGGCCACAGTTAGACCAGTCACGTAAAGCCGAAAGTGTCTCCTTTTGTTTATTTGACAACAATCTCCTGATTGATGCCCCTCCTCCAGAAACAATGCATCTTTCAGTTTCACAATGTTTATGACATCGAATATAAGTCGGTCTCAAGAGCTTCTCCTTACAACTGGCAAGCCTTTGACATTTTTCCATTTTTCTTTTTTACTCCCAATTCTACCAATTAAGCTCTATTCTTTGGACTTTTATATGTTATGAATAATGAGCCTTATATAATTGGGAAAAAGAGAGAAATAAGTCAACACTTAAGATGAATTAAAATTAATAGGTTAATAATAGGTTTACATAAATTAATAAATAGGCCAAATTATTGTTTTTGTCCATAATTTATCTGATTATGAATCATAACTTGACAAGTTATTGTCCATAATTCATAATTTTTATCCATAATTTGTATGACTTATTAATTTCTATAACTAAAAATTGACCTATATACTTTCTTAAGCTTTTTATATTGGCCTATTTTTTACTATTTCCGTATATAATTCTCCTCCCATCTTCTCCACAACAGATAGCATGAATTAAATTTATATGATTGACCTTAAGAAGCAGCAAAATGCTTCCGTAAACCAAGAATATAGTAAAATTATGCTTGAAAAACTCCTCATTCACTTGTGAAAGTTTAGACCCAGAAAGACGAATTAATCAAACATATTCATAACCTAACAAAATTAAAAACTAAACCATAAAAAATATTTAAAAAAAAAAAAAAAAAAAAAAAAAAAACTAATATAGCGCCATTACCAAATTTCCTCAAAAACCAAATTATCCGATCTCCGAGAATCCACCAGGACCACCACCGATGGATGCGAAATCACAAAAAGAGCACACGAAAACCTGAATCAAACAAAACCAGAAGATAACTTAATCATTTTCCTCTGTATTCGGTGAATTTACTCTGTAAAAAGCTTGGGAAATCGCATAAATTAGAAGATAAAACGAAGAGTCTCACCAAATCCCAGGCTAATAGATTCTAGCTTCCAGTGCAGCAGCGAGAAACGTCGGACGGTAGACGGCCGACGGCGGGGGATTGGCCTTAAAAAGGTGAGGAGAGAGAGTTTTAGGGTTAGGGCTTTGAGATTTGGGAATTAGAGGGGGAAAAATGCAATCTGATATCTCAAAAATTCAAAAAGTCTTTGGATACGAATTACACAACCAACGAACAGACAAACATAAGTTTTCGTTTAAGATTTAGATTTTCGGATTTTCTCTCATTCTCGTACAGCTTTGACGATGTCCGGAATACTCTTAAGGTCCGTTTTACCCTTCATGTTTAAAAAATTTACCTACAAACAAATTATATAACTTTTTTCTTGATTTGAATTTAAAATTTGAGTTAAATTCAAATCTAAACTCGAATTAAATAATCATAATTAATTTTTATTAATTTTTATTATAATAAAAATTATTATATATAATTCACATCTCAATTTAAATTAAAAATTTAAATTAATAATCCGTTTTACCCTTCATGTTTAAAAATTTAGTTAGTATTGGTTTTTTTTTAATTAGGCCGGCCTTTGAAGTTAACGACCCATTTTAAAATTTAGCCGTTTTATTATATTATATTGGTCAAATAAATAATCACATTCTATTTTTTTATTTGGAACGGTGAAATTAGGCTTTTTTTTTTTTTTTTTTTTTTTTTTTTTTTTTGCTCTGAGGTGAAATTACGCTTTTGGAGTTGTTTTAAAGTCCATATTTACCATAAAAAGATTACCAGTTAAAATATTCTAAAGTATTATGATTAATAAAATTGGGAGACAAAAAAAGACATGTAAGTCGAATTAAAATCTTGTGATTGCCTCCTAACAATGTTGATTAATAACTATCCTACTTGCCTACTTCGTCACCACAATTATACTTAAAATTTCCACTGAAGTTTTATGGTTAAAATTCAAATTTTAGAGGTAATTTTCTTTCAAAAACGCCCCTCAAAACGACAGCTGGTTTATAGAAATCATTTGCCTGTTTTAAAAAAGTACTGTGAATGCCTACTAAACCGACACCTGATGCTCATCCAATGGCATTGCCCCTCACTCTTCTTCAGTCATCTAGATTTATTTTATTGGTCAATGTTTGCTATAGTGTATATCCATCCAATAAAATAATAAAAAGCATCTTAAAATTTATTTAGGTCTTATCGACAAAATCATTCTATCATGTAACATATAATAATAAAAAGTATAAACATATTTATTTTATGTAACGCTTTTGTTGTAAATATGTAAAACTAAGAAATTAGTTATCCAAATTATTTTTTACATATTTTTAAAATCAATGTTTTATGGAACATGTACTTCCATCAAAACCTAGTTATTATATGCGTTTTCATTTCTGTAATTTCGAATAATTGGGGGCTTCATATATAGGCGGTGAGGCTTTGCACATATATAGTCATTGCAACTAATGGACAACATAGTCATTGCAACTAATGGACAACGCATTGACTCGTTCATTTTACTGATTTAAGTTTTCAGTTTTAAGTTTTTATAGTAATAAATTCTACATCTAACTTTTTTTACTACAATAAAAAAACTCTCAAAAAAATATCACATCTCAACTCAAATTAAAAACTCAAATTCATAAAGTGAATGAGATCTTTAATTCACACGAGTAATATATAGGAACAATGCAGTTATAGCTAGATTCTCCAGCTCGAGTACTATAGTACTGCAACGACACATGTTTACAGCACTAGAGGCTAGAGAGCTACCCTTCACTGCAGCATTTTATTCATTTATTATAACATATATATATATATGTGTGTGTGTGTGTGTGTGTGTGTTATGTATAAGATCATATATAGATAAATACATATATAAGCACGCGCGTATGATTTTTATGAGCAGTCACCGTTAGAATCAATATTGATGGCTCTGGTTGCCGATGACATTGATGCGCAGCACATCTGCGCGTGCGCTCAGATTGACACTCACTAGCGTGCAATCCGTCGATTCGCAATTGCCACGATGAGTTGTTAGGCCAAGGAAGAGGAGAAGGAGAACAGACCTAGTTATGGCAAAGTGTTCCATGTTAGGGAAATTTTCTAAGAGATTTTCCGCTTGGTACATTACTTTGAACTAAAAGACCAAAGTTTGTCTTGTCTATATCTCTTCCAAAAGATTAGGGGGTTGTTTTTTAGAACAAAACTCAAAAAAAATTTAAACTCGAATTATAATTTTATTCAAGTTCATGTTCTTTAGTAAAATTTGAGTTTGAACTCGAATTTGAACACGAATTTGAACTCGAGTTTGGAGTTAAACTCAAGTTCAAGTTTTCCCTTCAACTTGAGAACTCAAATTAATGAACAATATTTTTTTATTCTTAAAAATGCAATAACTTTTTCATTTTAATTCTGATTGAAATGATTTTTTTCTATGCATTTACAACGAAAAGACAAATAAAACTCCACCCATTACCCTATTAAAATTTTTCATCACTATTGAGTTTTTATTAAAATATTATCTAAATACAAATTTAAGTTTTGACCCACCTAAACACAAACTAAAAAAGATTCTCAATTCAAATCATAACTCAAATGTGCACATTTAAATACAAACTCAAGTTATAACTTCAACTCAAATTATAACTCAAAATCAATTTAAAATTATCACTCAAATCATCCTAACTCAAAAATATAAGTATACCATATTATAAATATTGAACGACTAAAAAAGTTGGTGGAATGGATGATGCTAAGTTTGTTGTAACAGGACGCCATAAATTCTGAGATAAATAATTAGAAAGTTGGTAGTGTTGTAATGTAAAACGGAATGTATATGCAGGTTTCCTTGTTTAGTATGCTCTCCAACGGTTGAATTGAACAAATAGTAATTTTCTGAACAACATGACTCTATTAGGGATATAAAAGGATTGTAGCAAAATTGTGCCTGTCTCGAAGTGCCTCATTACGAGCGGTTCGCATGCCAAGTCCCATTTAATGGACAAGATAGAATGAGACGACTATTTCAAACCCCCTCAATTTTCACTTTCAAAATCATAATTAAGAGCTCATTTAATTCGTTGATTTGAATTTTTAATTTGAGTTGAGATATGACTTTATGTGAGAATTTTTTACTATAGTAAAAAAGTTAAATGCGACTTTTTTAAAAAAAATTTTAATGTAATAAAACTCAAATTCTAAAGTCGTATGCGGGCATGTAACTCTCTCCTCTTTTTCTTCCGCTCTACTGCAAGGTATAAATTCTGATTATTTTCATATATGAGCTCGGTTCTTGGACAGGATGTTGGGCAGAACGAGGCAGCAAATACCCTCACCAGCCTGCCCCATTTACATTCCTAAAGATGAGTGCATGTTTGATTTACTGTGGCTCTAAATTGTATTAATCAATAAATTTTTAAGAGACTGAATATTCTTGTATTAATATTTTCAATATTAATGGATCTAGTATCTGTGTATTTAGATGATGTGAGATTAAAGATAGCACATGTGTTTTGTAACATTAAAATAATAACATGCACGTTAATTTTACGTAAAGGGATTAGGTTATTACTCTATTAATCTTTTAGGTTGTAATGCGAAAGACTCAACATGCACGTATTAAAAAAGACATGATATATATAGATTCAACATTTCAACAATATATTTTTATCAAAAAATATATATATATATCATCTGCATATAATGGAAAATACTTAGCAAGCATTTGCGGAAAATCAGATCATCCAATGATCAAAGAATCAGTACATGAAACTTTGAAAGAATTTGATAAACGTAACTTAAAAGCAAACTTGAAATGAGTTTTTCTTTTTCTTTGTTTTTTATTTTTATTTTTTAAGCCAGATACATATAATTCCTCAATAAACACATACACATGTAAACCTTTTAGTAGAAAAAAAAAAAAAAAAAAAAAAAACACAGACACTAACACATAAACATATTCTTATACATAGATACAAGATTAGATCTTACAACAATCACATCTAATAGTTATAACTAACAGCCAACAGTACTATCTATACACTTTGTACTGTATTCCATACCCGTACATTACTACAACCTTGACACACGTTAGAGATCACTACTGGCTCATGCCCCACAGGTACATAAACATATCGTACGATCTTGATCTTCCATCCCTGTATGTGTTGTAGGTATGTTTAATTTACTAATTTAAATTATTAATTTAAGTTGTATTTTTAAAAGATTTTTATTGTAATAAAATTTAAATAATGAACGGGACTTACATATAAATGTAGCTCGAATGCCACACCCACACGCTTCTCCTTGCTATAGTGTCACTAATTTAAACAAAAGAGGCAAGCGTGCACTTAATTATAGTTAGGCGCTAATTACTCATTATAGAGTTTAATGGATGAAACTTAGGTGACGTTTGTTTCTTATATTTATTTTTGATTCTAAATCATAATTCATAATTTTCTATAATATTTTTATCTCATAAAAAATACACATAAAATGAAAATAATTTTAAATCATAATTCTAAATACATAAACTAAGCATTCTTTTAATATTATTTAGCATTGACAGTGTTCACCACTCACTAACAAAAAAATAGGTCTTATAACGTAGGACACTTTATTAGTACTATCATCAGTCTCTGGGAGCATTTTTCAAATTGCAAAACTAGTCACATAGAACTTGTACGACTACCTAAGTCCTACAGTTTGTTTGGGATCGCCCAATTAAAAGCCACAAGTTAGGGCGATTGTAAAATTTTGAGACTTTCTGCACTAAGCCAGGTTGTTACTAATATTGTCAGTTATTAACAGTTAAATTTAATTAAAATTACATTAAATTAAGCAATATACATAATAAATAATTTATAATACGGACGTAACAATTAAAAAATTAAAAAATTATCAGTAATTTTTTTAGTACTACTAGAGAAACTCTCATTGGTATGAGTGCGACTCCTAGCAGGTTTAGGCGCACAAGTGACTATGATAAAATTTACAGTTGATATTTACAGTTTGCTCTCAATCACAAATATAATACACTATACGACGAAATTTCATATTTGAAATTGGAATTTAGAAAAGTTTTCAAACTGTTATAAAAATAACAAACATGCTATTGTAATTATTAATTATATAATGATGTCGTATTTTATAATATATAATGATATAATTATTGGTTTAATGATATTGAATTCTATTATTTAATTTTGTAATATATTAAAATTTTCGCTATATTAATGTCAACTTTACATGTAAAGAGGCCAACTAATTATTGTAGCTGCAACCAATGCTATATTGATCTTTTTTTTTTTTTTTTCAGGAACGTTGATCTTATCTTTTCAATTTCATTGCCTTGCTACAATTAAAGAGTTGCTGGAACTTCTTTCTATTGAATATTATCAGCTTTTTTTTTTTTAAAAGGAAATTGCATTCTAAATCATAGAATTACAAACATTAATTCAAATGTGAAAGACCTCAACGCAATTAGCGACTCAATCCCATCCATAGACTGAAATCACCAATAAATTCGATTGAAACACTCAAAGGGATAATATATGTACCAAGTTCCGACAAGCGAAAACTGAAGAGGCACACAACAATTTGAGCAACATATAGGTCTCATTCTTTCAAACACACTTTTTATTTAGCGAGAAAATTTTAATGTGAATTTTGGTGGGAAACTTAAAACTAAAAATTCAAATCGGTAAAGTGAACAATTAAGCTCTTTCAAACAGGTTAAAGTTGGTGGGTAACATCCAGGATTAAGAGATCAAAACAAAGCCAAATCGCAAAAGGAAACAGACTTGTAGATTAGGCAAAAAGCCTACAATAAAAGTGGGAGACCACCCTCATTATTATAACAAAAAACTAATAAAACAACCAACACATGCTAAAACTAATCGGCGAAAACATCAACACCCTTATCTTACTAACATAAAAACAGGGAAAAGCCCATGCGACACCGACCAGATCTCTGATCACAAGCCAACAATTGCCAAAGGTGAAAGAGGGGACTGCAACATAACAAGTGAGCCAGAATAAAGTCAGAACATGATCGGTCCTCCAAAGCGGTGAGATCATGCACCATCACCAGCAACTGCAAGAAAGCGAACGCACCCCACCACGGAGAGAACCATGACTACATCACTCCAACCACCAACTCTCGACTGCCATACCATGCATGGGTCCCCTCCAAAGGAGCACCAAGATGAGGGGCACAAACCCCTTTGGGCATAAATGTGCTGACAATTAGACAATTCTAGAGAGCACCAAACACACGACGGAAGGCACCCCTCAAACACCCACGACTCCTCCACTTCTGGTCCCATTGAAATCTCACTGGAGACAATGAACTTGTGACACCCAAGGACCCAACCATGTGGCCGGGAGTCCGAAGCCTAACCCAAAGGATGTGCCGGACTCCAGCCCATTAAAAACTATTGAGACGGTGCAAGGAAAGCAAGATAAGAAGAGAAAGAGAAAAACCCTAATAGTGCCGCAATATTATCAGCTTATTAAACAAAGGGATTATGAAGAATTAGTTTATAAATTAGGCTAGTACTAACTAACACGTGTACAGTGATAAACAAAATCAGGAAAATACATCAAAGGCTCATATATATCGTACACCATATAACAGAGGATCATTCTCTAACACCAACTAATCAAATATTATATATATTATCTTCAAACATTTGAAACTGAAGTTAATTATCATACGGATTAGAGTAGCGGCTCGTCAACGGTTGGCTTTCCCAACTTGTAAGGTCTTCTGATCAGTATAAAATAATCCCATCGGGTTGGCGATAACGAGGACAACTTGTAAGATGAATAGAAAGAATTAAGGAAAAAAAAAATGATAATACATTAACTAATTAATTAACAGAAAACCCACTTGATACGTGTTCTATCAATTATTATTATTATTATTATTATTTTTGAAGGTGTGTGCTATCAATTATCAAATATTCAAATACATAACAAGTATGACTTTTCCTTCCCTTCCTAATCGAGTAGCTTCATCATGACTCCCAGTTCCTTGTGTCCGTACGCTTGCCCTTTACATGACATTAGGGGACAAAAACAAAAGAAAAATTAAAGGGGTGTTTTTTTTGTCTAAAAAATTTAAAAAAGATAATTTGAATTTTAATTTTATTTAATGTTTAGTATTTAATAATTATTTTTATTTGGTTGTGTATTTTTTCTCATAAAAATATCGTAAATTGAAAATAGTTAAATCATGGTTCTAATCTATGATTTAAAATTTAAATTATAATTTCAACTCAGATTATAACTTTAAAACAAAAAAACATGCTCAAGTTACACTCCAAAAGAAATGCATGCGTAGATAATAGAGAGATTTACAAATACAAGTATTTTTATGGGTATGTACATTATAAAGAGTTTTTTCTGTAAGATTAAAAAAAAAAATTATAAATAATTTTTTTTTTTTAATTACATAAATATGTATTAAAAATTATTTATATATATATTTTTAATCTTATTTAATTTTAATTAAATTCAACAAGAAAATTAATCTTATTAATTTGACGACCTATCAAAGACAGTCTCATAATATATATCATTACATAAGGAGGAAAAGAAAAGTTCCTTTCACGATAGAGCGGGAGCCTCCTATTGGTAATGTTTGTTTACTTATTTCTAATAGTTAGATATGATCAAGTCACTAAAATAAATATGAACATGCAGTTTGTGATAACGGTTAAAAACAATGAACTACTCGTAATTTTTTTTTTTTTTTTTCAAAACCTACCATTTTGACATCAACGACTCAAACAAATTCAATTTGGTTTGAGCTCTCATAAATAATCACATCTAACTTTTTTAGGTTCTCACATAAAAAATCATCAATAAAAACTGAACTAAATGAGCCGAAAAAAAAAATAAATAATGTTTTTGAAAAATGGTGATTACAAAAAATCGTTTAAAAACTCAAAAAAAAAAAAAAGGTGATTAAAGCGTTTCTAGACTTGATTTAATGGCTGAGATAGGATCAACATACTTAACAAAAATAGATGTAAGGTCTGTTCTTTTATCTTAAAAATTTAAAAAAAAACAATTTAAGTTTTAATTTTATTTAAATTTATATTTTGTTAAGTTTTAATTTTATTTAATTTTACTCAATTTTATTTAAATTATAACTTCAACTCAAATTATAATTTAAATTTAACTTAAAAATTACACTCAAATTATACTTAAAAAAAATCATAGTGATCTAGACTTTGGACAAAGAAATAAAACTCCATTTTTTTATTAGAAAAAGGATCATACATGAGCAAAGTCAATCAATAAACAAAACCCCAAACACAACCAGCCCAAAACTTCCTTTTTGTTATATATTTCAAAACAGTCCTCGTAACCCCACCCTTTCATAATGCCATAGGGCCATTCCAGTTAATCCCCCCTTTATTTGTATGTATTTGGCAATCTCGTTGTTGTTTGTTTTTGGGTCGTTTGGCGCTTTTACAGTACCCTTTTGATAATAGTTAATTAAATTATAAATAATAATTTATTAAATTTTAGATAATAATTTCTTAAATTAGGTGACTGAAAGACTCACCATCAATGACATCTGTTTAATTATTCATAATAATTTATTAAATTATTTACTTTAAAAGAGTTAAATTTAAAAAGTCAAATGTGATCTTAAAATTCTTTATGACATTATTTCAAAAGATATTTGTTAAAATTACTCAATTTTCTAATATTTTGGGCCGTCTATATAACTAAGCCGACGCTCAACAGATTGATCACCAATATCACATTCAAACCACTTTGAATATTCACCTAGAGATTCATCTCTCTCTTTTTAGACTTTTCTTTCTCTCTCTTTAAGGCAAAAGATATCAAATGGCGAAACGTGGGCTTGTTTACTCGGCTTCACTTCTTCTTCTTCTTCTTCTGTCATGCTTTGCAGAAATCTCTTTTGGAAAGATCCTCTTTTCTTCCCTCAAACGGACTCTTGTTGTCACTGCTTCACCAAAAGAAGGACAGGGTATCTCTCTCTCTCTCTCTCTCTCTCTCTCTCTCTCTCTCATCAAGTTTTCTTCTCCGAATTTTTCGCTCTTCCTTACAATTTCTGTGTCACCTAAAATTAGTTGTCCATATAAAGATTTCACCTATAAAATCTTGTCCAATTCAATTGATTTCATACAAACTGTTTTCCCCTGGTCATTTCTTTCTTTCTTTATTATTATTATTTTTTTGAAATGTACAAAATATAATTTTAAGGGATAGTTTGTTTTAACAATTCGCCGTTGGTTTTTAATTCTATATAGAATTTTTTAAAATTTAAAAATTAAAATTATAAATTATAATTCTAAAATCATAAATTAAACGTTTTATTATAAATTCTTAATAAAGAAAACTTTATCCTTTTGATCTTTTTAATATTTCTATACCAACTATTTTTCTACCAAAAGAAAAAAAAAAATTCTTAAGAGTGATTGTGAAGGTTTTTTTTTTTTTTTTTTTTTTTTTTTTTTTTTTAAAGGATTTTAACCTTTTAGAGACGTTAAAATTAATCCTAAACGAGTCCAAAATAAGTTTTACCTGTCATTTTTTTTTTTTTTTTTTTTTTTTCCAATTCATCGGATTTTAATATTTTTTTTTTTTCTTGGAAAAGCTACTATAATTTGTGCTACAAGTAACGTGATTGAATTTGCAGTTCTCAAGGCTGGTGAAGACAAAATCACAGTAAAGTGGGGTCTAAACAAGACGTTCCCGAGTGGTACTGACTCTGCTTACAAGACAGTAAAAGTCAAACTATGCTACGCGCCGATCAGCCAAGAGGACCGCGCGTGGAGGAAAACCAAGGAGGATCTCTCCAAGGACAAGACCTGCCAGTTCAAAATCGTCTCTCGCGCGTACACCGCCTCTGACCAAAGCTTTGAGTGGACCGTGGAGCGTGACGCGCCCTTGGCTACGTACTTTGTACGCGCCTATGCTTACGACGCCAACGACGATCCGGTGGCTTATGGCCAATCAACCGATGATAAGAAAACCACCAACTTATTTGACGTCAAAGCAATCAGTGGACGCCACGCGTCACTCGACATTGCCTCGATTTGCTTTAGTGCTTTCTCTGTTGTATCCCTGTTTGGGTTCTTTTACGCTGAGAAGAGAAGGGCAAAATCGTCCCAACAGAAGTGAAATGGTTAATCTCACTTCCTTTGAGGTTGTTATACTCTATGCATGTTTCTAGGGTTTTTTTTTTTTTTTTTTTTTTTTTTTTTTAAATATCATATGTGGTATATTAAGAACTAAAGTTCATGCTAGACATTACTATTGCTTGTGGATCACTCAAAATATTTGTTTTGAGGGTTTGACATGTTATTGTATATTGTCTAGTAATGTGACATTTGTTAGGGGAAAAAAAAAAAAAAAAAGATTGTGAAAGATGGGTCTGAGGGAGTAATTATCTAAGGTGTACCATGAACTTGGGCTGTCCATATTCCAAGATGGGCAAGTTGGAATTTTCACCTTTTGTTAAGCTTTGAAGAAATAAGAATTTTTATTTTGTTATAATTTTTTCTTTATGTGACACTGTCACTTTTTAGGGTCATTTTAATTTTTTAATTTGAGTTTTTAATTTAAGAGTTAAGATGTAATTTTATGTGATAAATTTTTATTGTAATAAAAAATTAAATGTTATTATTTTTAAAATTTTTTTACTATAGTAAAACTCAAATCGGTGAAATGAATAAGACTTTAAAGTGTTATTCAATTTAAGAGTTTTTCAAATAAAATAAAAAAATAAACTACTAACAGTTTTTTACTTTTAATCACTAAATTTATATAAAAAATTATCTATTTTACGTATTTTTTATATAATTTTTATTAAATCTAAGGATATGAAATCCTACCAAAAAAAACTTCCTATATAATGTGAGCATTTATGATTTGATCACGTTCCCAAATTATAGTCAAAGGTTGCTAGTAGAGATGGATTCGTCCCAGAGATAGTGGTGGGTCCATGAAAAAAAAAAAAATCAATAAATACTCTAAGCAACAAGTAAGAAGGAAATTAACGGCAAATGTCATAGCATTCTTTGATAAATTATAGCCGTTAATAATGATTATGTTTATTGCTTTTGAGAATTGTAAGTTACATTCTCAAATCTATTAGGATGGCATCTAAGTTTTTTGTTTTTGCTTAGTAATATTACCTGAAATCATATTTTCATTTGAATTATTTTTTATTTGAAACTATTTAAAAATAATAATTTTAGGTAATGCAATGGTACAATGGATCGGCTTAAAAATTTACTGTGCCAAACACGATAAAGGCATGAGCATGGCACGGGCACGAGAACAAACACAACATGGGCACGAGCACGTATGGGCTTTGGCCCATGGGTAGGGTCGAGCCTATGATTTTAGATCTTAGGCTAGCACAAACACGACACGAAATTTCAATACACCAGGCCAAATACAGTATGAAGCATGAATGAGACTAACCGATCATGGCTCGGGCCAACATGACATGGCACGATTGACATCTCTAAGCATAAGTTGATGTTTTTTTATTAGTGTTTGGATAGTGCTTGAAAATGTGCTTTTATATTTAAGAATAACTTTTGAACCTGTTTGGGTAAAAAAGTCAAAACACTTATTATTATAAAAACAATGTAATAAAATGATATGAATAAGATATTTAATTTGTTGCTCACAAATTAAAGGTTAAAAGTGTAAATAAAAAAGCTTTTTATTAGCAAATGTACTTTAAAATTATCCATCCAAACAGGTACAAAAGCGGCTTTTAAACTGAATAAGCCAAAACAGGTATTTTTAAGCCAATCGAACTGGCACTAAAACAATCTCCATCGTTTGGAAACAAGAAAAGAATGATGTGAGATAGCCCTTCTGTATCAATGTTAATTGCTGGAGATTCTTTGGAAAAAAAACATTATCGATGAAATATATTCGAGAATGATCACATTTTATTCTAACAGTTTAGAATTATATCACCAATAGTTTGTATACATCTCATCAATAGTTTTGTTTTAATGTCCTACGATGGAATTTTACCAACCAGAATTAAGTTGTTTTAGATGCTCAGAGAACTTCCGAACAAAGAGCAATAGTTTCCTTAAGGTTGAGGTTTCCACACAAATGCTGAAAATGACTACTTGATGGCTGATGTTTTATGCCAAATTGCCATTCTACCCGATTCTGCAAATTGACATGGGTGGGATAACCTTTCTCTATTAATGTCAATTACTGGAGATTCTTCAAAAAAAAAAAAAAAAAAAAAAAAAAAAAAAAAAAAAAAAAAAACCTTTATCGATGAAATATATTATAGAATGATCACATTTTATTCTAACAGTTTAGAATTGAATCATCGATAGTTTGTATACATTCTATTAATAATATTTTTTTAATGTCCTACTGTGGAATTTTACCATCCAGAATTGGGTTGTTTTAAATGCTCAGAGAACTTCCGAACAAAGAGCAATAGTTTCCTTGAGGTTGAGGTTTCCATACAAATGCTGAAAATGGCTACTTGATGGCGATGCTTTATGCCAAAATGCCATTCTACCCGATTCTGTAAATTGACATGTAAATAATCTTTCCACCAAACAACCTTCGATAAAAGCATTTTCACGAAAAACTTTCTAAAAGTTCTAAGATTACCCACTAATATATATATATATATATATATAATGTGGGACTTGTGGCTTCTACTTAAGAAATGAAACTACCAATGTTCGAACTCTCATGGACACACACATTTCACGCACTCAACCACTTGAGTTTACCTCTTGTAGCCGCTAAAATTACACCATTAATTGTAATTAACATGCTGAGATCAATATATATATTATATGAATACAAGGGCGGGAAATGCTTTCATCATTTACACAATTTTATGATGGAGAAAATGTCACTCTAAAAAAGAAGCAAATAATTAAATTGTTAATCAAAATATCTACCAAAATATCAGGCGAGTTGTTTGCCAAAACACTCATGACATCAGGAAATTTAATAATCAAGAACTGATGCTAAAGTCAAATATACAACTTTATAATTTTCTTTAGATATTTCTCTACTAGGGCCTCCCTATCAGTAATGCCAGTTTATAACTGTTAAATCTAATTAAAATCATATCATATTAAAAAATTATACAGTATAGATAGTTTCTGATACAGATCAAACGGCTGAAAGCAAATAATTACCATTACTTCATTTTTTTAGTCCTATTGAAGGAACTCCCTTTTCTTTAGCGGGTCGTTGGATTGTTGGACAGATTAAATTACAGTTTGTTTACTGCAATGTGCTTGTATCAACGTATTACTAGCTGATGTTAAGAGTTTAAATTTGAGAAGTATCCGAAGTCCAAAACTGCTTGAGAAAGGCAATTTTATAAAAAGCATCTAGAACAGTTTTAATTTATTTTATTCCAATAATCTTTAAGGACAAAGGCAGTCCTTTGCAAGAACAATGGGTGAGTTAAGAAAAGAGATAAACTCTTGTACCTAGAGAATATGGACATTGGAAACTTGCCTACTTTGCCAAATTTTGTCGAAGGTCTGCTTGAAGATTGAAATGCAATTCAGTACTTTCCATACGGTCAGTACCAATAAGTGATAGTCTGTCATTGTAAACATTCACATAGCCGAAACCATCCGTCCCTGGGGGGCACTCAAGAGCGGCTTCAAGAACTCTGTGGTGTACGCCGTGGGAATCGATTGAATGCCCGCCTTTGTGATCATGTCCAGCAAGGCAAGCCTTTACACAGTTGTAACTGTGTATCACGTTCATTACTTCGTCGTAATTCCACAGAAGTGCTTCCTTAGACGTTGCACCGGGATCCAAAGGCAGATGGCAACATATCACTACGTTCTGTCTCATCTCTGTTGCTTCCTGAAGGATGCCATCCAACCATTTCAGTTGTTCTTTCCCCACAGCTCCATTAAACTTGAGGAACCTTCTCTGGAGGCCCACAAGTCCCTCCGGACTGTTCTTCTCTGTATTTGGATTCTTCTCCTGGAGGAACTTCACAGCCTCCAATGTATTGGGATGATCTTCGGGCCAACCGATTGCACTGATGTCATAGCCATCCAAGACAACAAATCTGAACTCCGGGGTTGGGGAAAAATCATAGTAAGCACGACCATCATCATTTGGAATCTTCAGCATCGGAAGTAACTTGTTGCGAGGAAGATTATAAAGGCAGTGATTGCCAATCATATGATAGACAGGGCCATCAAACTTCTCAAATTCTGCAACAACTTTTCTTACTGTGTTTAAGGATTGGTCTTGTGGGCAAAAGCCGTCAACAATATCCCCAAAATTTAAAACAAATTTATGCTTCTTGTGGTTGTTCCATTTCTGAACTGCCCTTTGTAAGACAAGAATGCTATGTCGATAATACCGTGGAACACCAATAAAAGAGCGACCGTCAGGGACATCAGCATGCTGGACATCGGAGATTACTCCAAAAGAGAAAAGGGGTTGCTTTCCTTGTGAACTAAACGCGTTTGCCGAGCCCATAATGCAGCTTGCAGCAGGATCCTATTATCTATCAATCAGTGTTAAAACATATTGTCAGACTAATAGCAATTTGTGTCCTTCACATAACCAATTAAAGTAAAAAGAATTTAACGACAATTATTCTTTTCCTAACAAACAATGATCAGAATCAACATCTACTAATTCACCTCACGTAATCTAATCATCAGAAACTAATCTTTGGAAAGGAATCATAATCATTAGCAGAAGCAAAATAGAAGACAAACATCCATGAGTCAAGTTCAGTTCAATAGCATGATTTTCCACCAGATCGAACATCAATGTATAAGAATCTGACAAATGGGAACAATTAGCATGGCAGTTTGGTTTCCACAAACACTCAGAGTAGCATTGCTAGATGTTTCTACCTAGTCCAAGGATAAGAGCATGAAAGACAACTATGCATATACATACACACATACACATTTATATATTTGTATGTGTAAACACCATTGCTTCCTAATTTTTGATTTGAATACGCCTTGTGCAAAATAAGAGGTGGACTAACAATCTGCAAATTTGTTTCCTGTGTTCTCAGTTTCACTGTACAACTAGATAGTACAGAAATTTATGGTTCTAAAATATTTGGAATATAATACAGAAAATTTAAGACCTGCAGCTTCTCCCTGAATTTTTTAAGAACTGATAGAAAAGATCCTAAGAAATCCAAAAGGCGCTTGTAGAAATAACTTTTTGAGTTTCAGATTAAAATTAAATTCCATGATTATTAAAAAGTCCGGCCTCATTAAACGTTATTAGAAAAGGAATCAGCTTCATAAATTTTTCATCAAGTTATGAATCAGAAATCATAAAACAATGAACTATATTTTATTGAAACAAGAAAAGAAAATGTATCTTCCTATTAAAAGGGGGGAAAATTAGCAACGTTTTCCCTCCTAGTCTTTGATAGAGAGACACATTAAGAAATTCTCAAATTAAAATCAATTATACAGCTAGAACAAATATCAGCATTGCAAAAGAGATTATCTACCCAAAAGGATTAGCTTTTTTTTTTTTTTTTTTTTTTTTTTTTTTTTATTGGAAACAAAAGCAGAAAGATAAAGGTCACTTTTTTTTTTTTTTTTTTTTTTTTTACAAGTTCATGTAAATTAGCAGCAGAAGCACCCAAAAGGATCAAAACCCAGATAAAAACAAACCCGTAATCTTTAATTAAAAACAAATATTCTCAAGACTCAGCTCAATTACGTAATTAGTGGTGAATTGCAGCTCTGAGAAAGCCCAAAAAAAAAAAAAAGAATAAAATCGTCCCAGATGTTATAAATGCAAAAGGAAAGATAAAATGAACTAATATATATATATATATATATATATATATATATATCTTGACGACAATGAAAAACAGAAAAAAGGAGAAAATTATAAACAATAGAAACAAACGAAATTCAATGGATTTAAAGGAAATAAAAAAGAACGGAAAAGATTAGGAGACGTACGAATGCTTGATTTTTGTGTTTCGTTTTTCCTTTATAGTGAAGAACTCTTGACAATCTGATATGAAGTTCTGAACTTGTGACTTCTGCGTGTTTCTTATTTTTTATTTTATTTGAATGGCTTCTCTGTCTGTTCTGAGACGCATAAAAAAGAAGCGAAACGCAGGAGATTAAAAACAAATCGACACCCTATTTATGCGAATTTTCGCTACAAATGCGGTCGGTGTTAGTGGCGTGATTTGATTCGTTAAATTCTCAAAATGACAACTATGACCCTGTCCGTTCAGTATTGTACAGTGATTTGGACTGGGTGAGTGAAAAATATATAATTTAAACTGAAAATAAATTCATATTTGTGTTTAGATAGAGACTGTCTATAGAACGTCTTATCTTATCGATAAGATTAATTTTTAATTTTTAATTTTAATTAAAATTAAATAAGATTTAAAAAATATACATAACAGATAATTTTTAATATAAATCTAATAATTAAAAATGATTAAAAAAATAGAACTATATAAGAATTTTTTTTTGACTTTTACTATAAATCTTATAAAATCTTGTTGGTAAATGACATTTTAATACGTAATATGCATGGACAAGTTTAGATACACAAATAATTTAAATTGAGAATATAATTAAAATTGTGTTCAAATAAAGTGTTGAAAAATGTCATTAGACTTTTACAACAAACCTTAGAAAATCTTATTGGTAAATGACATATTTTAATATGTAATATGAATGAAGATTTATTCCGACTTTCATTATGAATATATAGAAAATAACTGTAGTAGAAAGGTTTGCGTTGTTAGAATTTAGTGGATGATGAATCTAGATTTTGAGGTTTATAATTTTAGAATATATATTTCCAATTTAAATGATTGATTCGAAAATTGATGGCTTTACCAAATATTAATTTGAACTTAGGTCGGATTCGAATTATGAATTTTACTGTTTGGTAAGAAGAAAAGATAGAGAAAATATGATGGAGAGAAAAAAGACGAAGGATATAGAATAAGAATGATTGAAAAAAATGGTTAAGCTATATTTACTATTTTACCAATTCAAAATTATTATATTAAAGGAAAACCATATAAATAACTGTTTTCTAACCTTTTTAAAAAATAAAAAATAAATGGCCATACTTTTTTTAGTTTTTAAATAAATTGCTGAAGTTTTTTTTTTATTCTAGCAAAATGATCGTTTTTTCAATAGTTAATTTGTACGACCGATAGTTAATAAGTGATTGATCATTTTATTATTATAATTTATTAATAAATTATCATTAATAAATATGTAATTTATTGATTGAAATTGATTAATTACTAATATTATCGAGTTAATTAGTGAAAAGGAAATATGCTTGAGAAAAGAAAAATACCCTTTATTCAACCCCCTTCATCCCTCTAAATATCAATCATAGTGGATCGGAAGAAACGTTTGTTATATGGTTTGGAAGAGAGCAATTTACCTAACAAACCACATTGCAAAGCATTCCTTCAGTCTTCAGACAACTACAAACTGAAAAAACCTAATGATCTCACACAAAACGGTGAGTGTCTTCCAAGGAGCAGAGCCTTAAAAGGGAAAGAGAAGTTTTTCCAAGACTAGAAAACTACACTCAAGACAATTAGAAGTCAACAAGTGTTTCTCCGCTCTCCCTTCTCTACTTTTTTTTTTTTTTTAAATAAAAATAAAAATAAAAAACCACCTCCAATTCTTCCACCCAGATGAAACATATGCGCAAATCCCATTAAGGTTGCATTTAGTATTGTTTTTTCTTTCAAAATCAGTTTCTGTTTATAGCAAAAAATTGATTTTATTATTTGATAAATTTCCTTTAAAGTGTTTTTTTGAAGAATTTTTAAAGAATCTACAACTAAAATCAGAAGCAGCTAAAATGCAACTTTAGCTTTTAAATTGTGCGTGAATCAACATAGTACAATTAATAAAACTTTTATAATAATCATAATACCCCTAATGAAATTTAAAATTTACAATCTTCCTAATTTAAAATTCAGACTCGTAATATAATATAATATAATATAATAATACAATACTATAATATAATGTAATAATAATATTCAAACAAATAATATCATAATTATATTAATAACTCTAATATTATTATTTTATTATATAATATGACATAATATAATGTTAAAATTATTTTAATAATATGATAATATAATTATAATATGATATTATAGTTATAATTATTATTTTATAATAATAATATAATATTATTATATATTATATTGTATTGATATAATTATATTTATTATACTAATAATAATATAATAATTAATATAATTAAATATTAATATAATATTATAATTCTCATATTATTTTTTATTATATTGTATTACACGGTTATATGATATATTAATTATAATATATTTGTTTAATATAATATAATAATGATTATATATTATATTATAATATAATATATCATATAAATATAATATAATTGTAATTTTTAATTATATTATAATTGAATTATTATTATTATTATATAATATTATAATATGTTTTATAATATTGTAATTATATTAACTATTTTAATAATATTATTATATTCTATATCATTATTATATAATATGTTATTTAATAATAATTTTATTGTATTATATTAAATATTATAATTATATATATATTATAGTATAATATAATATAATATAATTATAATTTTTAATTATTTTAGTTATTATTTTAATAATTATATTATATTCTATATCATAATTATATAATATATTATATAATAATAGTTTTTTATATTATATTAAATATAATAATAAATATATATTATATTGTAATTATATATATTATATTATAGTATAATATAATATAGTCAAAATTTTTAACTATCTACAATAATTCAACCTCATAATTTATCAAACACTTTTATATTGATTTTGAAACTAGCACAACTACTATAATTATAGTTTACCAAACACTTAACTACTTTTTGTAACAACGGCCTTTTCTTTTAGTGTAACTAAAAACAATTTGTTTTTAAAATCTACAGTAATATTAAATTCAGCCTAAATCCGGCTCCAAACCTTGACTCTCAATAGTAAAGTGTATTCTCAGGTGTTTAGAAAATGAAGGGCTTGTTCTTTTGCAAGTGTTTTTGAGTTAAGTTTTTGAGTTGAGTTTGAGTTGAATTTGAGTTATAACTTGAGTTTAAGTTGTAACTTGAGTTTGCGTTTGGTTGTGTATAACTTGAGTTATGGTTTGAGTTAAGATTTTTTTGAGTTTGTGTTTGTTTGTGATAAAACTTGAGTTGTGAATAGTGAATATCTTTTTTTTTTCTCCTACCTTTTTATTCAATTCTTTTACAATTTTTTTTTTATTTTTCCGCCTTTATTATGTTTTATTGTAATAAATTACTTGTAATTAAAAAAAATTCTAAATAATAAAAAATTAAAAAGTACAAGCTCAGTTTGCATTTTCATAAGTTCAAAAAACAGCAAAAATACATATTTAAGTTTAAAAAAACAATAACGAACGATGGCATCAGCGTGTGCGACGGTTCCGGTACACTGCCCACATTGTATGCGCCCTTGCATCCTTTAAAGCACTCATGTCAACTTCTGCATTAGACCCCAACGGTTGACCCTCATGATTAGTATTGTCGTTAATGTCCTCATCAACATTCGGTGGATCAATGTCTGCAACCGGAACGCCATCTTGTGAGTATTGGTCCAATAGCCTGTCCCCATTACGATACATGTGGATAAAATTATGTATTATAGCACACGCTACTGGAATCATAACTTGTTTGGTCATGGGGTAACGATTAATGGTTCTCAAAATACGAAATCTAGCCTTCCACACACCAAATGTCCTTTCAATGACATTACGCAGCGAAGAGTGGGTGTAGTTGAAAAGCTCACGTTCACTGTGGAATCCTCTTTCACGGCGAGCCCTATACTCTTGCAAGTGGTACGTTGTCCCCCGATATGGTGCCATGAAGCATCCGTTGTTGGCGTATCCTGAGTCGACGAGGTAAAATTTCCCTACACTTGTTCGTACATTAATTACTAAATAAGCGTACGGGTGAAAGTGATTGAAAATGTCAGTGTACATATAAGAAATCATTGTGGGCTGACCTGGTGGCGGTGTCGGGAATCTTTTGCGTGCGGAGTCTAAAGCAGTAGCTAATACTCGCGCATCGTGTGCGGAACCCTCCCATCCAGATAACATGTATGTAAATTTCATATCAAAAGTGCACACGGCAAGCACATTAAGTGAAAAAACCCTTCCTATTTACAGAGAGTTCGGCGGTTTCACGAGGGGAACACATGGGATGTGAGTACTTGTCAAGTGCTCCAACACAATCCTTAAACAAGTACAAGTGTTATGTTGGTTATAGTGAAGTCGTAATAATTATTATAAACCACTAATTAATATACATTACCGAACATACATCGAACCACGACGAGTATTTGTTTCCACTTGCAATGATGTGCGGGTCAACGGTTTGGAAATCTGGATGTAAAATGAAGTCCTGCTTCAGTTTGCATACCGCGACAAGAACTTTGGCGAAGTACTCAGACACCGTCGATCCAGATCGTTGCCAAGTGTCCTGTGCCTCCCTGTTAGTTTGGTTCTGACATAATATAGTGAGGAATATAAATAATTGCTCATCAACATTTAGGTGGACAGTTGGTTGCAGTAAGCCCCTTCCCTCAAGGATAAAACTTAGTCGCAAGAACGCGTCACTACTCATACAGACTTTGTCATACATCACTGTTGGACTACGTTCCAAATAATACTGCACCCTAAGTGCGTCTCCCCAACCAGAAGTGTGCCTTCTGCGAGAAGGTTCTCTGTATATAAATCCAACACATAACGTAGTCGCCGTAGCGACAACTTGCATGAAAAAATTATCATCACTGTCGTAGTCTGATTCATTAGAACCTGACGGATTAGAATTCCCACCTATATCCATCCCTGTCAAATTTTCAGAATAACGAAGCATAAAGTTATAAAAATGCAAATCATATGTGTAAAGTTCAAAAGTGCATATAAAACATACTCTTGCATAAATAATTGCATAAATAAGATCGCATTAATTAACAAATCCTTAATCAAATGTGCCGCAATCTAATAAGACAATCTCAATTAGTACTAAAAATGAAAAACAATAAAGGAATTAGAACCATAAAAATAACATGTTCAATGAAGTCTCTATATGTTCGTAACAAATAAAAGAAATCAAATAACAGTATCACATATGCGAAGAACCATCCCCTTCATGTGGCATTGTGTAGTTGGGTCTCGAGAACGGTGGCATGAATGGTTGAAATGGGGAAGTCGGCTGCCTAAATGTGTTGCCGTTGGCAGGGTTCGTCTGCGTGGTCGGCTGAAAGTACGAGGTCGGAGGCGTTTGTTGTGGCGGCTGAGGAGCAACTTGTTGTCTGGTACATTGCTCCATCGTCTGCTGAATCCACACAAGCCGATGTTGTTCTAGCATAAACAGGAATGGACGCTGCCACATAGGCTCCATAGTCATGAAGTTGAACATGAAGAGATACTGTTCTTGGGAGATGTTCAACGTTGCCAATAATTCCATGCATCGATCCTGAATGTTTTCAACTTGCACCGACATGTTCGCAGATGCACTTACACCGTGCGACCGACTGCTTGTTTCTATCGAAGTGAGGAGGCGATCCACGGCACGCTCCATATAGCTAGGCGACGCTCTACGAGAGCTACGACTTGAACGTCGCCGTACTACTCGCGGTGGTGAGTGTTCATGCTATCTGCAGCTTTCTCTATGCATGCCATGTCTTCTATCTGTAGGCGGAACATCGTCACCGTCATTGAAACTAGTTGTTCCTCGCTCAGTTGGGCTACCGGACCTTTGTTGTGGTGGATCATCCTCTTGACCATACTCAAAGGCCCCGTTTGCCCGAGTATTGGCAAACGCGCAATAATATAGATCGTAATCCAACACGGGCCTCTTCCTCGCCTTTTCAACCTCGGGATGGCTCTGTATATGAAGCAACAAATATTAATACAACGAGTGGTACATTTCTTTCAATGACATATACTATTAGAAACTTACACTGATAAATTGTTGCCAATACTCGTCAGTGCAAGTGGGTTTCCTTTGAATCGGATCCCATCCAAGTCCGGTGGCTGTGCGAAGTAGAAACTCAGCATCAAACGTTTTCTTCAGTCTACCGGCCTTTTGTTTGACCTTGTCCCAAGTTAGGGGAACGGTAAAGTGCTCACTTAGTTCGGTTGCCCATTCAGTATATTTGTCTCGGTTTGGTGTGGTACCGGCCGAGTGAAGTAAATTAAAGTCACCTAGCCGGCGAAGCAACCCCACCTCTGCTTCAGGACTCCAATTCACATCTCTATCCCTCCTTCTTGACATCTATTTAGTGGTGAAGTCAAATCCGCCCGCAATACATATGTAGATTTGAAGCAAAAATAATATAAAGAAAGAAGCTTTAATGAAATAGGCTCAGGAATGTGTAATGGCGCGTTGCCCACTTATGGAGCATTGTCCTAGGGAATGACAACTATGCTACCAAGGTTTATAAGCACTTAGGCACGTAGCCCCAACCGATAGAAACACTTACCATAGTATGAATATGCCTATAGTGACATTATTAAACCGCAATCGATAATTGTCACGCCTTGAATATCACTCAACATAGGGAGCAAGGCCATTAGACACATATTAAGCATCATTGCCTACCTTATATAGGTGCATCAAAATATAATTTAGATGTACTATCACTTTTCAGTGGGTTAACCTATAACAAAGAAGCAAAACAAGAGAGCATTATCAATTTTAGAAAAGAAAAGATTAATTTATATGAACAACAACGTAACAGTGGGTTAACAATGAGTTTCTGAGTTTGTGAGACTTTGCAACATACTATTGATATACATGAAAGCCGGTTGATTTTTGCTACTCCTTTGATGCCCATTTTTCTGGTTCTTCTGGTACTATAGTGCCGGAGTTTGTTAGAATGTTCTCTAGAGTGTGAGACTAAAGTGAACAAATAAAATTTGTTTATGTTCCTCTGTATAGTTTCTGATATAAAGATATGAGGATCAATATATATACATAAATTGGATATCTAATATAGATATCCAATATGTATGTTGGACAACATGTTCTAGTTAAGAAATGAACATGACACAAGTTTCATATTAACATGACAACATTGTGTAGAAGGCCACAAGTGGACGGCAGTGTGTAGTTTCATTGATTATAGAGTGGACCATGCACATTATTTACATAGAAAACTTGGTGGGCTATCTCCTCTGACGCCTCAAATGTCATCTGATTATGGTTATTGCTAACTGGGTTAAGGAAAGACAGGGAACAAACAACACTCGCTTGGGGAACATGAGCCTTGCCATGAGTCTGCTCTCTATTGAGGACTCATTTCTTTGTAAGTTTTCATCCCCATACGGGGTAATAAAATTTTGTATCTAACAAAATGTGGGGTAATAAAATTCTGTCTCTAACAAAAGTTTTCATCAATTTCCTAGCCTAACCTGTATTGGGCTTGTATATGTGGTGATATCACTGCTGCCTTGAACTGGCAGCAGTGAATATTCGACTTTAGTTATAGGAATCTTAAGCGCAGTGTAGCAAGGAAGTTATTCCTTTATCCCAACAATAAAATGCATAGAACAAGATATAGCAGAGAACAGTGGATATTTTTCAAGTAGACAAATGCAGCCATGTATGTAAAGTTGAAGAAATCATGTCTGAAAGACTACTGTTAATATTCAACATTACACATTTAAGATCAACGGGTCACAGACACACGGCAAGCACAAAGAAAAATTTGTGGGTTTAGGTTTATGTAATTACCGAGTTTGAGCCGACGGAAGAGGAACTTTGAGCAGTTTCCAAATTCCCAAAACGCGAGGAGGAGTTCCCACAACGCGATGAGGAGCTTATGCGATTAAGGTACCGGCGACGACAATGCCAAGGGAAGGAGCTTTGACGTCGCCGCTGAAGAGAAGTAGGTCGAGACCGATTCCTCCTACATCGACCTAGGAGGGATGCCCAAGGTGGTTGCTGAACTGACCGGTTCAGAGTGAAATTCCCCGTTTTGGCCGGGGAATGAAAACATGCAGAATGGTGAGTTTGGGGAAAAAAGTTTCACAATCTCATATGTGGGAGAAACGGTTGCTCCGGCAACTTCTTCTCAGATTTGGGGGGAAGACGAACTAGGGCTAGTACTCAGACAATCAGCTTTGGGCTTTGGGGGAAATGGTTGTTTGCCAGAGGAAAACTCGCAATTTGAAGGAGGTGATAAGGGACGAGGCAGGATCGAGGAGATGAGGCTTTTCCACGATGGTCAAAAGGAGGAGACCCGGCGCAGGAATCAACTGCAGATGGAAGTGAATCACGTGAAATAGCAGAGAAGAGAGGAACGAATCTCGGTTCAGAGAAGGAACCAACGCGGAAATCTTTGGGAATAAGCACTGTTGCTACACGCGAGATCACTGTAGGTCCAACTCGAATTGAAGGGGGGAGGTGAACTTGCCGTTGGGAGCATTAACTCGAATTAATGCTCGAGTTATTCTCGAGTTACAACCACAGCGAACACAAACTTGGGCTCAAAACTGGTTTCGAGTGAGCCTTACTCGAGTTTGAGGGCCTACCGAACAGGCCCTAAATCTTTCATATTTTAAACATGCACATCCATTGACACAAGCCCACATGCATAGAAGTGACAATATATTATCCTTAAATTAAGCTGAAAGTTCCCTATTTTTCTCGCTTTGCAGGCATCAATGATAACATCTTATCTTTATTAATATTTAAAAGCACCTGAATGCGTAATCATTTTTGGATGCCCATATATATATATTGTTATTTTAAACTTTTAAGCATTCGGATTCCAAGAAAATTATATTTTTATTTCGTTCGACTTGACTTTATGAGTTGGTTTCCAAGAAGCATACATCATCATATGAATGTCTACCAAAGCACTTGAAATTTGCTAATCCCTTCAATCTGGAGAGATTATGGAGCCATTGAAAATTTGGCTTATGATCAAAGAATGGTGGCAAGAACCCCAAGATTCTCCAACTTTGTTCAATCCCATAATATTTTCTCTTCTTCTCATCTTCTTCTCCTTTTGTGTGTTCAAGCTCATTAGAGGTCAAAAGCTCAATCTTCCTCCATCTCCTACAAGATTGCCAATTATCGGAAATCTTCACCAACTAGGCAAAGACCTTCACCGATCTCTCCGAGATCTCTCCGAGAAGCATGGCCCTATAATGCTAGTACATTTTTGCAATGTGCCTACACTTGTAGTTTCCTCTGAAGAGGTATCAAGAGAGATCCTGAACAATTCTGTTTTTCAAAACCGTCCGCAATTCAAGGCCGCCAACACTCTCTTCTACGAATCAACCGATGTAGCATTTTGTAAATACGGCGAGTACTGGAGAGAAACGAAGAAGATCTGCGTTCTTGAACTCTTTAGCGCGAAAAGAGTGCAGGCTTTTCGGCATGTGAGGGAAGAAGAAGCTGCAGAGATGATACAGAATGTTCGCCGGCATTGTTGCCAAGATGGTGCCTTAGTTGATCTAAGCGAGATGTTTGCCAACATAGCAAACAACATAGTTTCAAGATCTGCGCTTGGTCAGAAGTACGCGAGGGTCAACGGAAGTGAGAGTTTCGGAGATTTGGCGAGGAAGGCAATGGAACTCATTGGAGCATTTAACTTTGAAGACTTTGTTCCTTACTTGGGATGGCTTGATGTTCTTACAGGACTCAATGCAAGAATCAAAAGAACAGCCAAAGCATTTCATGGTCTGCTTGATCAAGTAATTGAAGAACATCAGCAGAGAATGGGTGACCAATCTGACAAGAAAGATCTTGTGGACATTCTTCTCCATCTTCAGAAAGATGGCCAGCTTGACATCAATCTCACTCGAGATAACCTTAAAGCAATTCTACTGGTACCCTTTATTCTCTTATCTCTTTTACAAACACTTAAATAGATGTTGAGAATTCTTTGGGACGTTATGGAAATAAGACTCCGTTATGTTCTGTCTGTTTTGCATACTTATTAATTTTGATGTAATTTTAATCAGATCTAATATTCAGAAACATGTGCGGCGGTAATGATATTTGATACTAATTAGACTTATTTTTCTTTATTGAAGGATATGTTTATAGGTGGAACGGATAACAATGCATCAGTCATGGAATGGGCAATGGCAGAGCTTATGAAGAATCCAAATATGATGAAGAAAGTCCAAGAAGAGGTGAGAAGAGTTGTGGGGAACAAATCAAAGATAGATGAGGCTGACATTGATCAAATGGGGTTCTTGAAATGTGTTGTGAAAGAGACATTAAGATTACATACTCCTGTGGTGATCACTAGAGAGACAATTGTTGGTACTAAGTTGGAAGGCTATGACATTCCTCCCAAGACAAGGGTTCTGATCAATAATTGGGCTATTCAAAGGGACCCCAAATTATGGGAGAGGTCAGAGGAGTTTGTACCGAAGAGATTCAAGAACAACGTGGTTGATTTCAAAGGTCAACACAGCCAATTCACCCCGTTTGGCGCTGGTCGCCGGGGGTGTCCCGGGATCATGTTTGCAATGGCGGAAATGGAATATGTGTTGGCTAATCTGCTTTGCTGGTTTGACTGGAAGTTGCCTCCTGGCCAAACTGTGGAGGAATTTGACATGAGTGATAGTTTCGGGCTGGTCATTCGCAGGAAAGTTCCTCTTCGTCTTGTGCCGATAATTCGTTCTTTTTCATCTTAAGCGCTAATCTTGTCGGAATTTATAATGTTGTCTATGTTTTTCTAGTTGTTGCTTATCACTACATGCTGCCTCTTTCCATTGTTAGTTATATAGAATAAAAACTGAAAATCCGTTTGCGTAAACTTAGCATCATTCCACTAGAAACTCAAAATACATCTCCAAATTTACGTGATCATAATTAGTCATGTTATAAGTTATATAACAAGTTCTAGTTCTGTTCGTTGAGAATACAATTACCCACATTTTTAATTTTTCTTTTTTTTTTTCTTTTCCTATTTGTGACGTTAGAAGTACTTGCCAAGTTCCAAGCAGATTGTTAATCACTATTCACTAATTCTTTAAGTAATTTTTTTTTTATGCTGTAAAAAATGCATTAAGTCCTGAAAATGTGCTATTCTCAGTTCCTGCATTAGCCTTAGTGACATATATAATATTCAGTCCAGCAGAAGTAAACGAGAAAAAAATGGTGAAACTGATAAATCAGATCGTGTTTTTCCATGAATACATGCTAATAAGACACACTTCATTGAAAAAAAAAAAAAAAAAAAAAAAAAAAAAAAAAGCTATGACAGATAATATTTTGCTTTCTTAGAATACATCTTTTCCAAAGGCAAAAAAAAAAAAAAAAAAAAAAAAAAAAAGGCTTCAGTATTCTTTGAATATTCTTCAAAGAGGAATAGTGGAGGTATATGCAAACATTAAAAAAAGGGTGAAGATACAAGGATATAGACGAAAATAGTTATTTGATTAAATTAGTCAAAAGTCCAAAAGAGAAAAATCATACATGATCAGGTGCTTGATTTTTTTAATGTTCAGCAATCATCTTCTTTACGATAATGTCAAAGCAAATGTTAATGATGGCTGAAAATATATATATCAAAATCTTTGCCACCATCCCTGTGTAATTTTTCTTTTCTCCAAAACCATAATTGCAGCAAAATCAGCCATTAAAGGAAAAGGACAGACTAGGCAAAGTAAATGGTGGGAGACACAAAAGAGCTCATTAATCCTAGATTGTGCCAAAAAGATATTCTTCAGCATGTTATATTCATATCTTATCAAGGGATTTAAACAGTTCATTTGTCCATCATTACTTTTGGACCTTTGAACCATTTTGCAACATCTGAACTAGACTACCACAAAGACCACAAAGGACTAGTGGGGGTGAAAAGTATACTAATAAAAAGATAGGAATGTCTCCGGCAGTCGCAACATTTTGCATACTATTTTTGATTTTTTTATGATAAAAATTTCATTTTGTTCAACTGTGACATTCAATAAAATGCAGCCATATTATATTAGACTCACATTAGTGTTATCATGTTATATCAAAAAGTTGTAAGTCCGTAAAAAAAGTGTAACAAGTGTTATATGGTTGTCGGGTTGAAGATTTAAACAAAAAGAGAAATATATTTACTAATAAAAAAACTTTATATGTCTTTTTATATTTTTAAGAGAAAATTTCATTCCAAAGTTGTCATATTACATACCTAATAATAGTGACCACCAACTACGAGGGATTTCGACCATGGACATTAATTGGATCCTCAATGAAGACGGATGAAGCGCACGGGCCAACACAAGTGTTGAGACCTAACAGAGAAAAACCCGCTCAACGCAAACAAAATTGAGCGCGATCAAAACTCATTACAAAGAACCCTTATAGTTGATGGATAAAACCAGTCAATCAAAATAAAACCCCGAATACTAGAGACACAAGTGATGGGACCTAGAAACAAATCTTGCCATAAATGAGTATACCTACTGTCAACAAACAACTCAGACGGGTGTGACACACAAAGAAAATCGAAATGTGAGGAGACCATCTATATTATTATAATAAATAAACATAATGAAAAAAACACCTTTATTAAAATTTACAAAATACTAAAAAAACTATAAATAACCTCAGCCAAATGAGAAGAAAAGTGGGCAACAAGTCAACCACTATAGTATGGAGGCCAAAGAACCAAAATCTAAGCAAAGTCATTATAGAAAAATCGGGACCACTGGTGACAAAAACAAATTGAAAGCAACCTAAATGAGGTATCGGCACTAGAAATTCGTCAGAAACCTCATGCTCCTCACACCGGTAGAATCCGACATGCCTCCACTTCCAACACCAATTGCCCCTCCCTCGAACCATATCGATGAGGGGGCCGAGTACCCTAGAGTAAGGACGCCACCATACTCTAACTCACCAGAGCTACACCACCATCGCTCATGGACCATGCTTGTCAACAGCCAATTGTAGACCCATATGACCTTAACTATTGTCTTAAGGGTTGAGAGTTCGGCGACCAGCCATTGGTGGTGCCAAATTCCACCACTAGGAAAGGGATCTCAAACTCAAAATTTGGCCGCACCTCTTGAGAAAAGAGAGAGAGAGTATGTCTTTTTATATTTAGTTACAGAAATACTGTACATAACGTTAGTGATAACGTCAGGGCCATATTATTCAAAGAAAGTATTCCAATTTTGGTCCGTAGGGATTAGGAGAGACGAACCCATATCTATAACAACCTCCACCAACTGTCTACACTTTCTATATGCTAGTGGAGGACCGCAGCCATAACTTTTCTGCGCTTCTTGGGAGTCTAATAAGAAACAACAAAGTTCGTGGACGACTTGATCCGTTTCTAATTTTCAATGACTGTGACAGCGTAAAGGAATGACAAATGAACTTTTCTTCTTCCATGCACACCTTTAAACCTCAGTTTGTCATTATGTGCCGGTCACTATCGTCGATTAAAATTTTTTCAGTGAATAAAAGTTTGGAGAAGGGCCAAATTATGCTATTAATTCTCAAGTGAATATTTTTCAGTGAATAAAATATTCATGCTATTAATTCTCTCACAAAAATTTAAATCAAAAATCAAATTATGATTCAAATACACTTTCTAAAAGGACCTTTGAGCTTACTTATGAGTAAATCCAAATACTATTGGGATACTTTCTTGGCGTTTCATAGACCACAAATTGCACTATGAGCCACCACAATATTATTCCAACGAGCATATATGCATTCACTCCTTTTTTCTCACGCAACAACAAAATTTAAAAAGTTTCTGGTGGAAATGATTTGGGTGGTCAAAGAGAGCAAAATTTTTTTGCACATAATAAGGGTCCGTTTAATTCGCTGATTTGAGTTGAGATGTGACGTTATGTTAGAGCTTTTTACTGTAGCAAAAAAGTTAGATGTGACTGTTTCTGAAAGTTTTTTATTGTAATAAAACTCGAATTCTAAATTCGAATCGACGAAATGAACGGGACCTAAGAAAGTGACAATTGTGTGTATAAGGGACACCGTTTTTCTTTTCTTTTTGTTGGTATTGGCTTAAAAGTGGTCATCCCTTTCTTGTGGCTATCTGGATTCTCATAAGCCAAATACAAGTGGAGAAATTGGCTTTTAGAAAAGAGCCATATTCTCTCCCTCTTGGAACTTTCTTGTTCTTTTCGGAGATCCTTTCTCATCAAGTACACGTGTCGTGACAAACGCTTTGCAAGGGGTTCCAATCACCTTCTTAACTCTCTATTTGTGTTCTTATTAATATCCCAAAAAAAAAAAAAAAAAAAACTCTGTTCGTGTTCTTCATAGTTCATGTATACTGGCCTTATTTGTTGTCGCTTAGCCAAACTTGGCCTCATGTTATACTAATTATTCATTAGGGAATTCACTACTTTCTTCAACCTTTTTTTTTCCTTTGTTCTGTGTTACTAAAATTGTTCATAAGAAAGCTTGAAAATATACACAATCTCAAAAGAAAAAAAACCGGCTTAACAAATACATAATTCAAACAAATATACATGTGATTGTATAACTAAGTGCGATTTGGTGTAAAAATATTATGAATGTTGACCTTAAAACTAAAAAATAAAAACTTATATTATAAATATACGTATTAAATAAGTCTATTTTAATTATTATACAACTCAACAATAATTTTAATACATAATTTATTAAACACTTAAAATTATACTTCTCGTATTCACTAACAGTTTTTGATATATATATATATACTTAAAATTATACTTCTCGTATTCACTAACAGTTTTTGATATATATATATATACTTAAAATTATACTTCTCGTATTCACTAACAGTTTTTGATATATATATTAACTTATCAAAAATCTACTTGTTTCCAAATATTGCTGTTACACCATGGCCGAGACATCGACCGCTCTCTCTTGAAATATAGACACCGAGGATTCCCGCGATAAGATCGGCCGCTAGCGTCGAGAGTACGGTGTAGCTTACGTGTCCTCTACGTTGAGAGACCACGTGTGAGAAGAGGCGCCGGACGCAATGACTCAACCTTCGGAGGCCGCGGCGCCGAGGCAACACAGTCGGTCTTCTCTACCAGCGGTCTTGTCAACTCGAGGAGGGAAGTATTGATCCGACTACTATTGCAGGAGTCAGAAAATTAGGCGGCAGATAGGAAGGATCAGTCGCGTTTCCTGGAACAATCATCATTGAAACTCACCTACCCTCACGCAGATCGAGGACAGAAGATGGCTTTCTTCTTGGGAACAGGGAATACGTAGTCACATGTAAAGGCCTATAAATAGAGCCAAGAAAACCCAGAAAATGGTTAGACACCATTTCATTACAAGGAGAAAACTTGTAAACGCCAGAAAAATTAGTGCATACACAAGTGGATTTGACAAATAGTTATTATCGAACTACTATAAAATTATTGTCTCATTTACATTACTTTCCTATTTTTTATCTTTGATTCAGTCATTAGTGCAACCGTGAGTGTTTTTAAAGAGGTAATTACGAGTTGTCAAAAAAATACCGTCAACAATTACTAACCGCACAACAATATGATATTGATCCCGAGTATGCGAGCATCACACGATTGATTATATTGAGTCTTAAACGTACAGCCACATATAGAACAATCAGCATAATCCGTGGTGCAATTTGTAACGATTTGAAGTTTAAGGTCGACAAGAAACATACTAGGGCCGGCAATTTCGGACACGACACGAGATAAATTGGTTTAGACCGCACGATTATTAATTGGGTCGTTAACGGGCTAGCACGAATAACAGGAAAATAAACGGGTTAGATTCGTGCCAGCCCGTTTAACACGCTTAATAATCGGGCCGACACGACACGATGATGAACCGACCCGTTTATTAATATATAAATATATTTATATTTATATATATATTTTAAGATAAAACCCTAACTTCTCTAATTCTCATTCTCTCATTCTCTCATTCTCTCATTCTCTCTCATTCTCTCATTCTCTCACAGCCCGTTTTATTTATATTCTCTCATTTGCATGAAGGGTGTTTGATAAAAGGGTTAACTTAATTTAACACTCTAACTTTTAAATAAGTTATGGCATGTTGATAAAATTACAAAATGCCAATGGACTTGTAGATAGTTGATTACAAAATGCTAATGGATGATTTGTAATGGATAAACCTAAACTTTAAATATGTTTTATGCTTTATGCACTTAAATATGCCAATGGACTTGTAGATGGTTGATTATGTTTTATGCACTTAAATTTTCAAATATTTGGTTATGTTTTCACTTATTTAAATGTACTTAGTTATGTTTTCAAACTTCTTTAGATGTTTAGTAATTGGTATGTTTTGAAACATATGTCATAAGTGATGTTTTAGATATTTTAATGTGTTGGCTATTATGCATTATTTTAACTATAAGTGATATTAAGTAGTCAATTAATATAGTTTTGAATACAATATAAAATTCACTATTTTTGCTAGTTGGGTCATAAACGTGTTTTTTTTTGTCGGCCCGTCACGGCCCGTTTAATAATCGTGTTCGCGTGTCGTGTCGTGTTAACCGTGTTATTAGCGTGTCGTGTTCGTGTTTGGGTTTTTAACACGTTTATTAATCGTGTCGTGTTCGTGCTCACTATAATCATGTCGTGCTGTAATCGTGTCGGCCCGAACACGGCCCGCGAACACGAATTACCAGGCCTAAAACATACAATAGTTGGGCGGAAAAATAGTTGGGGGGAAAAGTGAAATTAATTTTTTTTTTTTTCCTCTCTTCAAAGAAGATGGGGCTTCGTGGTCGACAAGAAACATCATCTAGTATGCATATTTTTCCGAAACTTAGGACTAAATAATTTTGCATTAAGAGTGCTATATATTGAATGCGCGCCTAGTTTTGGTTTCCTCTGTCTCTCTCTTCCTTCCCTTCCGTTTAACCCTTCTCCTTTGCTCTCTCTATCTCTCTCTCTCTCTCTGCTTATTCCCTCTCTCTCTGGACCCCCCCTCTCTCTCTCTCTCTCTCTCTCTCTTACAACCTCTCCCATGGACTCCTCCTCCGCAACTATCGCCGTCAGAGCCACCTCCTCCTCCTCACCTTTCTTCTCCGTCTCCCCGAATCTTGACGCCAGCCCTAAACCGCCATATCTTTTCAAGCTTCAATCCCCTAAATTCCGCACCTTCAGAACCCTCAAATGCGTTCAGAGCTTCAACACCCCGCCGCCGCCGCCGCCGTCGTTCTCGTGCTCGGCGGTGACCTTCTCTACGTCGCAGACCGCCGAGCTGGCGCTTCATAAGCTCCGCCGCCTCGCCGCGGAGTTCCGCGCCCTTCCGGAGCCGATCGAGCGGGTCGAGCGGCTGCTGCACTACGCCAGCCTCCTGCCGCCGCTCGCCGGATCGGCCCGGGTCGACTCGAACCGAGTCATGGGGTGTACGGCCCAGGTGTGGCTGGAGGCGAGCCTGGGCGGCGATGGACGGATGAGGTTCGCCACCGACAGCGACTCCGAGATCACCAGGGGGTTCTGCTACTGCTTGGTCTCGGCGCTCGACGGGGCGTCGCCAGAGGAGGTTCTGGAGGTGAAGACTGAAGATTTGGGGGATCTGAACGTGGGGATTCCTGGTGGTCAGAGGTCTAGAGTCAATACTTGGCACAACGTTTTGATCAATATGCAGAAAAAGACTCGAGCTTTGGTTGCTGAGAGAGAAGGGAAGACTCCGATTGATCCGTTCCCTTCGCTGGTCGTCGCCGCCGATGGGATTTCCGCTAAAGGAAGCTACGCCGAAGCTCAGGTGGGGTTTTTGTTGTCGTTTTTGTGTTCTAATTTGGGTTGCTCTGTTTTTGCTTTTTAAATGTAGTAGTGAGAAACCCGCCTAATTTTGAATAGAACTGCTCAGAAAAATAAAAAAAGTCGATTTTAAGGTTTTAAAGTTTAGTGTTATTATAGTGAGAAACATGGATTTATTATGGGTTGTTGATCTTGGTGTGCTTAAGTAATATTGGTGAAAAGTATGGATTTTTGGATGTATCATGCAGCCCAATTTTCAGCTACGGGATGATAGAAAGAGAGGATCGTTAGCTATCGAAGGGAAAGTTGTCCGCTTTTAACTAAAATAGTTTTCAACAGCTCGTGTCGTTTTTCATCGTTAATAAAACTTGCCAAAAAATGGGATGTACCATAGATTCTTCCACTAATATTTGTGTACCATTGTTTGAGCAGCTAGGTGGGTTGGTAATTGGTAGGCCCTAGAAGTCTAAGAAGTCTTTGGAAAATGGTGTCTTTAGTTATATCATTCTATTCTAGTATGTGGACCATACGCTACACGGCATAATATACTTTATGTTAACTTGGAATGCCGCCTTATTAGAGAGAAGAAAAGGAGAAGACTGGTGATTGTTTCGATTACTGCTTCTTATATTAAGTTGGTGCAGTGTTTTTAAAATCGAGAGTTTCATTGATTTTAATTGCAGGCGAGGTTTTTATTTCCTGATGAGATTAAGGTTCAAGCACTGGTCAACCTGTTAAAAGAGAAGAAAATTGGGGTGGTTGCACATTTCTACATGGACCCTGAAGTTCAAGGCGTGCTAACTGCTGCACAGAAGCAGTGGCCTCACATCCATATATCTGATTCGCTGGTAATGGCAGATTCGGCTGTGAAGATGGCGAAGGCTGGATGCAAATTCATCATGGTTTTGGGTGTCGACTTCATGTCTGAAAACGTTCGTGCAATTCTCGATCAGGCTGGTTTTCCAGAGGTACGCCTTTTGAGTTGGTCACGTCTTGTCATTTAAATATGGACACTAGGAAATTGTGGAATGAGGTTTGTTAAGCAGATCACATGTTACTCTAGTTTCTTAGTGTTTAACATCGTAGTTTTGTTGGAGAGCATGGGAGTGGTCCTATGAGATGAGTGAGCTTTGGTAATGCTGGTCTAGTTGCATATGGGCAAACTTATGGTCACTAGTGGACAAGGAAAATGGAAAAAAAAAAAAAAAAGGAAATGATATTGTTTATCAATATCGGTGCTACACCACAGGTCATAATTCTGTTTCTTTCTATGTTTGTTTATGTTCAGGTTGGTGTGTACAGGATGTCAAATGAACGTATTGGTTGTTCTTTGGCAGATGCTGCTGCCACCCCTTCTTACATGAGTTATCTTGAAGCGGCTTCTAATGCGCCTCCTTCGTTGCATGTTGTCTATATAAATACTGCACTAGAGACAAAAGCATTTGCTCACGAGCTTGTGCCAACAATAACCTGTACTTCTTCAAATGTTGTGCAAACCATATTACAGGTTCGTGGTGCTCTGAGGCATGAGCTTCTCATTCACGTTTTATATTTTGTATTTCTTCGAATAATCAGTTGAGTGATATGCGATACCCAATTTTTCTTATTTTACTCTAGCTAATGCTGAGCATTTTGCTTCCTCAGGCTTTTGCACAAGTTCCAGATTTACACATATGGTACGGGCCTGATTCATACATGGGTGCAAATATTGTGGAATTGTTCCAGCAAATGACTAAGATGGCTGATGACGAAATTGCCGAGATACATCCAGAACACAATAGGGACTCCATCAAATCATTGCTACCTCGCTTGCATTATTACGAGGTATTTTTACTTCATCTTTTGGTAAATCCATGACGTCTTTGAGCACTTAGTTTTGACCGTGACCTAACCAACTTTCTATCACTTGGCGAAAACAAAAAAGAAAAAAGGAAGCACCTTTTTGTCTCCGTTTATTCAGTCTCTGTTACTATATTGTTCCCATTGTTTCATTTACTGATCCTTGTATAGGACGGAACGTGCATAGTACATCACCTTTTTGGACACGAAGTTGTGGAGAAGATAAATGAAATGTACTCGGACGCATTCTTAACTGCTCATTTTGAGGTCCCTGGGGAAATGTTTTCTTTGGCAATGGAAGCAAAGATAAGAGGAATGGGGGTAGTAGGTTCTACCCAAAACATACTAGATTTCATAAAACAAAGGGTTCAAGCGGCTTTAGATAGAAATGTCAAGGACCACCTCCAATTTGTGTTAGGAACAGAATCAGGAATGGTGACTTCAATTGTTGCAGCAGTTCGTGGTCTGCTAAATTCATCTCAAAGTGGACATAAAGTTAAGGTAGAGATTGTGTTTCCGGTTTCATCAGACTCGATGACAAAAACATCATCAAGTTCATCCGCAGACCTCAAATCGATCAAAATGGGTGATGTCATACTACCTGTGATACCTGGAGTTGCTAGTGGGGAAGGATGCTCTATTCACGGTGGCTGCGCATCTTGTCCATACATGAAGGTTAGCACATTATATCTCTCTCTTTCTTTTTAGGCGATTTGCGGTGATATTTTATAAACTAAATACATACACATATATTGTACGTGTGAATTTGGAGGTGTGCATCCAAGAACACATAGACATGATAACTTTACAACTACAACTAGAAATTGGCAAAGATGTTCATGACATGAGAACTAAGGAAAAAACAATGTATGCAAAAGTTTGGCTTGTATGGGATCTCAGTGAAGCCATAATCTCCTTGAGTTCATGCTTGAATTTTGTAACTGAAAAGTTTTTCTACAATCTGCAGATGAATTCTCTCACTTCCCTCCTAAAAGTTTGCGACCATCTTCCTGATGAGACAAACAGCCTTAGTCCATATGAGGCTCAGCGATTCAAATTTCAAACCCCGAATGGAAAATTGGTTGCAGACGTTGGGTGTGAACCAATCTTGCATATGAGACACTTTCAGGTTACTTTCTCTCTCCCAAATCACTTCCTCAGCTTATTAGGTTCTCCTTAAGTTTCTAGATTCACTATCTTCTGAGTTCTTTCGCAGGCTGCTAAAAAGCTGCCAGAGAAGCTAGTTACTGACATCCTCCAACAACACAGCAATAGAAGATAATTGTTATTGAGTTGAACTTTGAAGGAAGCTTGCTCAGAAACGACACCGATAATGGCTTGCTAATATTTAGACAAGCCGTCAAGGCAAGCACACATTCCAAAATCTGAAAGAGGCCGTCTTCTATGGCGACTTGGGCTTCCCAGAGATTTCATTGTCGCAAGTTTTGTCGAATAAAAGCCTTCTCAAGTTCTATTTAATTTCATTAGTGATTATACCTGAAAGTCTTCAGATATATAGTGATGGAATGAAACTGAGATATGAAAAGATCTTGTTCCATCTGTATAGATATCTAATATATAGTGCAATTCTTACTGAATGACTGAGGCGCCCAGCTGGGTCAATACGAATGACTGTATTTGTTGAGCCAGATTATCCGGTTTGATTCTATGCCGTACCAGAATAAAATGGCGTTTTATGGTGTATCATGCTATGGTTGGCAAACAAAAAAAAAAAAAAAAAAAAAAAAAAAAAAAAGGAAGTAGTTTACATAATAGTTTATCCTTAAATCTGTTAAGTTTTTCATAATATTATGATTTGTTTATTTTTTTATATTAATTATTCACGGTATCCATTTTTAAATTTTTGTACATTGATCATTATTATAAAGTTACAATCTTTGTTGTTATGATCACAATTCATATTATACACAAATATCAATATGGATATGCCGATATGCGACAAGGTTCTGTTTCGAACCGTTTCATTCATACGAGATTCTGCATAGTTAATCATTTTAACATAGTTTTGAGTACATCTTGCGTTAAGAACATGCGACAATAATGAATAAGTAATTCAACATTAAGTTCTACAAAAATAAGAAAGATAAGTGGAAAATGATACGAGTATTTTGTATTGGATGGTTTCTTCACTTTTTTTTTTTTTTTTTCGCATGAATTTTTAGCATAGTTTAGTGAAAGTGTAACGATGAAGGAAAAAAGCAATTAGTAAGAGTAATATTTGGAAGAAAAAAATTGAAAAAAATAGAAAATTTACCCTTAAAAAATGTGAAAATAGACTTTTATCTCTTATTCTTAATAAATACCCTTAATTAGTACAATTATTTAACTATAAAAATTATAAATCCAGGCCAGGTTCACGGTCTAATTAATAATAAGAACTCAAATTGAAGAAACACTCAGAAAAAGTGCTGAATAATCCCGTGCTGATTGGCTTACCAGAAGAGTCAACAATCTGAGGCTGATTTTACGCAAGCTCATTAATAGAAAACAACTGTCAGTTTGTTTAGAAGTGTCAAATCTTGTAATGCTGGTAAAATTTTACATGGATTAGAATCATGAGATTATAATTAATTTCAATTTACGTGTATGTTTTATGAGAGAAAATACTGTAGCGAATCATGAATTATGATTCAAATTATGGTATAAATTCTCATACTAAACATCTCTAAGGCTATTATAGCTCATGTTTCGTTCAACAATCTGAACCTAACACTATGTTATGTTTGGAAGGGAAGAAAAGTGAAAAGAAGGAAGAAGGTGGAAGGACTTTAAGAGAAAAATAAAAAGTATGTTTTTTAGTAGGCAAGAAATAGGAGGGAAGAGAAATTAGAAGGAAAAATAGTATAAGTGGGAGCTATCATATTTTATCTTTCCATGCGTGGAGAGACTTTTGGAGGGGAAAGTTATTAAACTTAAAAACAATTTATTTAAAGTTTTATTTTATTTTATTTTATTTAGTTTAATTAATTAATTGAAATCCTCTTTATTTATATTTTCATTAAACGATATTAGTAACTCATTGATTAAACTTAATTCTCTGCAGAAACAATTCTTGCTTATCCACTATACTCACCATGATCTTATCTTAATAAGGTTTTTGAATTTGATATATCGTGAAAACCATCAATAGAGTATAAATAAATAAGACTAGACTTAACTAGAGCTTAAATAAATAAATACCATAGCAAAGATAGAGAAAAAAAAGTGTTTTAAATTGTTTTCTCGCTTCACCCTCATTATTTAAAGCGAATAGTGATTAATTAATGAGATTCTCACAAAAGAAGACCGTGAGTCTGCAAAAAAATTAAGTTTAAATAAAAAAGACTAGGCTTAACTAGAGCTTAAATAAATGAATACCATAGTCAAAGATGGAGAAATTTAGTGTTTGTTACGAACCCGAGAATCTGAGCTTCATTAACAATACTAAAAATAGAAAATTACAAGATACATGGGCAGTTTCTAGGACCCCCGACCTCCGAACTAGTACACAACACTAGACACTCTCTACAAATCTCATTCTCCCCTCCCTAGCAACTAAACTTCCTATTTATACTATCCTCAAGAGTCAAGACTATTGAAAAAGACTTCTAAATATTAGGTTCCTAACATTACCCCCGTCCCAAAAAATCACCTTGTCCTCAAGGTGAAAATCAAGAAATAAAATTGAAAAATAACATCTAAATGATTGAGAACAAAAGGCTTTGTTAGTTCCTCGATTTGAGTCCCCAAATTGATGCTATCTTTGTAAGACACATCTTCAAATTGGAGCCACACAATTACTTTCTTCTTCATCTTCGTTGTATCTTGGAAAGCAGTCACAAAGTCCACCAATTTAGTTGGAGCCCCTAGATCAAGCTTATCAATGACCATAAAAGCTTTTGATAAATCCATCATTAATAAAGAAGTTTCCTTCTCAGCTAACCAGGTCTTCGTCCTTTCAACCTCTCTGTCACCAATTGCTTCATACCTTTTAAAGACTTACTATACCCAGTTGTAAATGTGTTGGAATTTTGAGGCCCAACCACCATTGCCCTAGAACTAGGCCCAATATTGTTGTAATTATGATGTCCAACCCTAACCCTACCAAAATTGACCTAGTTCACTCTTGAATCACGATGCCCAGTCCACACTCTTGGGAACACAGCCCCCAAATCGCTAATGGTGGCCTCAATAGTTCTGGAATTCCAAAACCATGCCTTAGCTTCGCTGGAATCAGCCCCAACCTCGCCGGAAACAACCTCAACAACGTCAGAATCACGAGACCCGCTCCAAATTTGGCCGGAATTTTCGAAAACAACACCATTCTCACCGGGATCAGCCTTAAAGTGTTTTCAGGACTCACTACCCCTCGAATTCCGTAGCATGGAATCAACACTTTCACTTGCCCCTGAGGCCCTCCCAATGACCGTCGCGAGGCCCAACCTCCGTGGATCTAAGGCCTCAACCCCTTTCATGCAAAATCGTGAGGCCCGGTCCATCGGTCCGAATCGCTCAAACAACCGGGTTTGTGTTCGAGATCCGCCATCCTAGCCCCGGAGCATCTCCTCCATATCGCGATTGGATCTCGCGCCCCTCTCCCATGAAGGACCTCGTCCGCCCTCCTCTTGTGGTGAAAACTCCCTCCGGACTACCCGGCCTCGATCGCAATGGATCTTGCGCTCCAATGCGTTCCGGTCGGAACTCCCTCTCCGGCCTCGATCTTCGGAATCAGCTTCGAAGATCTTCACTCACTTTGGGTCGGCGTGGTTGGGCTCTCCTCGCCGGGCGGCGATCTCGCCTCTCCCCGTCCGTCATTCGCCCGCCGCGACCGCTTCGGCCGAGGCCATGTTGGGCCGCTTAGCAAAGGTGCCTCCAACCTCCGCAGCATAGCCTGTACGTCCCATCTGAGTCCGAACCTTCCACACTTGGTCCCAGAGCCCCCCAATACTCCCTCCAGAAACCTTGATATTAGATCTTAGAACAGCCCTGAGATTCTCTCTTAACTCAAAAAACTCCATGGATCGTAGATGTTCTGATATCATTGTTGGGAACCCAAGAATCTAAGCTTCATTAACAACATTAAAAATAGAAAATTACAAGATAAATGGGCAATTTCGAGGACCCCCGACTTCTAAAATAGTGCACAACACTAGACACTCTATACAAATCTAATCCTCCTCTGCCTAGCAACTAAACTCCCTATTTGTACTATCCTCAAGACGATTAAAAAAGACTTCTAAATATTAAGTTCCTAACAGTGTTTCAGGTTGTTTTCTCACTTCACCTTATTATTTAAAGCAAATCGTGTTTAATTAGTGAGATTCTCACGTAAAAAGACTGGAGATGTGCAAAAAAAATTGAGCTTAAATAAATAAGGCTAAGTTTTATTAGAGTTTAAATAATAACCATAAAAAAAAAAACTTATATTAGTGAATTTATAGTTCAAAGCAAACAGAAATACTAGTCCTGCGTTGAACGAAGTTTCATTTGCTTAGTGAGAAAATCATTTGCATTTTGAAATAGATGGCAAGGACAACAAAGAATGAGAAGAGGAAGGATACCCCATCTATATCTTCCCCTTACAAGAAGAGTCTAAATATCTTGAGCGTAATCTAGTGTAATCGTTCTAATAACTAAAAATTCTATATCACAATGAAAATTGATGGAGAATCACAAATTTAGCATCCGGAAAATCCAACAACCCATCAAAGTTTAGGGTTACCCAATCAAATGAAAACTTCAAACTTACCATCTGGCCACGAAGTTCGGAATCTCCACCCAGGGTCTGTCCCCATCCAGGATGTCAAAACTCGAGTCGGCGTAAGGCAGAAGCGAAGAGCCGGCGGATTTCCGGTGGAGTTGGAGCTGATGGCGCTCATTTTTGAACAAGCCAGACCAAAATCCCTAGCCTAAATCCCAAACTTCATTCCTTTTAGGTTGCTCGTTAAAAATGGCTACCATAGGGGATGGGTAAATATTTCTCAAAATGACGCCCACCTAACCTTATTACAAAAAAAAAAAAAAAAAGGTCACGTGAGGATCAGTTTGCAATCTTAAAAGTTGGGAATATGTGTCTAAACATCTAACGCCGTCTTTAATTGAACCATAATTACAATTGAGTTTTCAGAATTTTTTACAGTAAATTTTTTTTTAAAAATATCATATTTATATTATTTTTATTTTATTATTCATAATAAAAATTTTTAACAAAAAAATATTATATTTAATTTTTTATTATCATAAAATTTTTAAAAAATATCATATTTAATTTTTTTATTATATATATTAAAATTTTTTAAAAATATCATATTTAATTTTTTATTATAGTAAAAATTATTTTTTTAAATTTATAAATATGAATGAGGTCTTAAAGTTTTAGAAAGCTAAGTTTATTTTTAATTAAATAAAAAAAAATTTTTTTAGGGATCAATTTAATTAATCTAAAAAAGTTGAGGGGATATTATACAAAAAAAAAAAACCTTGAACATTGTGGAGCATGATTCAGTGTGGAGCGTGACAATCTGACAAGTCCAATTAAATATGACAAATCATGTGTGTAGCATGGGATTTCTGTGTAAGACTTGATCAAATATGACCTATTAAATTTTGATTTTTTAAAACGGAATTTATTTTATTAAAATTTTTACATTTTTTTAAATAAATTCAGCGTATTAATTATAGAATAGTAAAAACTTTAAACGTAATTAAACTGTGGGGTATAGTTGGGGTGCTTTTTAAATTCTCTCAATTTAAGGTTGAGGATTGTTTGCTTAAATATAACTTTATAATCGTTAGCTTTGGTTGGTTATAAGTAATTTTTTTAACGACATTATTAGAAACTATCTTAAGATTATCCCTGAGTTTTTCAAAAGAGTCAAATAACTCTTTAAGTGGCTAAAGTTTTAAACTATAAAAATTGGCCATAGTAAGGGATGTAAAACGTCTATTTTTTATGCAGGTATTACAAAGAATATTATAACACTTTTAGTAATACTGGTGATTAATAATTATTTATAGATTCGGTAACAAATAACGAAATGTACAAAAAATAATGCTGGAAAATAAAGAACACTATAAAATGGTATCACAGTTTGGTTAAATAATCTTCTCTACAGGGTCACTCTCAAACAGTGAACAATCCACTAAGTTAGAATAATTACAAACATTTCTCGGTCTTATACATTCAAAGACTTCATCTTTGATGATGTCGCCGCTGTGATGAATCTTCTTAGTAGTCTTGTCTAGCGAGCACCACTCATCTTCAAACTGCGTGGTAAACTCTATTCGGTTGGCAGTGCACTTCCTCCCGAAAACTTTTAATTCTTCTCTCGAAGAACGATCTTGAATGAACTCTCAAGGTTCACTAAATTCATAGACTCTTTTATGAAATTATCTATGTAAAACTCATTGCCGTACATAAGGCCTTCACTTACATTAAAACCTTAAAACATGAAAACTCAATATTTTTCTTCCAAAGGCACACACCATTCACGTATAAATAGTAATCTGTCTCTTGGTCTTTTTAGAAAGTTCAACACGATTTTGGGCTTTAAAAGATATACATTAAAACCAAGAGATGAAGGCAAGTAATCTCAAGGATATATAATCAAAATCAAATCCAGCCACATACGTCATCTCCTAAAACGGATTGCATATTATTTCCACGAAACCTGCTATTTCAAAACCTAATCTTCAAGATTGCTTTAGATATAATTTGGATAAAGCAAGGATACTTTCAAACTGAATTAAACATCTAAGCCTGCATTCCAAGCTTGCCTTTTGCTTGCACCTTCACGTCCACAGCATGCAAGGTATGTCTCCAATAATCAATTCCTCACATACCCAAAATATAATCAATATAATATTCTTTCCTCAAATAATTCTCATATCAAATCTACAGATATCACCATGATTTCAAATCTTCTTGACATTGCCTTGATCAAGTATGCTTTTCTTCTTCAAAACATTCAAAATACAGAACAATTAATTAGACAAAATCTCTTAATGATGATCTACACAAAAACGCTAATTGCCGATTGCATATATTTTTGAATTTTTACATTCAATTTTCAAAACATATCAACTAATAAAATCCTAACAGGTTATTTAAGTATTATTTTAGCTATAATTAGCTATATAAAATACTAAAGAAAAAAAGTTTTGACACGAAAAAATCCAAAAACAAAATCACAAACAAAGAACTTCTTTCTCTTTAGCTCTCAATCAACTAAATGGCCACTCTAATAAGATGACATAATCGAACATATCATGCACACGAATATTGCTAAGGGATTCGTTAATCAAACCAAATGACCTCTCTAATAAGATGACATAATATATTGCTAAATATCATCTCTAATTGTTATGCGTACATATACATTATCTATATATATGTATATATGTAGATACATATATAAAAAGCAAAAATTATATTTTTCTTTAACATTTATAATGTCTCAAAATGAGTCTCTGATCCATTAAATTTCTTAATCAGTCTTTTTGTTTATCTAATTGTTCAAATCTTGACAAAAAAGGCACTAGAGGGAGTTATATTTTTTATGACTTTGGGCCCGTTTAGTTCGCTGGTTTGAGTTGTTAAGTCGAGTTGAGATGTGACTTTATGTGAGAGCTTTTTACTGTAACAAAAAAGTTAAATGTGACTGTTTCTGAGAGCTTTTTATTGTAGAAAAACTCGAATTGGTTAAATGAATGTGGTCTTCATATCTTAGGACATGCTTGTTAAGAAAAAAAAAAACAATACATTTTTTTCGTGGAGACCATTAACGAACAGTTGGATGGATAAAAACAGCTCATTTAGGGCAATTTAGTAGTTCAAAGACTTACTAGACATTTTAAAGTAACGGACCTAAATTAAATTTTTCCTTCAATTTTGGAAACTAAAAATAAGTCTTATTATTCTTTTGGAGTGTAACTTGAGTGTAGTTTGAGTTGAATTTGAGTTATAACTTGAGTTGAAGTTAGAACTTGAATAAAGTTGAGTAAAATTGAATAAAGTTGAAACTTAAAAGAATGTGAATTTGAATAAAGTTGAAACTTGAGTTTTTTTTTTTTAGTTTTATGGACAAAAGAAAATAGTTACCCGAAAAATAATTTCTAAAAACGAAGCACTCTAGTTTCATTTTAATTTATTGACAACTTATATAGAGATACACAGGATATATATATTTTACACCAACAGCACAGCGCACCAAGAGGACAACGCAACATACATAGTCAGTACATAGAATATTTCCTCAAAGAAATTATCAAGGGGTGTAGGATACTGGAATAAGTTTAAGAGGAACTTTCCTCTGAACGGTAAGACCATAAACTTCACTCATGTCCAAATCTTGTGGCGATGAATTAGCATCAGATAACTTCCAATCAAAATGGTATAGAAGGTTGGCAATGATATATTCGGTGCTGGCAAGCCCGAATGCTGAGCCGGGGCATCCCCTTCTTCCAAGACCAAATGGGATATATTGGAAATCTTGCCATACTTTGAAATCAACTGGGTTATTCTCGAACCTCTCGGGAATAAACTCCTCCGGTTTTTCCCATAAACTCGGGTTCCTTTGGATCGCCCACGCATTGACGAAAACGGTCGATTTTGAAGGAATGTTGTAGCCGGCAATGTCAACGGCCTCAGAAGTTTCTCGGGCTATCAGAAGAGCAAGAGGAGGATGTAGTCTTAGATTTTCTTTGATGACACATGTTAAGTACTGCATTTGATGTATCTCATTCATGTCAATCTTTGGTTTATTTCCCCATACTCTTCTAACTTCTTCTTGAGCTTTCTTCATCACCACCGGATTTCGCACGAGCTCTGCCATTAACCATTCGAGTGTCGTCGAAGTAGTATCACTTGCACCAACGAACAAGTCCTGCCATCATTCATACAAATTAATCATGTATGCATATAAAGATTGAAATTAAAAAACCATGTATTAACATTTGTGCGTTAACGTTAATTTCATATCTAACTCTATCTTCAGGTTAAGAGTTTAAATTCTTAAAATGAAAAAAAAAAGAAAATTTGTATGTGTATGCGTGATTAGAGAGAGAGAAGGAGAGAGAAACCATCATGAATCCTTTTATGTTGTCTTGATTGAGCGGAAAATCGAGCATCTTATCCTTTTGAAGTCCGAGAAGAATATCAACAAAGTCTTTCGAATCAGCGTCCCGGTGAACTGCCTTACGTTCTTCAAGAACCTTATCAAAGAAAGTGTCGAATTCTCTAAAACTCTTGTTCAAACGACCCATAAACCCTCGAAGAACATCGATCCACCAAAGTTTAGGGAAGAAATCCGCCACGCTAAAGGCCATAAAATCTATCATCACCCTTCTTGTGAGATCTCCAAAACTACTCTCCCCATTTTTTTCCTCAAATCTCTGTCCAAGAATACATCTAGACACAACATTATTGGAGGTTCCAGTAACCATGTCGGTTACATTTACCGAATCACCACGACTAGAAGCTTTGCGTATGCGCTCAACTAATATAGCTGTCTCTTCTTCCCTCACAAAGTGTAATTGTTGCACTCTCTTAAGGCTAAGAAGCTCAAGAGCATGAAGTTTCCGAGACTGTCTCCAATGCTCACCGTATGGAGCAAAGCCTAAGTCTTTGCATCCGTAACAAAAGATGTTGGCTGCGGTGGTTTTAGGTCGATTTGAGAAAGCAATATCGTGTTTCTTGACAATTTCTTCTGCAATTTCGGGAGATGAAACGACTAGAGTTGGCACTTGGCCCAAATGCAAGAGCATAAGAGGGCCATACTTGTCGGAGAGAGCTCGGAGAGAGCGGTGCACTTGGGTACCGAGCTGGTGAAGGTTCCCGATTATCGGTAACCCAGGTGGTGACGGTGGAAAGTTGGATTTTGCACGTGATCTAATTTTTCGAATGAACAAAACGAAAGGTAGGATGAAGATAGAGAAAAGGAACAAGGGGTGAGAGGTTTTGGTCAAGTGTATTACTTGGGAGTGCCAAAAAGACATTTTATTGATTTCACTTAAGCTTTCTTCTTCCTGGTGGCTATAAGAAAATATGAGTTGAAGTTTCCATTCTTATAAGACCTGTTTGCTTTCATATACTCTTTAAAAAATTTGTTCCATATCTGTAGTTGGGTAATTTGTCGTTAATATTTAATGACCTCTTGCCTGTTATTTAACTAGTTCTCGGAACAGGACGATGATTTCCATAATCAACTATGTGCAATATTGATTTTAAACGACAAATTCATAAAGAATACCTTTGATATTGGTTTAAAATTATTGTTGTGGTCGTACGTTCTTTTCAGCGAGAAAAACAAGTAAAATTATTCTCGATGTTAATTATAAATTAATTCTAGCCCTCGATCTTTACGAATTATATGCTATAGACATACATTCCGGCCAGATTATAAACATAAAATAAAGTCATATGTGTACGTGTCAACTCTTAACTCTGATCCTCACGAATTATACTTAGACTTTTCGATGAGAAGAACAAAGAATTCTGGATGTTATCGACTCTAGATTCTTCACGCTATTCTGTTCACTAAAAAAGGAGCCTCAATCCTCACGAATCGGATGTACACTTGTAAAACTACACATGTTATATACATGCATATGACCTGTTCACTTTGTTGATTTGAGTTTGTAATTCGAGTTGAGATGTGACTTTATGTAAGAGCTTTTTACTGTAACAAAAAAGTTAGATGTGACTGTTTCTGAGAACTTTTATTGTAACAAAACTTAAATTCTAAACTTGAATCGGTAAAGTGAACGAGGCCTATGTCTAATCTTCCCACTCGATAAAATTGAAAAAAATATTATAAGAAATTTTTTTTTTTTGAAAATAAAAAAATTCTTGTAATATATTTTTTTTTCAATTTTATATTATAAGAATAATTACAAGAGATAAAGAGCGGCAAGACAGTCAAAGTGGCTGACATCAAAATTACAACCTAAAGAAAACACACTACCACCACCCAAAAATGGAAGAACCTAAAGAATATAAAAATAAAAAAAATAACGAAAGATGAAAAAACAACCGGATTAATGAAAAAGTCTACCCTCTTATTTCTGAAGAATAACTGATCTAGCACTCTGATACTAATTATTGGGAATATAAATAAAATTCTAATTCCCCTTTAGGATCTAATTTATATAAAAAATAAAATAAAATGGACATCAAGAATTTTATCTCGTGAAAAACCTTTTAATTTGAAAGGAAAAAAAACGACAGCAATAACTTTCACTATATAACAATAATATGTATACAACAATCTCTCAAGTTTTAGCAATAACTTGAGGAATACTGATCTCAACAAAAACTTCTCTCACACTCACAAGTGTGGCAATCTCACTATTTTCCCTCACATTCACAAGTGTGGTAATCTCTTTACGAGGAAAATACTTTTGTAGGCACAAAAAAACTCTCTCTCAGCGGCTCTCTCTATTCTGTTGAAAAAAGTACATGTGTGTTGTCCCACATGAAAAGTTGATGAGAATGTGAAGATTCAAAACCTAATAGGTTAACCTTTTGGGTCAAGTTGGACTCTTAAAGTGTGTTGGGCTAGTTTTGCTTGTGGTATCTCCCCAACATATTCTTTGCCACTGAATGCTTGAAATGAACTAAGGAGGAGGGCGCTATTTATAGTGAACCCCTCTCACCTTCTCCGTGTGAGCCAGCTGCGAAAAACAACTGGCTTTCCTCATTTGTCTGCACCGAACCTTTTATTTTGGATCATGAGGCACCATTCGGTGCCTTTTTCTTTTTCCTTAAAAACTGTGGGCTCGGCTCACATGGGTGAAAAATCGTTGGTGGCATTTTCTTTTTTCTTCAAAAAGTGTTGAAAACTCATCACATTCGAAAGTAATATGTTCCCCCTTTTGTTACAAATTTAAAGGTACGTGGATTTTTTTTCCTCAAACAACAAATTTTGAGAACAGATTGTCATCTACTAAATTTTGTCCCTTTTGCAACAAATTTAAAGGCGTGCTATCTCTCTGTTTTTTTTTTTTTTTTTTCAAACAGTAAGTCTTGGAACTAAGTTGTCACCTATTAAATAATTCAGACACCGTTACCTTATTAAGGATTTATTTAGTGATAATAACACAATTTATAAAAAACAAAACATGGAGAGAGTATACTGAGGTAGAATAGATCACCAATTTCATCTGAATTTATTGGCAAAAGGAGATGAAAAGGTATACACATCATCTAGCACTTGATCATGCCGGATCAAGGAAAATACGGTATTGGTACAAGATGAAGAGGAACTTTGTTACGATGCCGCTAGAAGAAAAACTTATCTCTAGAGTAGTTGTTATTTTATTCCTTATTTTTCTCTGTTTAATATTTGAATTAGTCATAGTCATAGTTGTTTAATCATTGAATTAGTTGTAGACGTGCGAACGTGTCTATTTTCAGTTATTGTTTCCTACTTTTATGCATGTGAACGTTAACCAAGTCATTATATAAGACTTGGCTGATTCTAAATAAAAGGGCATCGAACAATTATTTGACTCTTTGAGTTATTGGGAGGCATTGGTTCCTCATATAAGCCAATAAAGTTTCACTTTTTTTCTTTCTTTAGTTGCTGAACGTATCATTTTGGTATCAGAGCGCCAGGCATGGATATGCAAGATCGAATGGCGAAACTTGAAGAGACAGTGGCAGCTCTCGCCACAAGTCAGAAGGAGATGTTGGGTCACATCACTGAGAGAATGGAGCAGCTCAGCCAACAGGTTTCCGGCAAAAGTAAGGACGAAGTTGAGCATTCTGCTAACAAGGGCGGTGGCCGAAATAGCGCCAACTCCGGCGTCAACTCCGGCATCAACCGATTGGGTTCTCTCCACAATTATGTCCCCAAGACCTTAAAGATTGATTTTCCCCGTTACGATGGCCGCGACGATCCTACGACGTGGGTGTGTAGGGCAGAAAAGTATTTTACACTCCATGAAATTGTTGAATCTGATAAGGTCACTTTGGCCTCATTCTATCTGGAGGGGGATGCCCAGCTTTGGTTCCAAATATTAGAAGGAGAACTTGTTTATGTTACCTGGGAAGATCTCAAGCGAGGAGTCTTCTCTCGTTTTGGCCCCAATCAATTTGAAGATCCGTTTAGTGAGCTCATTCGACTTCGACAAACTGGTTCGGTGATTGATTATCAAGGAAATTTTGAGAAGCTATTAGCTAAGATTGGTTCTCTCTCTCAAGAGAGGAAGGTGAGTTTTTTCGTCACCGGATTGAAGGAAAGTATTCGTACGGACGTAAAAGCTAACCAACCGGCTACGCTTACGATGGCAATTGGCTTGGCAAAATTATATGAAGCTCGTGATTTTGCACTGAAGAAGCCAACTAATCAAGCAAACCGACCAATGCAGCCTCAACGAGTCGCACCAAGTGTCCTGGAGCGCAATTCAACGAGTGCCCCCACAGTCAAGCGTATGACGACGGAAGAGTTGGCGGAACGACGACGGAAGGGATTGTGTTTTCATTGCAATGAGAGGTATGTCCCCGGTCATAATTGTGCGAAGCTCTTTCGGATCGAAGCTTGTTGGGCCGAGGACGATGATGACGGTGATGTTGAAATGGAGGTCGATGGAGCGAATGAAAACATGACACCCGAAATTTCTTTGCATGCCATGGCAGGGGTACAAGCACCTAAAACTATGCGAGTTTGGGGTAGTTTACAAGGACATTCGGTAATTGTTCTCATTGATTCCGGAAGCACTCACAATTTCATCAACTCGCGAGTCGCTCAACATGCAAATTTATGTCCAAATTTAAACGGAAGGTTGGAAGTTATGGTAGCTTCTGGTGAGAAATTAGTGAGCCCAGGCAAGTGTACTCAAGTGCATCTAAAGCTTCAAAAAATCCCTTTTGTTACTGATTTCTTTGTATTACCATTGGAGGGATATGACGTTGTACTTGGAACACAGTGGTTGAGAATGCTAGGCTCTATTGAATGGGATTTTGAAAAGCTTTTTATGAAGTTTACTTGGAATGATAAAGAGGTGGTCTTGCGTGGAATAAATTCAAAGGGAAAGGTTTTAGATGCTACTCCAATTACCAAGCTCAACAAACAACAGCAAGGGGTTATTTTGCATGCTTTGGACGTCACTAGTCCAAGCACTACGCCAGATCACATTCCACCTCTAATCAAGGATATCTTGCAATCATATCAAGAGGTTTTGAAAGTACCCATGGGTCTTCCTCCTCAACGTCCACAGGACCATCGAATTCCACTTCTTCCAGATTGCGGACCGGTAGCTGTACGACCATATCGCTATCCTCATTTCCAAAAAAATGAGATTGAAAAAATTGTTCAAGAACTTTTGGTAACTGGAGTTATTCGCCCTAGTACCAGCCCCTACTCGTCCCCAGTTTTGTTGGTCAAAAAGCATGATGGCTCGTGGCGAATGTGTGTCGACTATCGTGCCTTGAACAAGATAACAGTGAAGGACAAGTTTCCTATTCCTGTGATTGATGAACTCCTTGACGAATTAACAGGAGCCCGTTATTTCACAAAATTGGACTTGCGTTCCGGCTACCATCAAGTGCGGATGCATTCAGAAGATGTTGAAAAGACTGCCTTTAGGACGCACCAAGGTCACTATGAATTTTTGGTGATGCCATTTGGCCTAACCAATGCTCCATCAACATTTCAAGCTTTAATGAATGAGGTATTTAAGGATTATCTACGTAAATTTGTGTTGGTATTTTTTGATGATATCCTTATATATAGTAGTGATTGGAATGATCATTTGTTGCACTTGCGAATTGTCTTTGATCTCTTGAAAGCTAATCAATTGCGAGTTAAGCTTGAGAAATGTCAGTTTGGAAAAGAAGAAGTGCAGTACTTGGGACATGTTATTTCTCATTGTGGAGTGGCTGTTGATCCATCTAAAATTGAAGCTATGATCTCGTGGTCAAAGCCGAAAACACTTAAGGCGCTAAGGGGATTTTTAGGCCTTACAGGATATTATCGCAAGTTTATTCAAAACTATGGGAAAATTGCTGCCCCCCTCACCAATATGTTGAAGAAAGATTCATTTGAATGGACACCGGCATCAGAGGAGGCATTTGAGAAGCTAAAGCTCGCCATGACACAAGCTCCGGTATTATCCCTTCCCGATTTTTCGAAATCCTTTGTTGTCGAGTGCGATGCTTCCGGGATCGGTGTAGGTGCGGTGCTATTGCAAGAACGGCCCATCGCTTACTTTAGCCAAGTACTCCATGGGAAACACCTTCTTCTCTCTACATACGAGAAAGAAATTCTTGCTTTAGTTTTGGCAGTACAAAAGTGGCGACCCTATCTGTTGGGAAGGAAATTTGTGGTTCGTACGGATCATCAAAGCTTGAGGCACCTCTGGACTCAAAGAATTACCACAACAGCTCAACAACGCTGGTTGTACAAACTTATGGGGTTTGATTTCAACATTGAATACAAGAAGGGAAGAGATAATATTGTTGCTGATGCCTTGTCAAGGTGCCATGAAGTTGAACCAGTTGTCGGGTCCCTTTCAGCGTTTTCAAGTTTAGTACCTCATTGGGTAGATGCCATTAAAGAAGAGCTTAAGGCCAACATTTCTATGGAGGAGCTCAGGGATCGAATTCAACAGGGTGAAGCCATTGGGCCATGGAAGATAGTGGATGGATTAATCTTGTATAAAGAACGTATTTTTCTTCCATCTGCTTCTCACCTCACACATGATATTGTCCAAGAATTTCATGGAAGTACACATGAAGGGTATGTGAAAACATTTCAAAGAATCAAGGCAAATTTTTACTGGAAGGGAATGAGGAGACAAGTCAAAGAATTTATCCGTGCGTGTGATGTTTGTCGCCATAAAACTGACCACACTAAACCGGCGGGATTGTTGCAACCACTTCCAATTCCACAACAAATTTGGGAAGATATATCAATGGACTTTGTCGAAGGCCTACCTGTGTCAAATAGTAAGTCTTCTATTTTTGTTGTCGTTGATAGACTTTCCAAGTATGCACACTTCATCCCACTTTCACACCCCTATACTGCTATCGGAGTTGCAAGATTATTTTTTGATTGCATCTTCAAGTTGCATGGCTTACCAAAATCCATTGTGTGTGATCGAGATCCTACTTTTACTAGCATGTTTTGGAAAGAGTTGTTTCGCTTAAATGGAACCTCATTTAATTTTAGCTCCAGCTACCATCCTCAAACTGACGGTCAAAGTGAGGTAGTTAACCGAACATTGGAGATGTACTTAAGATGCTTCACAAGTTCTAGGCCGAAAGAATGGACGAAATGGCTGTCATGGGCATAATACTGTTATAACACAAGTTGGCATTCGGCTATTAACAAAACTCCATTCGAAGTTGTTTACGGGCGAGAGCCACCAAAGCTATTGAATTACATTCCTGGTACGGCTAGAGTAGAGCAAGTTGAGCATGAATTATTGGAGCGGGATAAAGTTCTCAAGGAGGTACTGTTGTGAAAAATCGTAACGCAAGTATACGCTATCGCAATCAAGTAATATAATAGTGAATAAGAATATCGTCCCACGAGGATTGTTGTTTACTAATTACCGAAATTGTATTAACCCTAATTTTATTTGGATAATTGAAAAGAGAGTTTATAAAATTAAGTAAAGCAAAACTAAAACAATTAAATAAATTAAACAACGCTAAGCAATTGATGAAAATTCAATAGATTAAGATTCTAGGGTTTCCGATTTCACCAAATTAATCATGTTCAAATTCTCATAATTCAAGCAAATTAACATTCAATCCTATCTCGACAAAGCAATTTCTCTAAAGCAATTATTATTCTTTCTCAAGCAACAATAATATTAATCCAACAAGCAAAATCTACATCTCGTCGGACTTCTAAACCTGTTGAAAATCATTAAGTGCAAGAAATTCAAAAGAACTGCACAAGCATCATAGATATCTCTATCCTATGAACAACTCATGGTATTTCAATTAAGAGCTTATTCAATTATCACCTCTCGGTCTCAAATCAAATACAAAATCATGTAATAGTTGGCCAAACAATCACAAGCATTAAGAATAAATTGAAATACTCAAAGATATATGGATTAAACATCAATTACTTAAAAAGAAGATTGAGAATTCGAACATTCATAATCCGGCTACATCAGAGCCCTAGAAAAAGGAATTAGTTCATCTCTAAACAAAATAAATTCCTAAACAAAGTCTTAATCATTGGAAAGGAAAGAAAAGAACTAGTTTTGAGTTGAATTGAAGCGTCATTGTCTCGGATTTGAGCCGTTCTTCTTCTCCGTCCCAATTCTCCTTTTCTTCTCTTGAATACTCTCTCAAAAGCCAGCCGTCATTCCGTAGTCTAAAAGTCCCTTCTAATTGCCCTAGAATCATCTATTTATATGTTTTGAGCCTTAGGGTCAAAAAGGGTAAGTTTTCTCGTAATTGGCCTTCAAAACGCGTATTTTTCAGATCGTGGCGTGGTGGGCCTTTGTGTTCCTAGCGCTGCGGCGCTGGATGGGAAAATTCGTGGGCGCCAAAACGCTGTCATGGGCGCCAAAACGCTGGTCATTCTGCCCGGTGCACAATTTCTGCCGGATTTCAGCGTTGCGGCGCTGCAAACTGGCGCCAAAACGCCACCCATTCTGCCCAAATGTCTTGTTCCGTCACATTTCAGCGCCAAAACGCTACGAATGGGCGCCTAAACGCTATGTTTGCTGTCTTTTTCATCACAAATTGTCCAAAACCTTCCAAATCATAGACTTTCACCTATCCTTCAAACAAAGAACGAAAACACACATAAAAACTAACAAAAAACCTCGAAACCAACTAGATATTAAGTATAAAATGATACTAAATGAGCGAGTAAAACACACTCATCAGGTACGAGGCCATATTTCACGAGCTCAAGCTAGAATGAAGCAGGTTTATGACTCCAAACACCAAGAACGTGAGTTTTCTGTGGGTGATTGGGTGTTTTTGAAACTTCAACCACATAGGCAAATGTCTCTTGCAGCACGGAAAAATCACAAGCTCTCTCCTAAATTTTATGGGCCATTCCAGATTTCAGAAAGAATAGGAAAGGTGGCGTACAAGTTGGATTTGCCTTCGTCTTCTCGATTGCATCCGGTGTTCCATGTCTCAGTTCTCAAGAAGAAGATTGGAGAAGAGCAAATGGTGTTCAAAGATTTGCCAACTTTGAATGATGGAAAGGTGTTTGAATCTTTGCCTCAAGCTGTGCTAGGATCCAGATTGAAGAAAGGGAAGACTGAAGTATTAATTCATTGGCAAGGACTTTCTCCTTCTGACGCCACGTGGGAAGATCATACTTCCATCAAAGAGCGATTTCCAGAATTTACCCTTGAGGACAAGGGTGTTTTCTAAGAGGGAGGGAGCTGTTACGATGCCGCTAGAAGAAAAACTTATCTCTAGAGTAGTTGTTATTTTATTCCTTATTTTTCTCTGTTTAATATTTGAATTAGTCATAGTCATAGTTGTTTAATCATTGAATTAGTTGTAGACGTGCGAACGTGTCTATTTTCAGTTATTGTTTCCTACTTTTATGCATGTGAACGTTAAGCAAGTCATTATATAAGACTTGGCTGATTCTAAATAAAAGGGCATCGAACAATTATTTGACTCTTTGAGTTATTGGGAGGCATTGGTTCCTCATATAAGCCAATAAAGTTTCACTTTTTTTCTTTCTTTAGTTGCTGAACGTATCAAACTTTCTTATAAACAGTAAGTCCATAAACCTCACTCATGTCCAATTCCTCCGGCAAAATTCCACCATGTTCCGTCGATAACTTCCATTCAAACTAATACAAAAGATTGGCAATCAAATATTCAATACTAGTAATTCCAAATGTCAAGCCTGGACATCCCCTTCTTCGAAACCCAAACGGAATAAATTCAAAGTCATGTCCTTTAAAGTCAACAGTGCTGTTTTGGAATCTCTCAGGTATGAAGTCGTCCGGTTGGTCCCATGAACTCGGATGCCTTCGGATCGCCCATCCAATGATCAACACTTTTATGTTTGTAGGAACATGACAGCCTCCAAGCTCAACAATCGCGGTTGTTTCTCGAGGCAGTAGAAGAGGAAGTGGTGGATGTAGCCTTATAGTCTCTCTTATGACACATTTTAGGTAATCCATTTGGTTTAAATCATTCATATCTACCTTTGCCTTTTTTCCCACCACTGCTCTCACCTCTTCTTGGGCTTTTTCCATTACCCTTGGATTTCTCAATAGCTCTGCCATTGTCCATTCTAATGCTGTCAAAGTAGTATCTGTTCCACCCACAAACATGTCCTGCAATTACAAATGAACTGTTGGACAATATTGTAGGAAATACAAAGAAGAACAAGAAAATAAAGGAATAACAAAGAAATGAAAAATTGTTACAACCCGAAATCAACCTTTCTATGGAGTTCGAAAAACGAAATTGTATGAATGTCGAGGCACGTGAACCACGTTGTCCTTAAAACAGATTCGTCCCCTCCGGCGTGTGCTTGAGGTAACGTTGGACGTCCGTCTCCCAGGATACAACGACAACGACGGTAGCTCGATGCACTTTCGGAACCGTCCGGCGAACTAGAACTTAATCTTTCCTCTATCACCAAAAACGAACTACAAGGATTACTCAAAGAAATCCAGAACAAACCAAGAGAATGAGCAGAAAAAGGAGAAGAGAATTGTGAGAAAGTGTAATTTGTTCATGTGGAGCTTTGGCCTTTATATAGGCTCTAAAATCTGGGTGTTACACCAAGACATTAAGGTGTAATAACCCAGTTTTATTCCCGGAATAATGGTGATTAAAACCAGAACGGGATTTCTGGTCCTGCATTCGTGTCCGCAGGTTGCGGGCGCACACATTAGGCCCCTAACCCGCCGGGTCCGGGATTTCTGGTCCGGCATTCAATATGTACTATTTGTAGAGTTTGTTAATATAGAATGTTATTTTCCACAAAAATTGGTGAATGGTGAGAATATTGCATGATGTGAGTAGTTGAGAGTGAGCGAGAGAGACCATTATGAGTGCTTTCATGTTGTCGTCTGTGAGCTCGAAGTTGGGACTGCCTTGCTCTTGAAGTCCGAGGAGAATATCCGCAGAGTCGGGGGAAGGAGACAGAATTTACAACGACAGAAACAGAGAAATGCATAAACAAGGTACACAATCCAATAAAAAAAAAAAAAAAAAAAAAAAAAAGAAGCAAAAACTAAGGGATCATATGAAGGTAAACTGTGCTTGCAAAGTCATGTGATCTTTGTTCAGGAATGTTATTACTATTTTACACTCTACATATGGACGATCACTTGATTGTCACGTGATTAATTGGGAACAATATTTTCTATTCTTAAATAATTCACAAATTAGATGGAGATCTGATTAGTCCATAGGATTTTTTTTTTTATTTTTTTGCTTGTATAGGGTTTCTTTATAGTTGTTTAATTGGTATTCACTTTATTTAGAATGATACTGTGGGCACTAATAGTATTGAACGCCACATAAGACCACAATATGAAACACGCCTTCTAGCTATTAGGTGTAGGAGAAGAAGGGTTGGCTTTATATTTCAGGTGTGCCTTTTTTGTTTTTTCTTTGCTTTCTTTGTCTTATTATCTTTGCATCTGTCGTTTTTATTCTACTACGTATGATCATAACCCAATAACTCATGATTTGAAATTTTGATTGCATCGAGTGACTTTAAATTAACATATGACGTATTCATTTATTTTGAGTTTATTAACAACATTTTATTAGTTTATTTGTATTCCTAAGAAGTGAGAAATCCATGTTAAGATGAGAGGAAAATATATATTAAAAAAAATGTTATTTGAGCTTGGAATCAATGCCAGAGAGAGAACAACAAGATAAAAAGGACCATAAATTTTCATTTTTTAGACTATGTTAATTGCTAGATAACAAATACTTATTTACTCTTTGTAACAACAATCGAGAAATGTTTGGAGAACTATTTAAAAAAAAAAAAATCGGAGACTACTCTTTTTAGTTCTCAAAACAATAAAGCTACTGAATCTATTAGAGAAGAATTCAACTCTGCAGAAATCCCAATAGATCTTAGAAATTTGTGTTATAATCATATTGAGAGTAATGAGGAAGTGACATCAAGTACTTAAGTGAGCCACAAATGACTAAAAGTCTAAAACCATCAAAACATTAATGACTTAGTTATTATAAGTTCAAGGAAAATTTTGTGTTATTTTGAATTATAGAGGCTAAAGTGAGATAACTCCTACTTTAATTAGCTAGGAGGCAAATTTAAAACTCGTCATCTTTATTTTTGCTATTAATTATTTCTACAAAAATGGTTTAGTATATGCGCCCACTGAATCTAAAGGTTGGCTTCGCCACTGCTGATAGTATCTCAAGGGATGAAGCTAGCTATGGCTCAACAGGGGGTTAAGCGAATTCTTCTAATATTGATTTAGAAATTATTATTTTATCTCAATTTTTATTGTCCCCCCCTTAAAATTTTCCATTTTTCAATGTTTTAGAAGTCTTCATCCATATCTTTAAGTTTGATAAAAAATTTATTTCTTTACGCAGTAATTTTACACATTTGCCCCTTGAATTTGTATAGTTTTAGCAGCTTGCTTGCCTCCTAAAGTTTTAGTTTTGGGAAATTGCTCAACTTGTAAAATTGTTGTAATTAGCCCTATTTTGACAAGAATTGTGTTAAATAGTGTCAAAAAAGCACGTTTGAAGAAAAACTCCAGCATCTCAATTCAAATGTAACCCGAATATTTCAATAACTCAACTTTTAATCTTTTAAATCCAATAAAAAATTTGAGTAAATTTAGTAAAATGAGGCACATTGCAACAATTTTACAAGGTTTGGGGGTTGATTGGGAAGCAATTTGCTAAACCTTGACAATTTCGTAGGGCATTTGTACTAAAAACTCCTTTACCCCTAAATTCTTTAATTGTAAACTTTATGTAAAGTACTTAAAAAAATTTTCATTTAGACTCGTAATTTTTACTCGTAATAATATTCCATTACACAATTAATTTAGTTTAAAATTTTAGTTTAACTGAAGCCCCTCCGAAAAAGTTATATTTGCCTTCATCCTGGGTACCCTTAAGTATTTTTCTTTTAGGGCTAATCCAATAATATCCCTGAGCTGTACTCTTAATCCCACTTTGGTTGTTTGACTTTTAAAATGTCTCACTTTGATCTCTAATCTGTCATTTTGTTGCAATTTCGGTCACTCCACTAGCTAATTAGTCTTAAATATTTGAAAAAAAGAGCATGTGCTCTCGACGTGCATGGTTGTTGAATGCAAAACCCCTTAGACCCTCTTTCACAGGTTATTAGGGACAACAATTGGCAAAAAAAAAAGCCCTAAAGTTTAAGGACTATTTGTGAAAAGTAAGTTTCGCTTTGTATTGTTTTGATTAGCAAAACAAATAATGTACTGCTAGTTTAATATCAAGCCCGTGCATAGATCATGAAATTTCCAGTATATCTATGCTAAAAAAAAAAAAAAATCGACTTTATGCTTACTAACAATGGCAGATGAAGAGCATGTGCAAGATTCTATCAATTATATAATGCATAGTTACTGGAGGGATAAAAATTGAAACAAAATAATAGATTATGAGATCAAAATGAGATATTTTAAAAGTCAAGAATTAAGCATAATTAAGGATAAACTACAAAGTTTTGAAAGCATTTGCAGGATTAACCCTTTTCTTTATTTATGCCTTCTCTGTAAGAGGGAATTTAGAAAGTGTTGGACAGAAGTAAGATTTACCAAACAACCTGACTTTAAATTTGTTAACAAAAAAAAAAAAAAAAAAAAAAGAAAAAAGAAAAAAAAAAGAAGCTAAAGTAGCCTCTTAACGCAATGACAAAACTAACCCTTATTTCAATGACAAACTAACCCTTATTTATACAATCAGTATTTGTTGTTGTTTTACCAAAGGAACACCGTAGCGAGGAATATACATAGTTATTTATATTTACATCCAAAACAAAGTTGATATGTCATTAACCACTTCACATCAAATGCTTAGGTAGGTTTATAATAGTTAAAGGTTGGAATCAAAATTACTCTTTCTTGTTGTAATCACCTCCAGTGTAATAATATATAAAATAGAGGGAAGGGACGTTTCTCATCTAAAACATAGAGAGAACACTTTATTTGCACGTATATTTAACCCAAAAAAAAAAAAAAAAAACAAAGAAAGAAAGAAAGAAAAACAGCACAATCTATTCTCTTATCCTAAAAAAAACAGCATAATCAAGAGAAGCACCATAGATCGATCCCTTATTATACGGGGATCAAGGGGAGTATGGTATTGGTACAAGATAGAGAGGAACTTTCTTATGAACAGTGAGCCCATAAACTTCACTCATGTCCAATTCTTTGGCCAATATTGCGCCATCGTCATCACCTGGCAACTTCCAATCAAACCAATACAAAAGATTGGCGGTGATGTACTCAACACCAAAAACCGCAAAAGTTGAGCCAGGGCATCCCCTCCTTCCAGAACCGAAGGGAGCAAATTCGAAGTCGTGCCCTTTGAAATCAACATCATTATCCTGGAATCTCTCAGGAAGGAACTCCTCTGACTTATCCCAAACATTTGGGTCCCTTTGGATGACCCATGTATTGATGTATACTCTTGTTTTCTCAGGAATATGACAGCCACCGATCTCGGCGCTTGCCAACGTTTCTCGAGGAACTAGAAGAGGATCAGGAGGATGTAGTCTTAGAGTCTCTTTGATGACACATTTCGTGTAATCCATTCGATTGACATCATTCAAATCTATCTTTGACCTATTGCCCATCACACTCCTCACCTCTTCTTGGGCTTTCTTCATCACCTCTGGATGTCGCAGTAGCTCGGCCATCACCCATTCTAATGCCGTCGAAGTAGTATCGCTTCCACCAAGGAACATGTCCTGCAATGTTATCAACATTAAAAGGATTCATCCTTAAAGTTTATGTGTGTGTGTGTGTGTGTGTGTGTGTGTGTGTGTGTGAGAGAGAGAGAGAGAGAGAGAGAGAGAGAGAGAGAGAGAGAGAGAGAGAGAGAGAGAGAGAGAGAGAGAGAGAGAGAGAGCGGGAGAGAGAGAGACACCATTAGGACTGCTTTCATATTGTCTTGAGTGAGCTCAAAGTCAGGCATGCCATGCTTTTGAACTCCGAGGAGGATATCCACAAAGTCTTTCACATCAGACCCGCCAATATCATCACAACGTACCGCTGCCTTGTGTTCTTCAATCACTTCATCAATATAGGCATCCATTTCTCTGAACAGTTCTTTGAAGCGGCCTATGAGGCCTGTAAGATTGTCAATCCATTTTAGAGAAGGGAAGAAATCCCCGACGCAAAAAGCCATCATGCAAACCATAAGCTTTCTCCCCAGCTCTCCAAACCTGCTCCTCCCTTCTTCAATCACAAAACTCCTCCCGAGAACACATCTAGACAATATGTTGTTGGCGGCTGCCATCAACATCTCGCTTAGATTTACAGAAGAATCCTTGCTAGATTGGCTAGCTCGGCGTATCCTTTGGATCAACGCTACCGTCACTTCTTCTCTCACGAACTGAAATTGTTGAACTCTTTTAAGGCTCAAAAGGTCATGAACACAGATTTTTCGAGTTTGTCTCCAGTATTCACCATAAGGAGCAAACCCCACGTCTTGGCATCCATAAAGTAAGATATTGGCAGCAGTGGTTTTAGGTCTACCGGAGAAAGCGATGTCATGATTTTTTACGATTTCCTTCATCATATTGGCTGATGAAACAATAAGAGTTGGAGTTTGGCCCAAGCGTAAGAGCATTAGAGGGCCATATTTTTCAGAGAGTGCTCGGAAAGAGCGGTGTGGATGCGTGCCTAGTTGGTGAAGGTTCCCAATCAGTGGTAACCGTGGTGGTGATGGTGGTAACTTCAGTTTGGAACGAGGCCTAAAAAGAATGAAGAAAAGAAGCAGAGAAAGAACGAAAAGATAGGTAAGGAACGGGTTCAGCTCTAACTCTTGCCATAATTGCTCCAATAGAAGTAAGAAAGGGATTTCCATTTTTTTTTTTTTCTTGCAGAGAATTGAGTTGCTACGCTCTATTCTTATAACTAGAGCTAGCACTGTATCGATAAGCAGAACAAGAAATACTTTGGAAATAGTAACAATGGTGTAGTTGGTACTCAGAAAAGGTCCAACTAATAATAATTTAATCGACAATATTGTATTTTTATCATTAATGTGTCATCATCGTTCATTTTCAGGTTTTTTTATTTTTATTTTTATTTTTTTTTATTTTTTTCTTTTTTTACCTTAACATGTGTTTTTAAATATTGTCTTTTCAATAGACGCCCTTTGGGATTTAATATTTGATTGTCATCTAATCACAAGCTCGTAATAACATTAATCAATGATTTGTCTCTAATAGTAATTTTGACTTAATTATAATTTGATAAGTACATTTTCAATCAGGGAAAAAACTTTCGTTAAACAAACTTTAGGATTACATGATCAAATAACATGTGTTTTTAAATATTGTATCTTTTCAATAGACGCCCATGTGGATTTAATGTTTGATTGTCATCTAATCACAAGCTCGTAATAACATTAATTATTGTCAATGATTGTCTCTAATAGTAATTGTTAGGTATTTTTATTAGTTGGTAATTTATTGGCAATCTTGTAAAAATTCAAAAAATAGGTTTAAGAAGTTTTCAGATTGCAGAAGAGATTTCAAATCAAATTTGAAGTTAAAGTTGCAGATTTTGTTGAGTTGTGATATGTGGAGATAAGGATTAAAAATGGTGAGTTCAATTTTGAATGGGAGATAGCCTACAAGATATTTGCTTGCAACCGAAGGAAGATTCATAATTGAATTCAAAGGTATATTCAGATTTGATTTCTAGTGGCATAATCCGATTGCTATTCATGAGGATAGGAGATAAAGTAATAACTTAGATATTTGAAAGTTTTGGATAATATTGTTGGGCATTTAAATTTGATTATGCTGCAGATTGAGATAAGGAGCAAGTTTAAAGAAAACGTGTTTGAGTGAAAGTTTACAAAGAGACTTTGATATATATATATATGTGTGTGTGTGGATGAAACTTGAGATGTGAAGAGCTGTGTCCAGGTCATGGATTTTGGTTTTGGAAGTTTGATTGGGCTTAGTTCTAATGTGGGCTTGGCTCTAATGTGGGCTTGGTTCTAAGGTTCAAAAGTTCAAAAAGAAGATATGGGAAATGCTTTTATTGTAGAAGATTTTGGAAAAAAGATAAGAGAATCGGTGCTTTAGTTTTTAAACTAGATTCTCATGATATGTTGGAAACATTATTAAAGGCTTTGGTTTCAGCTAGAGAGATACGGTTTTAATAGAGCATTTTCCTTTGGGAGAAGGATTTGTTGCTTTTGGGAGGAAGTTCTGTCGGCCGAAGGGAGTTTGCCGTACAATTTAGAAGACGTGTGGTGCACGCTAAATAGAGTCATTGTGTGATTTCATCACAACGGCGTCATAGTCTAGGAGGGCATCCTTGAGTGAATAAGTTCGTCAGTGTTGTAATTCTTGAAGTATAGTGAAACTATTTATTGTCTGGGCGTGACCTTGCAGAGTAGGTGTGCGCACTGAAGTGTGATATCATATCATGTGCATTTATTTTCTTTCTGCATTACTATCTTTCCTTAGTAATTAATCTGAATAAGTAAGAAAGCTGGTAGTTTTCCAGTTAGTGTTCCAACATCATCTGGAACATCAGATGTAACATCAGGTCTAACAGTAATTTTGACTTAATTATAATTTGATAAGTATATTAGTAATATATATATATATATATATATATATATAGATTTTCAATCAGGGAAAACACTTTCGTTAAACAAACTTTAGGATTACATGATCAAAACATGTGTTTGTAAATATTGTATCTTTTCAATAGACGCCCACGGGGATTTAATATTTGATTGTCATCTAATCACAAGCTCGTAATAACATTAATTATTGTCAATGATTGTCTCTAATAGTAATTTTGACTTAATTATAATTTGATAAGTATATATATATATATTACTAATATACTTATCAGGGAAAAAACTTTCGTCAAACAAACTTTAGGATTACATGATCAAATAACATGTGTTTTTAAATATTGTATCTTTTCAATAGACGCCCATGTGGATTTAATGTTTGATTGTCATCTAATCACAAGCTCGTAATAACATTAATTATTGTCAATGATTGTCTCTAATAGTAATTTTGACTTAATTATAATTTGGTAAGTATATTAGTAATATATATATATATAGATTTTCAATCAGGAAAAAAATTTCGTTAAACAAACTTTAGGATTACATGATCAAACAATCGGAAAAGCACCTGGGCAAAGCATGAAACAAAGAATATAGTACTGTTATGGTCTGGTGAGACTATTACTACTTAAATAAAGTTGGACCTTATAATTGGGCCTAGGTAGTATTCATATAGTTTATATTTTTGTGTTTTGGTGATCTACTGGTTTACGAGGGTGATAGGCGATTGTGATAGCGTGAGAAGTGGTAAGCACTTATAACTATTTCTTAGGATCTGTGAGCTCATGCAGAGAGGGAGTGAGAGAGAGGTTCGGATATGGATATATATATATATATATATATATATATATATATATATGTCCTAAGGCTTGATGTATGTTTTCACGTTTTTGATCATTCTTGAATACAAGATTCTATTTGTCCATTCCCTTGTTGTTCTCTGTTGTTTTTGTGCCACTTAACCAGGAACCATAGCTAGACGGGGACGTGGGTGAGGTCGAGTAGCTGCAATTCCCCCGGATCCTAACAGTCTGGTATTAGAGCTGGTTGCGATGGCAGAGGAAAGGATTCAGCGCATGGAACAGGAGTACGAGTCCCTAAGCTCTGGGTTGGAGCAGGTGTTGAAGCAAATGATGGAGTTAACACAATCGGTCCAGACTCAGGAGGAGTCTACCTCAGTGAATCAGGGCTAACCACGGAGGGAGGCTACTGGGGGAAATCAAGCTCGGGGAGAAGGGAACGGGGGTTTCCAACCTCGGTACACAAAGCTGGGGTTTCTAGGAATGGAGAAGGGTCTAGGAATGGAGCTGGGCCCAAGAGGAGAAAAAGGAATGGAAACCTAGCTCATTTATTAAGAAGGGTCTAGGAACATCTACACACACAACCTCTCCTGGAACTCTCTCGAGCAACATGGAGAGTGTGGCGGTTCGGTGTTTTTCACTCACGGAGCTGAAGCAAAGAATAGAACAGGGCCTTTGTTTCCAATGTGATGACAAGTATACGCTCAACCATGAGTGCAAGAGGCTGTTCTTTATCGAGCTCCTCAGAGGGGAAGAAACGGACGAGGAGTCGGACGGGACTGAAGAGGAGTTTCCAATCACTTTACATGCTCTGGCCGATACAACCACACCACCAACAATGAAAGTCATGGGTAAGTTGGGAAGTAAACCTCTCTTTGCTTTGTTTGACTCGGGGTCAACCTACAATTTTTTACACGAGAAGTTTAGTGGGGATGTGGGGGTGCCCATTGAAAGGAAAAAGGGAAAGCAGATTGTTCTCGCTAATGGGCAACATTTGGCCATTTCGGGTTTTTGTATGGGGGTAAACATACGGTTGGGGAAGGAGGAGTTCACCATTGATTTTTATCTACTAGAGATGGAAGGCATCGATGCCATTTTAGGGGCGGAATGGTTCAAATCGTTGGGTAAGATTGAGTGGGATTTTGCCAGACAAACGATGCCGTTTCATGTTGGGGATTGACATGTCTTGTTAACAGGTGGGCTTGGTTTAGAGGTGAGGGCAGTGAGAGGGAGCACCTTACTCAAGAGTGCTCAACAAAGAGGTGAGGAGAGTATTCTTTTTTACTTGAAGATGAGTGACGAAGGGACATCGAGGGAGGATAATAAGGTAGAATGGGAAGAATGGGAGAAACTCTTCCCGGCGGTCTTTACAAACACAATGGTAGTACTTCTCGCTAGGTCACATGACCATAGAATTGTGTTAGAGGCCGGTAGCAAACCGGTGTACATGTGACCTTACCGATATCCTTATTTCCAAAAATGGGAAATCGAGAGGATGGTGACCGACATGTTGGCTCAAGGACTGATCTAGCCAAGCTGAAGCGCATATTCATCCCCAGTGCTGCTGGTAAGGAAGCATGATTGGACATGGCGATTCTGGGTTGACTATAGGGGATTGAATAAGGTGACAGTGAAGGACAAATTTCCAATTCCTATCATCGAGGAATTGTTGGACGAGCTACACGGGGTGAGGTTCTTCACAAAGCTAGACTTGCGATCTGGGTATCACCAAATCTGGATGCACAAGGATGACATTGAGAAAACGGCTTTCTGGACCCATCAAGGACACTATAAGTTTGTGGTGATGCCATTTGGCCTCACCAATGCACCCTCGACATTTCAAAATTTGATGAATGACATCTTCAAGGATCAGCTGCGCAAGTCTGTTCTCGTATTCTTTGACGATATCCTAGTTTACAGCATGACGTGGGAGGACCATTGGGAGTATGTCTGTCAAACACTGGGTATTTTGCAGCAACACTCCTTGGTTGTGAAGAAGGAAAAATGCAGTTTTGGGAGGCGGGAAGTGCGGTACTTGGGGGCATGTAATCAATGAGAATGGGGTAGGGATGGATGAGGACAAGATCAAAGCTGTGGTGAATTGGCCTCTGCCAACGATACTGAAAGCCTTAAGGGGATTTCTGGGGCTGTCGGGGTATTACATAAGGTTTGTCGCTTATTATGGAGTCATTGCAAGACCATTGACAGATTTGTTCAAAAAAATAGCTTCAACTGGACCATCGAGGCATCTCAGGCATTTGAAAATCTCAAGGCGGCTTTAACTAAGGCTCCCCTACTTGCTTTGCCAGATTTCTCTCAGTGTTTTATAGTCAAGTGTGATGCATCCAAATTAGGCGTGGGGGCTGTGCTGATGCAAGCGAATCGGTCGATCTCATATTTTAGCTTAGCGTTATGAGGAAAGCATGTTTTGATGTCCGCCTACGATCGTGAGCTGTTTGCCTTAGTTCTTGCCGTCAAAGCATTGGTGACCGTATCTTTTAGGCATAAAATTTATTGTCTGCACAGACCATCGTAGCCTTAAATTTTTATGGGATCAACATATCATTACGGACACCCAACAAAGGTGGCTAATCAAACTCATGGGCTACAGTTTTGACATCGAATACAAGCCGGGGTGACACAACGCGGCCGCTGATGTACTCTCCCGTGTAAAAGAGGTGGGAGAACTGCATAACGCCACACTGCCAGAGCCGGTGTGATGGCAGACTCTACAGGATAAACATAGAATTGGAAGAATTACATGAGTGAGGAAGCGGTAGGACCATGGGAAATTAAGCAAGGGGTTGTATTTTTCAAGGGGCATGTGTATCTGCCACCTGCTTCGACTCTCATTCCCACATTATTACAGCAATACCATGGCATGGGGCATGAGGATTTCTTCAAGACTTGGCATCGCTTAAAGGAGGTATTCTTTTAGAAAAACATGAAGGCTACAATTAAGGAGTGGATTAAACAGTTCGACATGTGTCAAAGGAACAAATGTGACCAACAATCCCCGGCTGGACTGGTGAATCCTTTACCTATTCCAACCTAGGTGTGGTCTGAAATATCTATGGATTTCGTGGAGGGACTTCTCAAGTCTCGCGGCAAGATGGTTATTTTTTTAGTCGTGGATAGACTTTCCAAGGCAGCCCATTTCTTGCCATTATCCCATCCTTTTACAGCTTCAATGGTGGCTCAATTGTTTTTTGACCAAGTTTTTCACCACCGCAGAATGCCGACGTCGATCGTTTGTGACATGGATGCGACTTTCACCACTAAGTTTTGGCAGGAGCTCTTTCGGCTTCAAGGGACTGACTTCAATTTTAGTTCCTCCTACCACCCCCAAACGGACGGCCAAACTGAGGAGGTAAACCGAACCCTCGAAATGTATCTTCGTTGCTTCTGTTTCGTTCAGCCCCAAGACTGGATGAAGTGGCTTTCGTGGGTTGAGTGGTGTTACAACACCAGTGTACATTCCGCCATTAAACTCTCTCCTTTTGAAGTGGTGTATGGTCAACCCCCACCAACCTTGCTCTCTTATGTGCTGGTGATGAGTGAGTTTTACTCACTCATTTAGTATCGTTTTATACTTAATATCTAGTTGGTTTTGAGGTTTTTTTGTTAGTTTTTATGTGTGTTTTCGTTCTTTGTTTGAAGGATAGGTGAAAGTCTATGATTTGCAGGGTTTTGGACAATTTGTGATGAAAAAGACAGTAAACATAGCGTTTAGGCGCCCATTCGTAGCGTTTTGGCGCTGAAATGTGACGGAACAAGACATTTGGGCAGAATGGGTGGCGTTTTGGCGCCAGTTTGCAGCGCCGCAACGCTAAAATCTGGCAGAAATTGTGCACCGGGTAGAATGACCAGCGTTTTGGCACCCACAAATTTTCCTATCCAGCGCCGCAGCGCTACGATACGAAAAAATACTCGTTTTGAAGACCAATCGTGAGAAAATTTACCCTTTTTGACCCTAAGGCTCTGAAACATATAAATAGATGAGTCTAGGGCAATTAAAAGGACTTTTAGACTGTGGAATGACGGCTGGTTTTTGAGAGAATATTCAGGAGAAGAAAAGGAGAATTGGGACGGAGAAGAAGAACGACTCAAATCTGGAGACGACGACGCTTCAATTCAACTCCAAACTAGTTCGTTTCTTTCCTTTCCAATGATTAAGACCTTGTTTAGGAATTTATTTTACTTAGAGATGAACTAATTCCTTTTTCTAGGGCTACGATGTAGCCAGATTATGAATGTTCGAATTCTCAATCTTCTTTTTAAATAATTGATGTTTAATCCATATATGCTGAGTATTTCAATTTATTCTTAATGCTTGTGATTGTTTGACCAACTATTACATGATTTTGTATTTGATTTGAGACTGAGAGGTGATAATTGAATAAGCTCTTAATTGAAATACCATGAGTTGTTCATAGGATAGAGATATCTATGATGCTTGTGCAGTTCTTTTGAATTTCTTGCACTTAATGATTTTCAACAGGTTTAGAAGTCTGACAGAGATGTAGATTTTGCTTGTTGGATTAATATTATTGTTGCTTGAGAAAGAATAATAATTGCTTTAGAGAAATTGCTGCCAGTATAGGATTGAATGTTAATTTGCTTGAATTATGAGAATTTGAACATGATTAATTTGTTGAAATCGGAAACCCTAGATTCTTATTTTATTGAATTTTCATCCATTGCTTAGCATTGTTTAATTTATTTAATTGTTTTAGTTTTGCTTTACTTAATTTTATAAACTCTCTTTTCAAGTATCCAAATAAAATTGGGGTTAATACAATTTTGGTAATTAGTAAACAACAATCTTCGTGGGACGATATTCTTATCCACTATTATATTACTTGATTGCGATAGCGTATACTTGCGTTACGATTCTTCACAACAGCTGGGCACGGCTCGGGTGTAGGCTGTGGAAGATGAGTTGCGAAATAGGGATGTGCTATTGGTTAATCTCAAGCAGAGCCTCCGCGAAGCCCATAATCACATGAAACAGGTTTATGATCACCACCACAAGGACGTAGAGTTTGCCGTGGTGGATTGGGTGTATCTCTGCCTACAGCCTTATCGCCAACACACCGTACCGCGCCAGGCAAGTCATAAGTTGTCTCCACATTTCTTCAGACCATACAAGATTGTGACTTGCATTGGGAAGGTGGCATATCGATTGGACTTCCCGCCCTCTAGTCGGGTACACCCGGTCTTTCATGTCTCCATGCTTCGCAAAGAGCTTGGGCCAGTGGACATGGTTGGGGCCGACCTTCCAGCGTGGGAACCTTCACCTGCGGATATCCCCGCTGCCATCCTAAAAACTCAAAAGGTGGGTGATACTCATGAGTTTTTGATTCAATGGCAACGCAAACCACAAGAAGAAGCTACGTGGTTAACGGCCTCAGAACTGCAAGCTGATTTTCCTACTTTTCAGCCTCCTTGAGGACAAGGATGTCGTGAGGGAGGGGGGTACTGTTACGGTCTGGTGAGACTATTATTACTTAAATAAGGCTGGACCTTATAATTGGGGCTAGGTAGTATTCATATAGTTTATATTTTTGTGTTTTGGTGATCTACTGGTTTACAAGAGTGACAGGTGATTGTGATAGTCTGAGAAGTGGTAAGCACTTATACCTGTTTCTTAGGATCTGTGAGATCATGTAGAGAGGGAGTGAGAGAGAGGTTCGGATATTGGATATATATATGTCCTAAGGCCTTATGTATGTTTTCACGTTTTTGATCATTCTTGAATACAAAATTCTATTTGTCCATTCCCTTGTTGTTCTCTGTTGTTTTTGCGCCAGTACTTGACCAGGAACTATAGCTAGACGGGGACATGGGTGGGGCCAAGCAGCTGCAATTCCACCGGATCCTAACAAGTACAGATCTGAGTAGAGAAACTAGACTTAGCTAAGCTATGAGCAAAGTGACAAGGAAAGTGCAGTGAACCAACTACGTGATGAATGAGATGTAAAGTTATATAAACATCAAATTTTTATTCTTTATTTTCCAGAATATTCTAGGAGATATGTTCTTGTTAAGTTTGTAAAAAAACTATACATTAATGTGATACTTTCATTTTAATTGGATTTGGAAAAGGATACTCAAAAAATTGCTAAATCTCTCTCTACATGCACCCAGGGGATAATGACGTAGGAATGGTAATATCGAATAAACTCATCGTCCTACTAATAAAGTTAGGGAAAGTCTCCAATCCGGCACTAGAACTTGTACATTTCTCTGTAAAATATGTATATTTTTTTTAAAACGTGTATATTTTCTCTTAAAAGATGTATATTTCCTTTTATAGTAAAATATACAATATGTACACATTCTAAAAAAAAAATATACACATTCTAAAAAAGAAATGTATATATTTTATAGAGAAATATACAAATAACGTTCCAGTCTGCATGCAGACCATTCCAGTAAAGTTAACAATATATACAATATAAAATTTGCAATATGCCCTGTAAGATGGAGTGGATCCGATACAATATTCCAATCTTGAAAGGATTTTTTTTCCTTTTTTTTTTCAGACAAAATATTGACTGATATAATGACGTAGGAATGGCAGTAATATTTTTATACTGTTGATGAGTAAAGGCATGAACGGGCGGTGGAGAATATTGTACTCTAAGTCGGTGATTGAAGGCTATAATTTCGAGCTTGCAAAATATTTTCCCATGTGATGCAGATTCAGAATGGTTGGTATCTTCGGTGACTACTAATCCAGCAACATGCTTTTTTTTTTTTGTGGGGGTCTTTATCAATATATATATATATATATATTTCTTTGTGGGAGTCTTTATCAATATATACATATATATATATATATATATATATATCCTTGTGGAGGTCTATTTCGGGATCATTTTCTGAGCAGTATTATTTATTTTTTCTTTTTACGCCCTTTTGAGTAGTAGTTCACCACTTTTTGATTTACTTCCTGGGGATAAATAACATTAATTATTGTCAATGATTGTCTCTAATAGTAATTTTGATGATTTCTTTCACCATATCGGCTGATGAAACAACAAGAGTTGGAACATGGCCCAAGTTTCGGAGCGTTAGAGGGGCCATATTTTTCGGAGAGTGCTCTGAAAAGAAAATAGTCTTTACACTTATTCTTGACAAGAGCTAGCTAAAGAAAATAGTCTTTACACTTCTCCGATAATATATAGAACAAGAAATTCTTAATTTGGATAGTAACATTTGTTTAGTTGGTACGTTCCCAGAGAAAGGTCAAAATAATTACACTGCAAATCCAAATTAAATATCTATACATTAATTAGGGAATATAATCAGGAGTACGTGTCAGATTATGAAAACTCCAATGCAATTGCTGACTTGCCTGGCTAATTATTTAATAATGCAGCACACATGTGTGAAACTTAAGGGGGTGTTTATGTAACCGTAATGGAATATAATGGTGGTGGAATTGTAATACAAATAGGGACCATTGATTTTATTTTTAATTTATTAAAATTAATAGTGATAAACTATAATCCTATTTTAATAAAATAAAATGGTAATCTATTTACTCAGTATAATTATTAAAATATCCTCTCACATAATTAAATTATTATTGGATTGTTATAGTGAATATTAGGTGTACCTAACTAAATGCGGCATTCAATCCTTCTAGCTATAGGGTAAGTATACTAATATTCCCCTAATTTCTTATTTTTTATATTTTGCGTGGCCCATTAAATAATAAATTGTTGATTATAAATTATGTAAATACATGATTGATTGAGAGAGAGAAATTACATGAAGCGTTTTTTAAGTTCTTTGTGGAGCTAGGTTCTCGGGATCATGTTCTTAGCAGTATCCCTTTTTCGTTTCTTAAGTAGTGGTTCAACACTTTTTTGACTTCTACTTCCTGGAGATAAGCTACATACCTCCATAAATCACTTTTGTCTTTATGTTGTCATCGTTATACAACAAAAATTTTAGTTATATTTCTCATCTAATCACAAGCGCTCGTAGTAACATTAATTATTGTCAATTATTGTGTCTAATATTTTGACTGAATAATTTGCTAACTATATGATAGTAATACAAATTGTTTCTCAATTAGGGGTAAAAATTTTTGTTAAAGAAACTTGAGGTAACGTTGTCTCAAACAATCCGGAGATCTCCTGGGAAAAGCATGAACCCAAGAATGACAAATCTAAATATGGAAAGTAAATTTTGGTAACCTGTATACGAGCAAAGTTATGAGGAAAGTGAATCACAGTGAACTAACTACATGACTAATAAGGTGCGTAATGAATTATAGATAATTTTTACTATTTTCTGATTCTGGGAGATTTGTTCTTGTAAAGTTTGTAAACTACTATACACTGTACGGTTTTCATACCTTTGGATTTTGGAAAAGCTATTCATAAAAGTAGCATCTGCAGAGAAGGGATCAAAAGAAAGACAAGCTCGCTACAACAAAAATGATATTTAATGACATCTGAAACATATGTCGTAAAAAAGTCTTTCACGACTTTCGTCCAGATGTAGCCTATAAAGGGCTTGAAGCAATTTTCAAGGGAGGAGGGCGCAAGGATACAAGGACGATAATAGTCGAGAGGTTAATTAGGAAAGAAAACAGTAGCGTGAATTATTGAGTATCAGGGACTCTTTAGAATAAGAAACACGTTATTAACATATTCATAAAATAATAATAATAATGATAACAAGAATAATAATAATAATAATAATAATAATAATAATGAAAGAGTAATCAAGAGATATGGAGATTCAACGTGTTTCGACAACATTATTAAAATATAAAAAAATAAAAGAATGCAAGAATTTAACGTGGTTCATCAATGCTAGCTGAAAACAACGAACTGAGAAAATATAAAACTCACTAGTATAAAACATACATCATATAAACATAAATCATATTAACAAAATCGATAGACTCCAAAATTTTGGCCACGTAACTTTTTCACTGTGTAGTTTTAATTAAACGGCTCTTAAAACCTACCGCACAGGTGGAGTATTTCAACCTACGACACCTTAAAGAATGTCTACAAATAAACAGAGTATGACTTGAATCATTGTTCATTGTTCGCTACAGTATTTTTTCTCACAAAAAATACACGTAAATCGAAAATAATTTTAATCCATGAATTAAACGTCTCCTAACTTTCTCTAATACAAATTTGAGTCTTGTTTAACGAGTCATATGACGAATGACAGCACATCTATCTACATACTAAAAAGAGTGGATGATCATGGCACATTCTCCAATTTTTTTCTCCAACCTATTTGTGTACTTAGACTTATTAGCTTGCTTGCTTGCTATTTTTTTCTTTTTTCTTTTTTTAATTGTACTTAAAAGTTTTTTCCCTCATGTTTTTTTATTGTATTTTAAATGCCTTTTTATCAAAACTTTTGTGAATGAGGGCACATTCTCTAATTTTTTACTCCAACCTACTTGTGTGCTTTATCTATTAGCTTGCTTGCTTTCAAGCCTTTTTTCTTTATTTTTTGTGTTTTTAATTGGTATTTTTATGTTTTTTCTCTTTATGTATTTTTAATTGTATTCATTTTTTGTCGATAGATTATATAGAAGTGTGGATGAATGTTGCACTTTTTATTCAACTTTTTGCCTTCATACTTTGAAAATTTTATCCACATTTTGCTTCATGTTTTTACTTTAGCACTTGCTTGTTTTTTTTTTTTTTTTTTTTTTTTTTCTAATTCTTGTATTTTTAATTGTTTCCCATTAAAGTATTTTCATCTTTAAAAGCCTCATTTAGTAATTTTTTTATTTTCATGAATATTTTAACTTGTAAATGTCTACACATTTCACTATACATTTATACTATTTCAATTTTTTTTTTTCAATTATGATTATGCAAAATATGAAATTGTTTATTTTCATATAACCATAATTTTATTTAGGTTAAAATTTAAAACTTCTTAATAAGTTTACATTGTAATTCTAAAAAGTTTTTTGATTCATTTTTTTGGTTGGAAAAATAATTATCAATTGACTTTATTTATTCCAAAAGAAAAAGAAAAAAAAGAAAACTTTGTTAACATATCGTGTTCAAGTTCAACTTAAATTATAAGTTAAATTATCAACATAGTTATCTATTATTGTCATAGAGAGATTAAATTTCAAAAAAAAAAAAAAAAACATCTAATTTCTATGGAAACATTACTTATATCAAACGTAATAATTTTAAAAAACACGTGCAAATTGCAAAATATATATCTACACAATCTCGCTCGTAAACACACACGGTCTCAACTAATACATACATATATATATATATATATATATATATATATATAATTGCGCCCTGATTGTAGTAGACGTTCATCACTTTTGTCTTTACTTTCTGGGCAAAGTTAGCTGTCTATGTAGCAATTCGTACATCGTTTCTTTAAAAAAGTAAAAAAAATCAAACAAAATCAAATATATTACATTTTTTTTTTATCTTTTATATATCCATGTCATCACGGACGACTTAGCAAGTGTTTTACCTACCAGGGTTTTGATTTTTTTTTTTTTATTTGTTTATGGAAATTGTTTTAGGTGTTTTCACAATATTAATGGTCAGATGCTTGTCGGAACTTAATATTTGTTATTTAATCACGTGCTTGTAGTAACATTAATTATCGTCAATTATTGTGTCTAATATTTTGGCTTAATTACATGCTTTTATGGATTAAAAATCAAATATATGACATTTTATCCATGTCAGTCGACACTTTAGGTGTTTTAACTTTTACCGTGGCTTTAGTTTTATATTTTTTATGGAAATTGTTTTAGGTGTTTTCACATTTTTAATTATCAGATGCTCGCTGGGATTGAATATTTGTTATTTAATCATGCTCTTGATAGGAACATTGGTTATTTTCAATTATTTTGTCTGCTATTTTCGACTTAATTGTTAATTATTTTGATACCCTCTATTCTTATAACCAGTGCTAGGTATCGGTTAAAACTCCTCCATCTAGAAGCAGAAAAGCTTTTAACAGCAACATTATTTTAATTTGCTCGTTCTCACAAAGGATTATTAGTGATGACTAGTCTAATAGCCTGACTGCCTTAACTGCGACTCGAGTTTTAGATTGTCGCCCCTACCATTAAGTCGATCCTAGTCTATTGTGCAGACCTTGGTGTTGGTCCCGGCCAATCTAACATACCACGACACTAGTCGATAGCCCCACAGCTCCCCAAACTATACTCCAAGTCTATAGCTCGCCTTTTGTTCAATTAACGTGCTCCAAGCTCACCTTCGGTCCAACTAAGATACTCTAAGAACAATCTACATCAGCTCCACCTCGAATTGACTTTGGATAGTTGATGAATGCACAATGACTACAACGTTGAGAGCTATTTTCATTAAGCTCTTATCCTTTTCTAAAGGTCTACAAATTGAGTATCTTAAGTTTGATCTCTTTAAATAATCAAAGTCAATGCATATGAGAAGGTTCTAGTTAAAAATTGAAATTTTGGTGCAAATTATGTTCATTTTGAACTCAGCTTGAATTTCAATTGTCAACTACCATATTTCAATTCTCAACTTGAATTTCATTAAGCCCTTGTCCTTTTCTAAAGCTCTAAAATTTGAGTATCTTAAGTTTGATCTCTTTAAATAAGCAAAGTCAATGCATATGAGTAGGTTCTAGCGAAAAATTGAAATTTTGCTGCAAATTTTGTTCATTTTGAACTCAGCTTGAATTTCAATTGTCAACTACCATAATCTTCTCGATGGATGGTTTGAACTGTGTGAAACTCTCCTCCACGTTGACAGACCACCTTATCTTGTAATTCAAACAGATTCAAATAGGCAAAATTTTACTAGTAACTATAAAACAAAACATGAAATTTGATCTGCAAGATCTTCAATTTTATTATATACTTGAACATTAGAGGACAAAGGCCTTTATCATATAAAACGTACAACACACTGTATTTGCATTCATATTTAACAGAGTTAAAAAAAAAAAAAAAAAAAAAAAAAAAAAAAAGGGGGAAGGAAAGGAAAGAAAGAAAAGAAACATGAAGAGGAGAACCATAGATCCAACCTAGATGGATCAAGGGTAGCAAGGTACAGGAACAAGATGAAGAGGAATTTTCTTCTGAACAGTGAGCCCATAAACTTCACTCATATCCAATTCTTTCGGCGGTATTGCACCGCCAGCATCAGGAAACTTCCAATCAAACCAATACAATAGGCTGGCTATCATATACTCGACACTAAAAACCCCAAAAGTCAAGCCAGGACACCCTCTTCTGCCCGAACCAAACGGAAGAAATTGAAAGTCCTGCCCTTTAAAATCAACATCACTATCTTGGAATCTCTCTGGAAGGAATTCCTCTGGCTTGTCCCAAACATTTGGGTCCCTTTGAATTGCCCATGTATTGATGAACACTCTGGTTTTCTCTGGAATATGAAAGCCCTTAAGATCAATGGCTGCCATTGTTTCTCGAGGAACTAGTAAAGGAACAGGAGGATGTAGTCTAAGAGTCTCTTTGACGACACATTTCAAGTAATCCATTTGATGGACGTCATTCATATCGATTTTTGACCTATTGTCAACCTCTCCCCTCACCTCTTCTTGGGCTTTCTTCATCACCTTTGGATGTCTCAGTAGCTCCGCCATTAGCCATTCTAACAATGTCGAAGTTGTATCACTTCCACCGATGAACATGTCCTGAAATTTTTTTTGCACATCGTTAAAAGCATTGCTTTGCAATTTTATGGGATTGAGAAATTAAGGGGGAGAAAAATACCAATAGGATTGCTTTAATGCTGTCTTGAGTGAGCTCAAAGTCAAGCATGCCATGCTTTTGGAGTTCAAGGAAAATATCCACAAAATCTTTCGTATTAGACCCGCCAATATCTTCACCACCCTCTAGTACTGCCTTGTGTTCTTCAACCACTTGATTAAGAAAGGTGTCAAATTCTGAAAATATTGATTTCATGCGTCCTATTACGCCTATGAGATTGTCAACCCATCTCAAAGAAGGGAAGAAATCTCCCACGCTAAAGGCCGTCATACTGACCATCAACTTTCTGCCCAGCTCTCCAAACTTGCTGGGACCGTCTTCGTCTTCAAAATTCCTCCCAAGAACACATCTAGACATTATATTGTTAGATGCTGCAATCAACATCTCACTTAGATTTACAGAAGAATCCTTGCTAGATTGGCAAGCTCGACGTATCCTTTCGATCAAGGCAACGGTGACTTCTTCCTTCACGAACTGAAATTGTTGAACTCTTCTGAAGCTCAAAAGTTCAAGAACACAGATTTTTCGAGTTTGTCTCCAATATTCACCATAAGGGGCAAAACCCACGTCATGACATCCATAAAGTAAGATATCAGCAGCAGTGGTTTTCGGCCTGTTAGAGAAAGTGATATCATGGTTTTTGATGATTTCTTTCATCATATCAGCTGACGAAACAATAAGAGTTGGAACTTGGCCCAAGTTTAGGAGCATTAGAGGGCCATATTTTTCAGAGAGTGCTCGGAAAGAGCGGTGTGGATGCGTGCCTAGTTGGTGAAGGTTTCCAATTAGTGGTAATCTTGGTGGTGACGGTGGTAAATTGGGTTTAGAACGAGACCTACTAAGAAGGAACAAGAGAAGCAAAGAAAGGAGGAAAAGAAAGGCAAGAAAGCTATTGAACTCTAGCTCTTGTGACAAATGCTTCAAAAGAGGTGAAACAGGCATTTCCATTTTGTTTTCCGTGCAGAAGATGAGTCTGATCAGTCCTCTATTCTTATAACTAGAGGTAGGTTTGTCTTTTAACATAAGAAAATCTTTTAACCCGAACATTAAGTGGGTACTCAGAAACGGTCAAATATAAATAATTTAAATCCTAATTAGTATTCATATCTATCAATTAATTAATTTAAGGAATATTGTGCAAGACTATCACAAGTCTTACATAAATACAGTTGCTCACATGCCTAGCTAATTTTTTTCCTAATGGAGTACACATATTAATGTAAGAAATGTAATACGTGATACTTACATACCTCATTTAGAAAATGATAGGGAGTAACATAAGCATCTTTTAGGGCATGTTCTTTTACCTAACTCAAATTTTTATTTATTGTATTTTCTCTCAAAAAAATTTAAATTTAACTTTTTTGCTATAGTGTTTCTCTCACTTACTAAACTCAAATTTGAGAAAAGAGCATAGCCTTAAGTTCTTTGCAGGGTCTTCGTAGGGGATCATTTTCGAAGTAGTATTATTATTTTTTTTAGTACGCCTTTTTATCTAGTGAATCATCACTTTTATCTTTTACTCACTGGTAGGCCTCTACATATGGGCGTGTTGGCGAATCGATCGGGTCGGATTTATTCAAGGATGGGTTAGGCAGGGTGAATCCTCTAACCACGCTTTAGAAAAAGTGGTTGGTTTGTGGTTGGTTTGGGCTTTTTTCAGCCTAAGGTACTTTAATGAAAAAAAAAAAAAAAAAAAAGAAAAAAAAATGAGACAAATATCCCTTAAAGTGATGGATAAGTTTCACAGTACTTTATGAAAACACCATGTATATTAATTATAAGTAAGTTCCACAGTACTTTTTTCACCCATGTACTTTATGGATAAGTTCAAGAGTTTTCTAAAAAAAATGTAAAATAGAAACACGCACATATATATTTCCTTTAATGCTCTTTGGAGAGTTGATGGGCATTTATATTAATTACATTCTAAGGACATACAGAAGATTGGATTATTAACGCTGCAGCATCGACGTTAATGTGATTATATCGTATGCCAACAAATAAAATAATAGTCCCAAAAAGGGGGAAAAAAACGAAGATTATTTGAAAAGATATGATTGGGGCAGCGCATGAATTTGACCGTTGAAAAGAATGACAATAAGATAAGATATTGCAACTTGTAAGAACGGAGGAAAAGGACCCAAGGGATCACAGGCTCTTGATAAGGTTGGAAACTTCGCAGTGATTCATTGTTGACAGCCACAAATATATTTGTGCTCAACCCACCAAAATATCCTCACAGCCACATAAATACGTCTGAACCAGATCATAACTTTATGTGTGCATCGAACTGCGATATAAATTCTTAATGACTTTTATGTTTTTGTACTATTATTCACTACTTTACATTTTGGCAAATTTATCTACTGGTTTTTGAATCTGAAAATTCAACAAAAATCAGTGTTATAGAAAGTGTTATAACACTGTGTGTAACACCTGCGTAAAAAACAGACATTTCAATTGATACCAGAGCAGTTTACTAACCTTTTATTTGGTGAGATTTTGGGAGTTGGTCTATTATAGCAGGGATGGATTTTTCTGAAAGTAGATGGTTCAGTCTCATGCCCTCTTCCTCTTGATGCTTCTAATCATTCATATTTGAAAGCTCATATGAAGGCGTTCATCCAAGCAATTGATAAAAAAACGTGGCGTCATGTGTTGACTGTTTAAACACAACCCATTACAAAAAATGAGGCTGGAGAAGAAGTCTTGAAACCTGAAAAAAAAAATGGTCATCTAAAGAAGATCTTTGGCTAACAACAATTCAAGGGTGTTGAATGTCATTTTCAACGGAATTGAACTCATTTCAATTTGTGAATACTCCAAGGATACTTGGGAGGTCTTACAAATGGCACATGAGGGAACTGCGGCAGTCAGACTATCAAAACTGCAAATTCTCGCCGCCAGGTTTGAAAACTTACGCATACTTGAAGTTGAATCAATTCAAGATTTCAATTCAAAATTGTGTGACATTGCTAATGACACATTTGCTCTTGGTGAAAAATACTCCTAGGCAAAACTGGTGAGGAAAGCCCTAAGATTGTTACAATGTGCATACAAAGTGACTGCTATTTAGGAGGCAAAAAATGTGGAGTCAATAAGGCTAAATGAATTAATGGGCTCTTTGCGTACTTTTGAGATGAACCTAAATGAAAACAAGAAGGAGAAGTAGAAAAACATTGTCTACCAAGCCGAAGTTGAAGAAGTTGATTCCGATGACGAAAAAGACTTGGCTGAGTCCATAGCACGATTGCTGAAGAATTTCAACAAGGTGATGAAGAAATTCAACAAGTAGAACCACACACCAAACTTTAGAAACTGAAACGATTTCTAGAGGAATAAAGTTGTAGTGAATAACATAGAATTAAAAACAAGAAACAGAGGAATTCAATGCCAAGAGTGTGACGGTTACGGTCACATTCAATCTGAGTGTGCTAACACTCTCAAGAAGAAGAAGAAATCACTCAATGCTACCTAAAGTGATGAAGAATCTAAAGACAGTCAGGAGTATGATGATGATCATGTGAGTAATTTCGTTGCCTACTAATCATGGTGTTTCTATCGATAGTGTCCCAGACATTGTTGCAACACTCCCTGTAACAGATTCTGTGAACTGTAAAAAAGATGCAGTTAATTCAGATTCTAATAGTAGCAGTGATGGTGAAGGCCTGACTTAGGAAGCCATATAGAAATCCTGCCAGACTATGTTCAACAAGTGGTTTAAGTGTGTGAAATGAATAAGTCTCTACGGGAGAGATTTGATGAGTTTGTTAAAGAAAATGATGTGCTTAAGTGGGTTGTTGTGAACTATGAATTTCAATCTGCTAAGAAAGAGAAAAAGTTGCAGGACACAAGGGCAGAATGGAGCGCATTCCAAAGTCATTGAAGATGATGAATTCCGACATCGCCAAATTAGATCATATTCTGCCTATAGGAAAAGTAAGTTGTAATCGTCATGGGCTTAGTTACGTAGGTGAAAGCTCAACATCCAAGATAGTGTTTGTAAAGGAGACACTCGTTCTTGAACCTCAGACTCTCCTCAGTAAGAAGGTTATTATCTCACCCCCTCAACGTAGGTTTATCCTCATATGTCATTATTGTGGTTTACTTGGCCACATAAGACCGGGATGCTACAAGTATTTAAATACTTTGAAGAGAGGTACGCTTAGTAAACCATCTAATTCTGTGTTCTTAAGAAAGACACCTAAAGCAAAGATTGATGTGTAAAATAAATTTTCCAGATGTGTGTGGGTAAGGAAATATGATTTGAGGTCTCATATGGCTTATACCTCTTTAGAAGCATGTACTAATGATTGTGAGTGTAGTAATGGTGGCTGGGCCAAGCATTTAACTGGTTGTAAGAGCAACATTTAGAGAGTGTTACATTCATAGGGAGTAAGATGGAGAGAAAATTCAGGGCAGGCAAGCTTCAAGGATCAATGACCTTGAAAGGTGATCTGTACGAAAGTGTTGTACTAGTGTTCAATAAGGTTTTGCAACACTTTCTGCGCCAACAACATCTAGAAGATTTTTCTATTAGTATTATTTCTGTTTATTTTTACTTTGGCTTATTTTTGTCGAAAAGGGGGAGAACAATGTATTTTTAATTTTAATTTTTTATTTTTTTTAATTTTTATTGTTAATAGGAACAATGTGTTAGTTTTGCTAAAAAAAATAGTCAAAGGGGGAAATTGTTAGGACTTTAGTTGGCAATTTATTGGCATTGGTTGTGAAATTTCAAAAACAAGTACTAAATAGGTATTTTTGGTAACTGACATTTATGGAGAAGATCAAAGGTGATTTTGGAATGTTTTGAAGAAGGAAAGCAAACTTGGTCTAGAAGGATTTGGGAGATTTGCGGCAATTATGGAGATAAATGTACATTTGATGATAGGGTTATTTGTAGAAAGAATATTAGTTTGATTGTTTATGGAGTTGATAAGAAGATTTCGTGGGATATGTGAATCAGATTTCATGCAGATTATCTTCGGATTTTGAGGCAAGTTCTAATTTGGTTTACGTGCATATTTTGTAGATAATTTGATAACTTTATGGGACATTTAAATGGCTGTATGATTTGGATTTGAGAGAGAACATTCTAGGAAAAGAATCTAATCCCAATAAGGGAAGATAGTGCGTGGAGGTATGTGCGTGAAGTGAGGTGCCCAGGAGTTTGAATCAGCTGTGGTGAAGATAATTTAGTGGATAGCTATTTTTAGAATATGCCAACGTGAGGTAATGGAGATAAAAGTTTGACTTTGATTACATCTTTTAGAGAAAACGAATTTGTTACTATATGTGCCTTGTGTGAACGAAAATGATGGTGCTGTGTGAATAATTGGGATTTATATTGAGCAAATCATAGAGCTGATTTTATCAAAGAGTCCAATATAGACTTTTTTATATATACCACCTTAAAGAGAAAATAAATATTAATAGAGATTAGGGAGAAAATATTTTAGAGGGATGTAATTGAAAATATTTAGAGAAAAGTCTGAGATTGCGAGCATTTGAGTGCTTATTGAGATCTACTTTCGGGAGAAAGATTTGTAGTTTTTAGGAGAAAACACACTACCAATCGATGGGAATTTACCGTGCAGTTTGAAGATGAGAGGTGCTTGCTGCACAAGGTCATTAAGGAGATTTGACACGACGGCGATAACGTCAAGGAGGGTGTCTTTAAGTGTATAAGTCTGATTGGTGTCAGTAATTCTTTGAAACTTAGTAGATTGTTCACTATCCGGACGTGACCCTACAAATGTAGGTAAGCACACTAAACTGTGATATCAATTCTTAGTATCTTTTACGTTTTTGCACTATTATTCTCTGCTTTACTTTTTTACAAATTTATCTACTGGTTTTTATTCCAAAAAAAAAAAAAAAAAAAAAAACATCAGTGTTACAGAAAGTATTATAACACCTTTATGTAACACCTTCATAAGAAACAAACATTTATATATATATATATATATATATATAAATAATTATATTATACATGGAATATAATCTGCTGTGCCAGATTATTAAGACCAACATGCATGCAATTTGCTGACTTGCGTAGCCAATTACTTGGTTAAGGGGCGTTTAAACAAAATTTCTTTAACTTCATTTTTTTTGCTTTATCATATAACCCACTTCTCATTTCACTTTCAAAAGCAAATCCCCAATGTATTAATATACGAGCACAACAAATTTGATAAACAACAAGGGATATATAGTGCTTATATGAAGCGGTTGTTAAGTTCTTCATGGGGGTCTTTATCCAAAAAAAAAAAAAATATATATATATATATATATATTTTTCCTTGTGGAGGTCTATTTCGGGATCATTTTCTGAGCAGTATTATTATTGTTGTAGGGTAAAATTTTTAAATCATAATCTGAATATTAGATAAGACCCATGTGTTATAAATGAGAGCAGTGAAACAACTACGTGATGAATGAGATGTGCAGTCATATATAACAACATTCTTTGAGAATATTGCATGATGTGAGTAGTTGAGAGTGAGCGAGAGAGACCATTATGAGTGCTTTCATGTTAGTCGTCTGTGAGCTGGAAGACGGGACTGCCTTGCTCTTGAAGTCCGAGGAGAATATCCACAGAGTCTTTCATTTCACGTCCACCATCACTGCCAGCTAGTGCTGCCTTGTGCTCTTCAACCACTTTATCAAAAAAGTTGTTCAATTCTCTAAAGGTTTCCTTCACGGTTCTCGTGAAGCCTCGCAGATTATCCATCCATCTCAAAGAAGGAAAGAAATCTCCGACACTAAAAGCCATTAAATGCACCATCACAGTTGTTGTCAGCACACCAAAAATTTGACCGTCTTTTTCTTCAAAACTTTGCCCAGGAACACTTCTACAAACTATGTTGTTGGAGGTTGTAGTCAACATCTCGCTTAGATTTACAAAACAATCCTTGCTTTTTATAAGGCAGGCTTTGCGTATTCGACCAACCAATACAGCAGCCTCTTCTTCCCTCACGAACTGGAATTGTTGCACTCTTTTGAGGCTCGAAAGTTCAAGAACACAAAGCTTTCGAACTTGTCTCCAATACTCGCCGTAAGAAGAAAATGCCACATCTTTGCTCCCATAAAATAGGAGATTCGCAGCTGTCATTTCAGGTCGACCTGAGAAAAACTATGTCATTGAGTTTTGATTATTTCTCTTACCATATCCGCAAATGACACTACAAGAGTTGGAGTTTGGCCAATGTGTAAGACCATTAGAGGACCTTACTTGTCGGCGAGTGCTTTGAGAGAGCGGTGTGGGTGCGTGCGTAGCTGGTGAAGGTTTCCGATTATCGGTAACCTTGGTGGGGATGGTGGTAAGTTGAGTACTGGGGAATAGTTTGATCTAGAGCGTATAAACACAAGGAGTACTAGTGGGATCAGGAGGAAAAGAGAGTAAAGGAAAGGATGCAAGATTGTGATCGAGTTTTGTTCTTGCCACATTTGACTAACCAGAAGTAATGGTAAGACAAGCATTCCCATTTCATTTTACGCACAAGAAAGAATGAGCTCTAAACTCTATTTAAAATGAGGGTTAGCTCTCATGTCCTTTTAGATATGCCATACATTAATAACGAAAAGCACGACAAGTTTTTAATTTTCTTATTTTTCCTACAACAACATATAGTTGCATTTGATACTCGCGAAAGGTCGGATGAAATTAAAGTTAATTACTCAAATTGATAGCTCTATTACCTAATTAAGTATTTAAAAATTAATATGTCTTTTGAGGTTATGAAGCGTTTTTAATTTGAGTCCTTAGTGACGCTTTATCTTTTTTACATACTTTTAAAATCTATGAGAAACTCGTCATTTGATGAATATATAATTTATCTAGCTTGACGGTGAAAGGTATCCAATTGACTTTACGAAATTTTTATCAACAACTAATCACTTTTAACTTAACTTAATATTGTTAAAGTATAAAATTATGTTGACCCACTTCTCAAGAGCTTAAGCTTTTGGGATGAATTGATAAACTAATATGGTATCAGAGTGGCATGTCATGAGTCCAAACTCTCTAATTGCACTTTGTATCCCCATTTAAATCGTTACCACATGTCGATATATTTTAGGCTCATTATCAAATATTCACGTGTTGGACTTTTTAAATAATTTACCCACACGATTGTCTATTATCCAACTCATACATGAAGGGGGAGTGTTAAAGTATAAAACTATATATTTTTGGCCCAACTCCTAAGAGCTTAAACTTTTAGGATAAATTGATAAACTAACAAATATGTCACACCCCGGGACAGGGGTGGTGACGTGGAGGCTCGATTAGGGTTTTAGCGCACGATAATAACAAAGAAAATTCCTAATGAGCCCCACACGCTGAATTAAAAGGAATCACATGATCTTTCCACAGGATATCATTATCGTACATACATGACATGTAAATAAATCATTACATCATCCACAGTCGAGAAATCCAAGTACAGGAGTTTACAAAATTTACAAATTCTTACGTTTGTACTCACAGGACGATGACACAATCCTCTCCAAAATTAGGTGGTAGCACTTAGCTACTCCGCACTGCTCCTAGAGTCTCCTGGGAGGGGTTAACATTTTTAAAATAATAAAATGTGAGCGAAAGGCCCAGTAGGATATATTTTGAAATAACTTGGTAAATAAATAAATAAGTAAATAAATGAATCAGTAAATGAATAAATATAGACATTCAGTTCCAACACAACAGTCAGAATCTCATATCATTTTTCTTAAAGGAAATGTAACTGAAAGTTTTCGTATTACAGGCATCAGCAAGTAATTTGTACAAATTACTTACACATCCAAGTGCACAAGCCTTCCCGGGCTGGGTTTTGGGTTCTGGCCCTGATGATGCACTCTCCACATCCTATTTAGGCCATCAGCGGGCTTACCGGTTTGCAAGATCTGTTTCATTAAGAAATCATTCATTAAACATTATGAAATCGTTATTATAATCCCACGAACTACAACAAGCCGTGGGTCCCCATGAACTACAACAAACGATGGGTTCCGTGAACTACAACAAGTCATGGGTTCCATGAACTACAACAAGCTACGGTTTTTCCTAAATATTCTTCTTTCGCAAACAAGCCCCTTTCTTTAAAATATTTTTCAAGGCCAAAACTCTTTTTGAAAATCAGGCTCACAAGAAAAAGGGGATAGAAATCCTATCTCAAAATTACCAAACCTATGGTTAGCAGCACACTATTATAGCTTTCGTTTCCTCAAGCTACTCAATTTGAGTCCTCAGCGATCACCGTTACAAGACAATGTTTTAGGATTTCAATCTCATTCCTAAAGTAATTCAGACTCAATCATATCGTTTGATTTCCTATTAGTGTGCCATAATCAATTTTACGTTTTAAATCATCATTCTGAGGGTTTTAATTTCAAAACATGGATTAAAGATGCTAATCCATTGACTCTAGGTCCCCAAATAAAGCTAATTTAGATTCTCCTAAAAAACAAAGGTCAAAATAGCATTTTCAGGCCAAACAGGGTCAAACCCCGTGTACACTGGTCAACCGGTGACAGAGCAGGGCAACTGTCACGCCCCCCAACCGGGGTGGGTGACGTGGAGCTCGATTAGGGATTAATAAAGCAGATCCCTAACTAGGTCCCACACTTAGCTGCATTGAAATATAAATAAATTACACATAATCCAGGAGCCTCTGACACACAGGGCTCCACCCCACAGGACATACGGTTTCGTACATACATGTTCATGTGAATAAACAATTACAACAGACATCATCCACAGTCTAGTAACTCCAAATATTAATGTTTACATAATTTCTCAAATTCCTTACATTTGTTCAAGAGGATAACTCAATCCTCACTTGCTTGACCCGTAGCATGACTCAGCTACGATGCACCGCTCCTCGAATCTCCTGGGAGGGGTTTAAACAGTTGAAACATGAGCGAAATGCCCAGTAGGATATAATTTGAAATAATTTAAATAAACGAACAAATAAATAAGTGCGATAATAAAATAAATAAGACATTCAGCCCGATAGAACAGTCGGAACCTCACATCCTTGTTCTCAAAGGAAATATAACAGTAAATAATCCATATTACAGGCTTCAGCGAGTAATTAGTACAAATTACTCACCTCACCAAGTGCCTCGCCTACCGGACCGGTTTCGGGATCTGCCCCCGAGGATGCACTCTCCACATCCTATCTAGGCTTATAGTAATAGACTCTATTACCAGTTCACAAGATCTCTTATCTTAAGAAATCATCCGTTTAACATTATGAAATCGTTCATATGACCCCACGAACTACTCAAGCCGCGGGCCCCATGACTGAACAAGCCATGAGGTTCCATGACTAGACAAGCTATGGATTCCATGGATAGGACAAGCCAAGGATTTCCATAAACTAACAAGCCATGGTTTTTAAAACATTTTTCTTTCGCAAACCAATCCCTTTCTTTAAAACATTTTCAAGGCCAAAAATCCTTTTTGAAAACAGGCTCACAAAGAAGAGGGATAGAAATCCTACCTCGCATAATCAAACCTGGGACTAGCGTTGCCCTTTCCGGCTTCCGCTTCCTCAAGCCCCTTCAGTCTGAATCCTTAGTGATCACTGATACAAAACATCACTTTAGGATCAATCCTCAGTCCTAAAGTAATCAAATCTCAATCATATACCAAGATTTTCAATTAGTGTGCCCTAATCCATTTCCATGTTTCAAATTCCATTCCAAGGATTTTAAATATCAAATCAGGGATTAAAGATGCTAATCCTTTCATCCCAAGTCCCCAAATGAAGCTAATTTGGGTTCTCCCCGAAAACAGGGGTCAAAACGACAATTTCAGGGCAAACAGGGTCAAACCCCGTGTACACCGGTCGACCGGAGACAGAGGAGTACATCACCACCGGTCGGCCGGTGGCCCCAACAAGATCCGATCGACCGATGCGGTCGACCGGTGGAGAACTCCAGTTCGCGAAAACTCGCTGAAATCAGTTCAAAAACCTGCAAATCCAATCCCAATTCACAAAATCTCAAGGGACAACCACTAGATCTAGGTTCTAGGTCCTAAAACAAGTCCAAAGAACCCAAGATCTCCAATTTCTACTCTAGTTTTACTCAAAATCCGTTTTGAACCAAAAGTAAGTTTTAAATCCGAAAAACTTGAAATCCAAGAGAGGTTCTTTCAGTAATCTTACCTTGAATCCTTCTCTTGATGTTGAAAACTCTTTGAAATCACTCTTTGGCTCAAAACCCGTTCGATTTGGGACAGAAATGAGAGAGAAAGAGAGAGTGAGTGCGCGGGAGAGTGAGAGTGAAGGAGAGAGAGAACGACGGGGGAAAAAGGGAAAAAGGAAAGAAAAGGAAGGAAAAGAAAGAGAAAAATAAAAATAAAAGAAAATGACATGTACAAAATATATGAGTCCGAAAAATGCGCATATACACATACGGATTAAAATAAATTATCAGAATAATTTAAATACCTTGGAATCATTTAAACTCAATTAATTAAATCAGATTAGGCACACTAATAATCTTAATTACCTTAATTAATCTCAATTAATTCTTCAGGGTGTTACAGCAACACCACTGGTTGACCAGTGGTGTGCAATCCGGTCGACCGCATTGGGCGACCGGTGGCCTAATGTATTCCGGTCGACCGGTTCGGCCGACCGCACAGGTCGACATATGAAGAACACTAGCGCGAGAAAACTCGCGGAAATCCATTTGAAAACTTGTAAATTCAGTCCCAAATCACAATATCTCAAAGGACAACACCCGAATCCGGGTTCTGGGTACTAAAACAAGTCAAAAGAACCCAAGATCCCCAATTTCTACCATAGTTTTACTCAAAATCCATCAAAATTCTATTTTGAACCAAAAATGAGTTTTAATCCGAAAATTTAGGATTTCAAGAGAGGTTTTTCAGAAATCTTACCTTGAATCCTTCTCTTAACGTTAAGAACTCTTTGAAATTCCTCTCTGGTTCGAGATCTAGTTGATTTTGAAGCAAAACGAGAGAGACAACTGGGAGAGAGGGTGAGAGAACGAAGAAAGAGAGAGAGAGGGGTCTGTGGACACAGGAGGAAGGAAGAAATGAAAGAAAAAAAAAAAGAAAAGAAGAGAAAAAGAAAAAGGAATAAGAAAAGAAAAAAAAATAGGTGTCTAAATATTTTAAAATGACAGTCTAGAAATGCGCCCATACACACTTCTGGGTTAAAATAAAATACTAAGAATATTTAAATATCTTGGAACTATTTAAATTACACGTCAAAAACATTTATTAATCAAAACTCAATTAATTAAATCAGATTAGACACACCAATAAATCTTAATTATCTCAATTAATCCCATTTAATTTTTCAGGTTGTTACAAAATACAACAAGTGTATTTAATATCAAGAATATGATCAATTGGATGAAGATTCAGATAACTCAAAAGAGACAAATAATCATGATGTAACAGAAAATATTAAGGACTAAATAATTGTTGTTCTAGGAATTAATTTGGAGGTTGATGCTTCTCACTAGTTGTTTTAACGTGATTAAAGATTTATTAACCATATTCTTTTTAGAAGATGAATTTAATGTGATATTTTGAGCAAAACAATATAAATAACTGTAGTATATTTAACCCAAAAAAAAAAAAAATCAAAGAAAGAAAGAAAGAAAAACAGCATAATCTATTCTCTTATTCTCAAAAACAGCATAATCAAGAGAAGCACCATAGATCGATCCCAATCAAGGGGAGTAAGGTATTGGTACAAGATAGAGAGGAACTTTCTTATGAACAGTGAGCCCATAAACTTCACTCATGTCCAATTCTGTAGCCAATATTGCACCATCGTCATCACCAGGCAACTTCCAATCAAACCAATACAAAAGATTGGCGATGATGTACTCAACACCAAAAACCGCAAAAGTCAAGCCAGGGCATCCCCTCCTTCCAGAACCGAAGGGAACAAATTCGTAGTCGTGCCCTTTGAAATCAACACCATTATCCTGGAATCTCTCAGGAAGGAACTCCTCTGACTTATCCCAAACATTTGGGTCCCTTTGGATAGCCCATGTATTGATGAATACTCTTGTTTTCTCAGGAATATGACAGCCATTGATCTCGGCGCTTGCTATCGTTTCTCGAGGAACTAGAAGAGGAACAGGAGGATGTAGTCTTAGAGTCTCTTTGATGACACATTTCGTGTAATCCATTCGATTGAGATCATTCAAATCTATCTTTGACCTATTGCCCATCACCCTCCTCACCTCTTCTTGGGCTTTCTTCATCACCTCTGGATGTCGCAGCAGCTCGGCCATCACCCATTCTAATGCCGTCGAAGTAGTATCGCTTCCACCAACGAACATATCCTGCAATGTTATCAACATTAAAAGGATTCATCCTTAAAGTTTGTGTGTGTGTGTGTGTGTGTGTGTGCGCGTGTGTGTGTGAGAGAGAGAGAGAGAGAGGAGAGAGAGAGAGAGAGAGACACCATTAGGACTGCTTTCATATTGTCTCGAGTGAGCTCAAAGTCAGGCATGCCATGCTTTTGAACTCCGAGGAGGATCTCCACAAAGTTTTTCACATCAGACCCGCCAATATCATCACCACGTACCGCTGCCTTGTGTTCTTCAATCACTTCATCAATATAGGCATCCATTTCTCTGAACAGTTCTTTGAAGCGGCCTATGAGGCCTGTAAGATTGTCAATCCATTTTAGAGAAGGGAAGAAATCCCCGACGCAAAAAGCCATCATGCAAACCATAAGCTTTCTCCCCAGCTCTCCAAACCTGCTCCTCCCTTCTTCAATCACAAAACTCCTCCCGAGAACACATCTAGACAATATGTTGTTGGCGGCTGCCATCAACATCTCGCTTAGATTTACAGAAGAATCCTTGCTAGATTGGCTAGCTCGGCGTATCCTTTCGATCAACGCTACCGTCACTTCTTCCCTCACGAACTGAAATTGTTGTACTCTTTTAAGGCTCAAAAGGTCATGAACACAGATTTTTCGGGTTTGTCTCCAGTATTCACCATAAGGAGCAAACCCCACGTCTTGGCATCCATAAAGTAATATATTGGCAGCAGTGGTTTTGGGTCTACCGGAGAAAGTGATATCATGTTTTTTGATGATTTCTTTCATCATATCAGCTGACGAAACAATAAGAGTTGGAACTTGGCCCAAGTGTAAGAGCATTAGAGGGCCATATTTTTCGGAGAGTGCTCGGAAAGCGCGGTGTGGATGTGTGCCTAGTTGGTGAAGGTTCCCAATCAATGGTAACCATGGTGGTGATGGTGGTAACTTCAGTTTGGGAACGAGGCCTACTGAGATTAATGAACAAAAGAAGCAGAGAAAGGACGAAAAGAAAGGCAAGGAAAGGGATTAACTCTAACTCTTGCCTTAATTGCTTCAATAGAAGTAAGAAAGGGATTTCCATTTTTTTTTTCTTGCTGAGAATTGAGTTGCTACCCTCTATTCTTATAACAAGAGCTAGCACTATATCGATAAGCAGAACAAGAAATACTTTGGAAATAGTAACAATGGTGTAGTTGGTACTCAGAAAAGGTCCAACTAATAATAATCAATTGACAATATTGTATTTTTATCATTAATGTGTCATCATCGTTTATTTTCAGGTTTTTTACTTTAACATGTGTTTTTAAATAATGTATCTTTTCAATAGACGCCCGTGGGGATTTAATATTTGATTGTCATCTAATCACAAGCTCGTAATAACATTAATTATTGTTAATGATTGTCTCTAATAGTAATTTTGTCTTAATTATAATTTGATTAGTGTATTAGTAATATATATATATATATATATATATATAGATTTTCAATCAGGGAAAAAACTTTCGTTAAACAAACATTAGGGTTACATGATCAAACATTCTGAAGACCACCTGGGAAAGCATGAAACAAAGAATATATTACAGATCTGAGTAGAGAAAGTAGACTTAGCTAAGCTATGAGCAAAGTGACGAGCAAAGTGCAGTGAACCAACTACGTGATGAATGAGATGTATCTTTATTTTTCTGAATATTCTAGGAGATATGTTCTTGTAAAGTTTGTAAAAAAACTATACATTAATGTGATACTTTCATTTTAATCGGATTTCGAAAAAGATACTCAAAAACTTTCTAAATCTCTATCTACATGCACCCAGGGGATAATGACGTAGGAATGCTAATATCGAATAAACTCAACGTCCTACTAATAAAGTTAACAATATATAGAATATAAAATTTGCAATATGGCCCTGTAAGATGGAGTGGATCCGATACAATATTCCAATCTTGAAAGGAATGCTTTTTTTTTTTTTTTTTGCCTTTTTTTCTATTTTCAGACAAAATATAATGACGTAGGAATGGCAGTAGTATTTTTATAGTGTTAACGAGTAAAGGCATGAGCGAGCGGTGGAGAATATTGTACTCTAAGTCGGTGGAGAATACTGTTGATGAGTAAAGGCATAATTTTAGCGTGTAAGTTGGAATTATTGAAAATTTCCTCACAAATTCTTATTTTATATATATATATATATATATATATATTTCTTTGTGGAGGTCTATTTCGGGATCGTTTTCTGAGCATTATTATTATTATTATTATTATTATTATTATTACGCCCTTTTGAGTAGTAGTTCACCACTTTTTGGCTTTACTTCCTGGGGATAAACTATTATTGTATCAATAAGTGAGGACTTTTATCATAAATGTGTCATCATCGTTCACTTTCAGTTTTTTTTACCTTAAAATGTATTTTTAAATATTGTATCTTTTCAACAGACACCCGTGGTGATTCAATATTTGATTGTCATCTAATCACAAGCTCGTAATAACATTAATTATTGTCAATGATTGTCTCTAATAGTAATTTTGATTATTTCTTTCACCATATCAGCTGATGAAACAACAAGAGTTGGAACTTAGCCCAAGTTTAGGAGCATTAGAGGGGCCATATTTTTCGGAGAGTGCTCGGTGTTAGTACCGGTTTTAGTTTTTTAACAATTTATAAGACAATATGAATAATGCAGAAACATAAAATAAAAGAACACGAGAGAAATGGTATCGCGGTTCGGTAACACCCTATTCCGCAGGGCCACGCCCAGATGATGAACAATCCACTAAGAACTCTTTTACAATTCAATTGGACTTAATCTACCCGAGACTCCCTCTCGAAGAAGACGCCTATGAACTTGCAATTTTCCCAATGGACTTGAACAGAGAGATCCCCTCGACTTTAAACATTAGAATCCCTCCAACTAAGTTTTTCTCAAAAAAAAAAAACACTCAAATCATCTCTCTCAATACAAGTGCTCACCCCTGTCTCACAACCCAGCAAAAACTCATCAAGAGGCGTACAAAGACTTAAGGAACACTTTCAATAAATAAGTAAGCTGTGAATAGCTTGACACATCTTCAATTAATTCGCTGAACCACCTCTGTTGCAGATCCTGTTGCAACAACACTGCAACATAGCTGTATGACCAACTTTATCAAAACCAGACGAATCAATCTTCTTTAATTCTGAAATCTTCCCAAAACTAATAAATGAACCTGGACACGTTTTTAGGCAACACAGGAAGATCATCCAGCTATGAAATCTCAATCAAGAATCAATCAAACAAATTTTCCATCTTTGAATCAATGGTTGACTTAGAAAAATAAAAACTAAAACAAGTTTCTGGATTTTTGGAAACCTGCCAAAAGAAACTTGCTAGCTGTATAGACATTTCCAAACGTAATCATCCCAACAAAACATTCCCAAAATAATGCCAATCAAATCAATACACAAATTGGGAAGCAAATCCCAACACTCGGAAAAGAAAATAGTCTTTACTCTTATTCTTGTAACCAGAGCTAGCTCTATATCATTTGTAACTAGAGCTAGCTCTATGTCACTTATAAAACTCTTCCCCGATATATATAGAACAAGAAATTCTTAATTTGGATTGTAACATTTGTTTAGTTGGTACGTTCTCAGAGAAAGGTCAAAATAATTACACTGCAAATCCAAATTATATATCTATACATTAATTAGGGAATATAATCAGGAGTACGTGTCAGATTATGAAAACTCCAACGCGCATGCAATTGCTGACTTGCCTGGCTATGCAATATGATGAAGCACGCATGTGTAAAAATTAAGGTGGCGTTTATGGAACCGTAATGGTATGGTGGTGGAGTTGTAATAGAAATTGGGATCATTGATTTTATTTTTAATTTATTAAAATTAATAGTGATAAACTATAATCCTATTTTAATAAAATAAAATGGTAATCTATTTACTCAGTATAATTATTAAAATATCCTCTCACATAATTAAATAATTATTGGATTGTTATAGTGAATTTTAGGTGTACCTAACTAAATGCAGCATTCAATCCTTCTAGCTATAGGGTATGTAAATATATTAATATTCCCCTAATTTCTTATTTTTTATATTTTGCGTGGCCCATTAAATAATAAATTGTTGATTATAAATTATGTAAATACATGATTGATTGAGAGAGAGAAATTACATGAAGCGTTTTTTAAGTTCTTTGTGGATCATGTTCTTAGCAGTATCCTTTTTTCGTTTCTTACGTCCTTTTGAGTAGTGGTTCAACACTTTTTTGACTTTTACTTCCTAGAGATAAGCTACATACCTCCATAAATCACTTTTGTCTTTATGTTGTCATTGTTATACAAGAAAATTTTTTGTTATATTTCTCATCTAATGACAATCGCTCGTAGTAACATTAATTATTGTTAATTATTGTGTCTAATATTTTGACTTAATAATTTGCTAACTATATAATAGTAATACAAATTGTTTCTCAATTAGGAGTAAAATTTTTTGTTAAAGAAACTGGGAAAAGCGCTCGTAGTAAAATTTTTTGTTAAAGGTAACGTTACATCAAACAATCCGGAGATCTCCTGGGAAAAGCATGAACCCAAGAATGACAAATCTAAATATGGAAAGTAAATTTTGGTAACCTATATATGAAAGTTATGAGGAAAGTGAATCACAGTGAACTAACTATGTGACTAATAAGATGCGTAATGAATTATAAATATTAAATTTTTACTATTTTCTGATTCTGGGAGATTTGTTAGTTTGTAAACTACTATACACTGTACGGTTTTCATATCTTTGGATTTTGGAAAAAGCTATTCATAAAAGTAGCATCTGCAGAGAAAGGATCGAAAGAAAGACAAGCTCACTACAACAAAAATGATATTTAACGACAGCTGAAACATATGTCGTAGAAAGTCTTTCACGACTTTCATCTAGATGTAGCGTATAAGGGGTCGTGTTGGCGACTAAGTTGAAGCAATTTTAAAAGGAGGAGGGCACAAGGATGCAAGGACGATAATAGTCGAGAGGTTAATTAGGGTATTGAGTATCATGGACTCTTTAGAATAAGAAACACGTTATTAACATATACATAAAAAATAATAATAATAATAAAAGAGAAATCAAGAGATATGGAGATTCAACATATTTCGACAACATTATTAAAATATAAAAAATAAAAAAATAAAAGAATGCAAGAATTTAACGTGGTTCATCAATGCTTGCCTAAAATTATGAACTAAGAAAATATAAAACTCACTGGTAAAAAACATCATATTTATAAACATAAGTTATATTAACACAATCGTTAGACTCCCAAATTTTGGCCATGTAACTTTTTGTCCGCTAAATTTTAATCATACGGCTCTTAAAACTTACACCACCGGCGGAGTATTTCAACCTACCCCACCTTAATGAATGTCTACAAATAAAGATAGCAATAAATAAAACATTAACTTTCTCTAATACAAATTTGAGTCATGTTTAACGAGTCAACAAATGCCAGCACATCTATCTCCATACTAAAAAGAGTGGATGATCATGGCACATTCTCCAATTTTTTTGCTCCAACCATTTTGTGTACTTGACTTATTAGCTTGCTTTCAAGCATTTTTTTTTTTTTTGCTTTATTTTTTTTAATTGTACTTAAAAGTTTTTTCCCCTTATTTTTTTTTATTGTATTTTAAATGCCTTTTTATCAAAACTTTTGTGAATGAGGGCGCATTCTCTAATTTTTTACTCCAACCTCCTTGTGTGCTTTATCTATTAGCTTGTTTGCTTTCAAGCTTTTTTTCTTTATTTTTTGTGTTTTTAATTGGTATTTTTATGTTTTCTCTCTTTATGTATTTTTAATTGTATTCGTTTTTTGTCGATAGATTATATAGAAGTGTGGATGAATGTAGCACTTTTCATTCAACTTTTTGCCTTCATACTTTGAAAATTTTATCCACATTTTGCTTCATGTTTTTACTTTAGCACTTGCTTGTTCTTTTTCTTTCCTTCTTTTCTAAATCTTGTATTTTTAATTGTTTCCCATTAAAGTATTTTTCTCTTTAAAAGCCTCATTTAGCATTTTTTTATTTTCATGCAAATTTTAACTTGTAAATGTCTATACTTTTTACAATACATTTATACTATTTATAATAGAGAAAATGTATCTATTTTTTCAATTATGATTATGCATAATATGAAATTGTTGATTTTCATATAACCATAATTTTATTTAGGTTAAAATTTGAAACTTCTTAATAAGTTTACATTGTTATTCTAAAAAAAATTTTGATACCATTTTTTTGGTTGGAAAAATAATTATCAATTGACTATATTTATTCCAAAAGAAAAAGAAAAAATGAAAACATTGTTAACGTATCGCGTTCAAGTTCAACTTAAATTATAAGTTAAATTATCAACATAATTATCTATTATTGTCATAGAGAGATTAATTTAAAAAAAAAAAAACATCTAATTTCTATGGGAACATTACTTATCAAACATAATAATTTTATAAAACACGTGCAAATTGCAAAATATATATCTACACAATCTCACGCGTAAACACACACGGTCTGAACTACATATATATATATATATATATATATTTATATAATTACGCCCTGGTTTTAGTGGACGTTCATCACTTTTGTCTTTACTTTCTGGGCAAAGTTCGCTGTCTATGTAGCAATTCGTATATCGTTTCTTTAAAAAGAAAAAGAAAAAATCAAACAAAATCAAATATATTACATTTTTTTTTTCTTTTATATATCCATGTCATCACGGTCGACTTAGCAAGTGTTTTACCTACCAGGGTTTTTTTTTTTTTTTTTATTTGTTTATGGAAATTGTTTTAGGTGTTTTCACAATTTTAATGGTCAGATGCATGTCGGAACTTAATATTTGTTATTTAATCACGTGCTTGTAGTAACATTAATTATTGTCAATTATTGTGTCTAATATTTTGACTTAATTACATGCTTTAATGGATTAAAAATAAAATATATGACATTTTTACCCATGTCAGTCGACACTTTAGGTGTTTTAACTTTTACCGTGGTTTTAGTTTTATATTTTTTACGGAAATTGTTTTAGGTGTTTTCACATTTTTAATTATCAGATGCTTGCTGGGATTGAATATTTGTTATTTAATCATGCGCTTGATAGGAACATTAGTTATTTTCAATTATTTTGTCTGATATTTTCGACTTAATTGTTAATTATTTTGATACCCTCTATTCTTATAACCGGTGCTAGCTATCGGTTAAAACTCCTCCATCTAAAAGGAGAAAAGCTTTTAACAGCAACATTATTTTAATTTGTTCGTTCTCACAAAAGGTCAAAAATTATAATAATAATGCAAATCCCAACCATATATATAACTTATTTGTGGAATATAATCTGCTGCGCCAGATTATGAAAACTCAAATACACGTGGAGTTAGTGACTTGCGTAATTATTTATTAATATAATAATGCGTAATTATATATTAATTATTTATTAATTAGGGTCATATAAAGCGTTTTTTTTTGAGTTCTTTGTGGGGGGTCTATCATTTGTTAATGTTTCCTTTTTTGTTGTAGTTCATTACTTTTGTCTCTACTTCCCTGGGAACTAAAGCAATATTATTTCTGTTATTTACAAAGAATAATAAGAATAAATAAATAAATAATAAAAACTGTTGCATCATCGATGATTGAATGTTTCTTTTTTGTTTTTGTTTTTTTCCTTTTGTATGGAAATGGTTTTAGCTTTTTTAAGTCTTTTATTTAATAGTTAGATGCCTGATCTTGGAATTAAATATTAATTTGTTATCCAATCACATGCTCGTAATAACATTAATTATTGTCAATTATTGTGTCTAATAGTTTTGACTAAATTATTAATTATAATCGCTTGCTTTTGTTGATTAAAAGAACTTTGTACGATTCTTTATTCTTAATAAATTTTTTATTATTCAAAAAAATTATGATCACATTATTACTGGTAGAAATAAAAATAACATAGGTCCCAATGCTAACATATTCATTTTCATAACTTTTTAAAACAAAAAAAAAAAAAAAAAAGTTTTCTTTTGTATTTGTTTTTTCATTTTCTTAACAAAAATGTTTCATTTTCTAATTTCTAAAAACAGAAAACAATAACAGGTTTGGTAGCTACGATTTTGTTTTTACACATTTTTTTAAACAAAAAAAAAAAAAAAGGAAAGCATATTGCGGATGGAAGGCTAATCCAAGTGTTGGGTCGGACTGACAAACCGAGACTACTATCTAGGTCAAGAAGCTAGGTCCGATGTTAGGAGTCGGGTAGGGACTGTGGCCAACCTCTGGCCAACGGGTTTGGACTACCAATGGGATGAGATGGCACTGAGATCGAGATAGAACCACTATTGAGTGAGGTTGATGGGCTGGGACAGGTGTCATGATCAGTGGCGACTAGATAAGACCATCGACTCATTGACCGAACCTTGACACTCACTACAACAAAAAGGGTTATTAGCGATGACTAGTCTAATAGCCTGACTGCCTTAACCGTGACTCGAGTTCTAGATTTTTACCCCTACCATTAAGTCGATCCTAGTATATTGCCCAAACCTTGGTGTCGGTCCCGACCAATCTAACATACCACGACACCAATCTATTGGCCCCCAGCTCCCCGAACCATACTCCAACTCTATAGCTCGCCTTTTGTTCAATTACCATGATCCAAGCTCACCTTCGGTCCAACTAAGATGCTCTAAGAACAATCTACATCAACTCCTCCTCGTATTGACTTTGGATAGTTGAATGCACAATGACTACAACGTTGAGAGCTAGTTTCATTAAGCCCTTATCATTTTATAAAGCTCTAAAAATTGAGTATCTTAAGTTTCATCTCTTTAAATAAGCAAAGCCAATGCATATTAGAAGATTCTAGCAAAAATTTGAAATTTTGGTGCAAATTATGTTCATTTTGAACTCAGCATGAATTTCAATTGTCAACTACCATATTTCAATTGTCAGCTTGAATTTCATTAAGCCCTTATGCTTTTCTAAAGCTCTAAAAATTGAGTACTTTAAGTTTGATCTCTTTAAATAAGCAAAGTCAATGCATATGAAAAGGTTCTAGCGAAAAATTGAAATTTTGGTGCAAATTATATTTTGAACTCAGGTTGAATTTCCATTGTCAGCTTGAATTTCATTACGCCATTATCCTTTTCTAAAGCTCTAAAAATTGAGTATCTTAAGTTTGATCTCTTTAAATAAGCAAAGTCAATGCATATGAGAAGGTTTTAGCGAAAAATTGAAATTTTGCTGCAAATTATGTTCATTTTGAACTCAGCTTGAATTTCAATTGTCAACTACCATAATCTTCTTGATGGACTTTGAACTGTGTGAAACTCTCCTCCACGTTGACAGACCACCTTATCTTGTAATTCAAACAGATTCAAATAGGCAAAATGTTACTAGTAACTATAAAACAAAACATTATTAGTTGCAAATATGAAATTTGATCTGCAAGATCTTCAATATTATTATATACTTGAACATTAGAGGACAAAGGCCTTTAACATATAAAACGTACAACACACTGTATTTGCATTCATATTTAACATAAGAGTTAAAAAAAAAAAAAAAAAACAAAAAAACAAAAAAAAAAGGGAAGGAAAGGAAAGAAAGAAAAGAAACATCCGGAGGAGAACCATATATCCAGCATAGACGGATCAAGGGTAGTAAGGTATAGGAACAAGATGAAGAGGAATTTTCTTCTGAACAGTGAGCCCATAAACTTCACTCATATCCAATTCTTTTGGCGGTATTGCACCGCCAACATCAGGAAACTTCCAATCAAACCAATACAATAGGTTGGCTATCACATACTCGACACTAAAAACCCCAAAAGTCAAGCCAGGACATCCTCTTCTGCCCGAACCAAACGGAAGAAATTGAAAGTCCTGCCCTTTAAAATCAACCTCACTATCTTTGAATCTCTCTGGAAGGAATTCCTCTGGCTTGTCCCAAACATTTGGGTCCCTTTGAATTGCCCATGAATTGATGAACACTCTTGTTTTCTCTGGAATATGAAAGCCTCTAAGCTCAATGGCTGCCATTGTTTCTCGAGGAAGTAGTAACGGAGCAGGAGGATGTAGTCTAAGAGTCTCTTTGACGACACATTTCAAGTAATCCATTCGATGGACGTCATTCATATCGATCTTTGACCTATTGTCAACCACTCCCCTCACCTCTTCTTGGGCTTTCTTCATCACCTTTGGATGTCTCAGTAGCTCCGCCATTAGCCATTCTAACAATGTCGAAGTTGTATCACTTCCACCAATGAAGATGTCCTGCAATTCTTTTTGCGCATGGTTAAAAGCATTGCTTTGCAATTTTATGGGATTGAGAAATTAAGGGAGAGAGAAATACCACTAGGATTGCTTTAATGTTGTCTTGAGTGAGCTCAAAGTCAAGCATGCCATGCTTTTGGAGTTTAAGGAAAATATCCACAAAGTCTTTCGTATTAGACCCGCCAATATCTTCACCACCCTCTAGTACTGCCTTGTGTTCTTCAACCACTTGATCAAGAAAGGTGTCCAATTCTGAAAAAGTTAATTTCATGCGTCCTATTACGCCTATGAGATTGTCAACCCATCTCAAAGAAGGGAAGAAATCTCCCACGCTAAAGGCCGTCATAGTGACCATCAACTTTCTGCCCAGCTCTCCAAACTTGCTGGGACCGTCTTCATCTTCAAAATTCCTCCCAAGAACACATCTAGACATTATATTGTTAGATGCTGCAATCAACATCTCACTTAGATTTACAGAAGAATCATTGCTAGATTGGCTAGCTCGACGTATCCTTTCGATCAAGGCAACGGTGACTTCTTCCTTCACGAACTGAAATTGTTGAACTCTTCTGAAGCTCAAAAGTTCGAGAACACAAATTTTTCGAATTTGTCTCCAATATTCACCATAAGGGGCAAACCCCACGTCATGACATCCATAAAGTAAGATATCAGCAGCAGTGGTTTTCGGCCTGCTAGAGAAAGTGATATCATGGTTTTTGATGATTTCTTTCATCATATCAGCTGACGAAACAATAAGAGTTGGAACTTGGCCCAAGTTTAGGAGCATTAGAGGGCCATATTTTTCAGAGAGTGCTCGGAAAGAGCGGTGTGGATGCGTGCCTAGTTGGTGAAGGTTTCCAATTAGTGGTAACCTTGGTGGTGACGGTGGTAAATTGAGTTTAGAAGGAGACCTACTAATAATGAACAAGAGAAGCAAAGAAAGGAGGAAAAGAAAGACATGAAAGGTATTGAACTCTAGCTCTTGTGACAAATGCTTCAAGAGAGGTGAAACAGGCATTTCCATTTTGTTTTCCGTGCAGAAGATGAGTCTGATCAGTCCGCTATTCTTATAACTAAAGGTAGCTTTGTCTTTTAGCATAAGAAAATCTTTTAACCCCGACATTAATTGGGTACTCAGAAACGGTCAAATATAAATAATTTAAATTAAATTAAGGAATATAATAAGTTGTGAAAGACTATCAAAAGTCTTACAGGCATACAGTTGCTGACGTGCCTAGCTAATTTTTTTACTAATGGAGTACACATATTAATGTAAGAAATGTACTACACGATAAGTATACGATTCATTTAGAAAATGATAGGGAGTAGCATAAGTGTTTTTTAGGGCATGTTCTTTCAAATCACAATTTAAATTTTTATTATTATATTTTTTCTTATAAAAATTTAATTTTAATTTTTTTATTACAGTATTTTTTTCTCACGTACTAAATTTAAATTCATAACTTAAGTTTAAGAAAAGAAAGGGGATCATTTTCTAAGTAGTATTATTATTTTTTTACTACGCCTTTTTATCTAGTGAATCGTCACTTTTGTCTTTTACTCATTGGTAGTGCCCTACATATGGGCATGTTGCGAATCAATCGGGTCGGATTTATTCAAGATTGGTTAGGCAGGATGAAATCGTTAACCACCCTTTAGAAAAAGTGGATGGTTTGCGGTTGGGTTGGGCTTTTTTCAGCCTAAGGTACTTTGATTAAGAAAAAAACAAAAAGTAAAAAAAAAAAAAAAAAAAAGAAAAAATAAGATAAACACCTCTTAAAGTGTATTAATTTAAATTTTTAGCTTCTACTCTTGATTAATATCTTTTTTAGTCAAATAATTATATTTATTAAATGAGTATTAATTAAAAGTAAAGAGTAAAAATTTATATTTGTGTACTTTAAAGATAAGTTCAATGATTTTTAAAAAAAAAAGTAAAATAGAAACACGGACATATATATTTCCTTTAATGCTTTTTGGAGAGTTTATGGGCATTTATATTAATTACATCCTAAGGACATATAGAAGATTGGATTATTAACGCTGCAGCATGGAGGTTAATGTGATTATATCTTATGCCAACAAATAAAATAATAGTCCCAAAAAGGGGGAAACAAAGAATATTGTTTTTTTAATAGAATTTACTTATTATTATTATTTTTTTTTATGAATGATGAGAGAAAATAACTAATATTAGATCTTACTAGTACATTCTAATTAAACTAAAAGGCTAAAGACAGAAAAACAACTCAAAATGGAAAAACACACTGCAGATTCCTAATAAACTAGGTAAGGCTGTACAATAATAGGTCAAGCATTACTAACTAATCCATTACTTACTGGTTATACAAGTATTTGAAATTTGAACAAACAGAACATACAGTTACAACCACATTTAAATGAAACCTAACTAATGCCACGATCATTTTGATTTACCTATTACAAGTATTTCCACTTAGTACTATTAATGTCCTTTTTTTTTTTTTTCTTCTGGTGGTGCTTGAGTGGGTAGAACTCTCCAAAATGTTAAACCCCAACCCGCCCGTGTTAACATTCAAGTGAACGGGTTGAAAATGCGGTTTGAAACTATGGTTTGGTCGGTGCAGGTTCAAATCACCCTCCAAAAGGCTAAACCGCGATTTAGCAGGTTGATGACGTGCGATGCTGGAGGAGGGACGGGCGGAGGGCAAGCGAATGGGTTGACAGTTTTTTTTTTTTTTTTTTTTTTTTTTAAACCAACTTTTCAGATGTTTTACCTGCCGGCGGGGTAGTTGTTTCTCCTTATCTTTCATTTTTTTTAATGGAATCGGTTTTTGTCGTTTTTGTATTTTTATTTAATTTTGTAGTTGCGTGTGGGAGTCTAATCACGTGCTCACAGCAATATTAATTAGTGTCAATTATTGTGTTTAATAGTTTTGACTTTACTATTAATTATATATATTATCACCAGCATTATTTTCATTAAGTTCTTTTATGTGGTCCCCTGAAAATTTTTCTAGTATAACTGATTGAATGATTGATATAATTTTTTTATATTTAATTGTAACAGTTATTATTTTAGAAATTAAAAATTATTTTTAAGTATAAGATAATAAATAATTGTTATGCACTGCTTTAAATAAATATTTTTACATGATCAGATTTGCCTATTAAGAAAAGAACATAACAAATGTAATCCTTCATGACAATATTATTCAGGTTTAAAAAAAATAATCGGTTATGATGAAAAAAATAATACTAATACTAAAAAATGACAGTCGTTTATTGATGTATCTTTGAATATTATTCGTATAAGTTTTCATGACAGGTGTCTATGGCAATCGTTTATTACTATATGCTTAAAAATGACTTGTGGTTTTTAAAATAGTAACTATTACAGCTCAATATAAAAAAAAAAAAATTACGTTAGTCTTCTAACCAATTATGATAGCAGATGTATCAATTACGGTCCATTTTCAAACTGGGGGACTATAGACAAATCCTTCATTAAAATTCTCCAATTAAATTAACATTTTAAGGTATCTCCAAATGTCAAATATATATAGTGAAAGAGCGCATGTAAAGAGATAGACTAGCTAGTGTGTGATAAGATTAAAAGCTTAACCAACTTTAAAAGATTTACTAAACTTTCATATGTTCTTAAACGGAAAATAAAAAAATAAATAAATGATGGTAGTAAGGTTGCATGTAACATGATATACATTGTTCTCTTTTAGAAGACATATCAATTACACAATTAGTGGTGAGAGAATAGTATGTGTATTTTTTCAGCTAATTAATTTCTTTTTTTTTTTTTTTTTTTTTTTGAAAAACAAACTTTAGACATCATAATTTGTTTAGTAGGCAACATCTAAATTCTTTTAAAATGTATGTGCAGGGCTTTAGACATTGCCTGAAATGTGAAGTCTGAAGAAAGAATAGACATCATCCGAAGAAGTGACATCTAGAAGAGTGCTTTTATCATCGATCGCCTACTTAGAAGTCGTTTTCTCGAGTGACGTCTGAGGCCTTAGACGACAGGTGACGTCTAAAGCCTTCTATGTAGTAGTTAGTACTAGCAAATATTGCAAATGTCAAGCAAGGGCACCTTGTTCTTCCAAAACCAAATGGAATAAATTGCGAGTCTTGCCATTTGAAATCGACCAAGCTATACTCAAACCTCTCTGGGATGAGCACCTCTTGCTTGTCCACCAACATGGGCTTCTATTGATTGTCCATGCATTGATGAATACTCTTGTTTTTGCAATATGATATCTTCCCATGTTGTTGATATTCTCACTCGTTTCGCGCGCAAATAAAAGTGGAGATACAGGATGTAGTCATATTTTCTTTTGTGACACATTTCAAGTAATTCATATGACTGATATCATCCTTTAAATCTTTTACCCACCATCGATAAGTAGAAGATATCGTATCATAAGCTCCAGTCTCATAGTCAAGTGAAACCCCAAGAATTTGATCATGATTAGAAAAATTAGTTTTACAAAGAAAATAAGATTGAGAAAAAGAATGATCAGATTCTCATTAAAACGTGACGCTTTTAGTTTGTTATCTATATTAATTAAAATATTACAGATCTGCGTATAATAAGAAACAAATTTACTATAATACAAACTCTAATTCCTTTAAAAGACGGTAGCTATGAGCTCGTTTGGCGTTACTTTTAAAAGATGTTTTTAACTTTAAGGTTTTTAGTAGATTTGTCCCTTAAATTTGTTGTGGTCTAGTAAATTACCTCCTAACTTTTAATTTTGGCAAGTTGTCCCCTTAACTTATAAAGTTATTGCATATTGATTTTAATGACGATTGTGTTAAATTAATGTCAGAAAAACATATTCAGCCAAAAAGTTGAACACTACAATTCGACTGTAATACAAATAGTTCAATCTCTCAACTTTTAATCCCTTAAATCTAATAAAACAATTTGAGTAAAATTAGTTAAATGGGGCACATTGCAACAAATTTATAAGTTTAGGGAGAAACTTGCTAAAATTAAAAGTTTTGTGGGCAATGTACTAAATCACGACATGTTTTGGGGTGGCAATTGTGTCAAAAACCCTTAATTTTTTTAAAGACATTACAATAGGTTAGGTGTTACGTAAATCTTGTTTTTGTCTAGCAGGTTCTGAAAATAGTTGTCAAATAGTTAAATTTGAGAAGCAAGTTAGGGATTGACTTTACACAACAACTTTGTCATTATTGTCTAAATTTTCTAAGATAACCTAATTAATAAAACTTAATTCTCAATCTACCCAGTTTATGTTTTCCATACCAAAGAAAAACATGTATATTTTAAAATAGTCATTTGAAAATTGACAATCATTAATAAGTATACTACACTAAATTTAAATAAGAAATTCAGTAAATGAGTAATTTTTTCCTTGAATAAAAGTAATTTATTTTTTAGAAATTATTATAATTGATAAAATTAAAATTACATTTTTAGTACTTTGGTATAAAAATGTAACGGGTATTGATTTTAAATATAAATAAAATTGAGTACAAATATGTGTACTTTAGTATGTCAATTTTAGTTATTGTAAATCTTCACAATAATTTTAGACATAGTTTACCAAATATTTATCAAACACCTAAATTTATGCTTCCGATATTCACAGCAACTTTAAATTAAAAAATTTACCAAACACTTAAATGTTTCTAATCACGGTAATTTCTGATCTACACATTCCACCACCACCACCACCACAACAACAACAGCAAAATTTCAACAGCTCAACCATACTAAGCTATAGTCCTATAATTGATTTTTGCCAACACTTTTACATTTACTGAGTATATGTCCCCTTTTTAACTCCCTTAGTCCTCTACCCCAAATTTTTGTTTCTTCGAATTGCGTACCCTTTTAAAGGGAGAAACTAAAATTTATGTTGCATTTCTTCGTTGCCTAGTCTTATTACATATGTATGTACTGTACGATTGAAACCTGGAAATATATAAGAGCGAAAGACACCTGTAGTATACCTTTTACGTTCTTGTGAGCTCGTCGTTGATGCATCCTTTCGAAGTCTCAGAAGAATATCCACAAAGTCTCTCACTTCAGTGTTATTATACTTGAAGGAAAGGCCTTGCTTATCTAAAGCATACATAACACTTTATTTGAATTTACATTTCACAAAGTTTTGAAAAAAAGAAGAAAACACAACATATCAAGAGTATTAGATCCCTCATAGATGGATCAAGGGAAGTAAGGTATTGGTACAAGATTAAGAGGAATTTTCTTATGAATAACGAGCCCATAAACTTCACTCATGTCCAAATCATTCGGCAATATTATGCCATCATCAACGGGCAACTTCCAATCAAACCAGTACAAAAGGTTGGCAATCACGTACTCAGTACTAAAGACTCCAAAAGTCAAGCCAGGGCATATTCTTCTTCCAGAGCCAAACGGTACAAATTGAAAGTCCTGTCCTTTGAAATCAACATCACTATCATGGAATCTCTCCGGAACGAATTCTTCTGGCTTGTCCCAGACATTTGGGTCCCTTTGGATTGCCCATGTATTGATGAACACTCTTGTTTTCTCCGGAATATGAAAGCCTCCCATCTCAACGCTTGCGGTCGTTTCTCGCGGGACTAGAAACGGAACAGGTGGATGTAGTCTTAGAGTCTCTTTGAGGACGCATTTCAGGTAATCCATTTGATTAACATCATTCATATCAATCTTTGACCTATTGATCCCCACCACTCTCCTCACCGCTTCTTGTGCTTTCTCCATCACCTTTGGATGCCTTAGTAGCTCTGCCATTACCCACTCTAATGTTGCCGAAGTTGTATCACTGCCACCAATGAACATGTCCTGTAATATCAGCCTTGTAAGTTTAGTACGTGCATGTCAACATACATACATACGTACGTACATACATACATACATACATATAAATATATATATATATATATATATATATAGAGAGAGAGAGAGAGAGAGAGAGAGAGAGAGACCACTAAGATTGCTTTCATCTTGTTCAGAGTGAGCTCAAAGTCAAGCATGCCATGCTTTTGAACTCCAAGGAGAATTTGAACGAAGTCTTTCATATTAGACCCGCCAATATCATCACCACCCTCTAATAGTACTGCCCTGTGTTCTTCAATCACTTCATCAAAAAAGGTATCCACTTCTGTGAACATTAATTTCAAGCGGCCTATAAGGCCTGTGAGATTGTCAAGCCATGTCAAAGAAGGGAAGAAATCTCCCACACTAAAGGCTACCATATTCTCCACGATCTTTCTCGACAGCTCTCCAAACCTGCTAGGGCCGTCTTGTTCCGCAAAATTCCTTCCAAGAACACATCTGGACAATATGTTGTTGGAGGCTGCAATCAACAAGTCGCTTAGATTTATCGAAGAATCCTTTCTAGATCGGCTAGCTCGGCCTATCCTGTCAATCATTTCAGCCGTCACTTCTTCCCTCACGGACTGAAATTGTTGAACTCTTCTGTGGCTCAAAAGTTGAAGAACGCAGATTTTTCGAGCTTGTCTCCAATGTTCTCCATAAGGAGCAAACCCGACGTCTTGGCACCCATAAAGTATGATTTCACTGGCTGTGGATTTAGCTCGGTTAGCGAAAGTGACGTCATGGTTTTTGATGATTTCTTTCACCATATCGGCTGATGAAACAATAAGAGTTGGAACTTGACCCAAGTGTAAGAGCATTAGAGGGCCATATTTTTCGGAGAGTGCTCGGAAAGAGCGGTGTGGATGCGTGCCAAGCTGGTGAAGGTTTCCAATCAGTGGTAACCTTGTTGGTGATGGTGGTAAATTGAGTTTAGAACGAGAATATCTGCTAAGAATGAACAAAAGCAGCAAAGAAAGGAGGAAGAGACAGACAAGAAAGGGGGTCAACTCTAGATCTTGCCACAAATGCTTCAAAAGATATAAGACATGCGATTCCATTTTGTTTTCTCTATAGAAGATAATGAGTCTATATCCTCTATTCTTATAACCAGAGCAAAATCTACAGTTTAGAGCTCCACTCCAATATGTAAAATAAGAAAAGCTTTCAACACCAACATTACCGTAGTGGGTGATCATCAGAAAAGGTCAAAATGGTAATAATGCATATTACAAGTATATATCTATTAACTAAAGTATCAAATACAATTAGTTTGTGCCAGATTATAAAAACATTAACACGTAGAGGGGCCTAATTATTTATTAATGGAGCAACCATATCACACATGTAAAGAAATTAAGTAATAAACACACATGACGTATTCGGGGCTCTATGTAGGGAATCATTTTCTTAGCGGTATCATTTTTTTGTTCTCTTTTAATTTGTCTTGGTTCATCAATAATTTGTCTCGTTTCTTTAATTTTTTATTGAAATGATTTTAAGTGTTTTTATATTTTTATTTAATAGTCAGATGCACGTCTAAATTTAATATTTGTTATCTAATCACAAGTTCCTTCTAACTTAATTATTCTCGATTATTGTGTCTAATCGATTTTGATCAATTATTATAAGTTATAATCAGAAGCTGTTGTGGATTATTAGTTTGTAAGGACTTCTATCATTCTTTTTTTATTTTCTGTTTTTTCGGGGGATTTTAGTACTTCTTGCCAGGTTGGTATATGCGGGCTTTAGTAGACCTATATACGTCAATTATTTTTAAGGTTATAATCACACGCTAATTATTGCCATTTCGGTGCAACACCTAAAATCCATATAGAAAATCAAATCCCCAAATTTTCACAACTGTTTGTAAGTAAATAATTAAGCATTCGAAAGGACAAAAAACACACAAGGAGGAGTTGGCACATGCTTTTGACAAAGAATATTGAGCCCAATATCGCTCTAAAATTTGCTCCTTCAAAATCTCTTTGCGCTGCCAAAACACATATAAATTGCCTTTGATATTGCAACGAACCCTAGCGCGGGCTTGACCCAATCTCCTCGGCCTCAATCATGCAATGGAGGGGGAGTTAGGTGACAGGGATCTCGAGGTGAGGTTGGAAGAGGGAAATCATTGTGGCTAGTGCGACTGGTGCTCGACGGCGACATGGTCTGAGGTTTTCCTCTGAATTTGGATTAGATTTAGAGTATTTAGAAATTTGTGTTAGCCTTTGAATTGAGATTGGGAGATTTTTAAGTTACATGTAGGTTTTCTACCTTTGCGTGAGACGCGCCAGCATTTAGCATCACCGATCTGATAGATATTATCAAAACGGGCCACATTGCAATAGATAAGAAAGTTGATAGGATAAATTATCAAAATTAAAAGTTTAGGGGATAAGTTGCTAAAAATAAAAAATAAATTAAAAGAAAATGTTTAACGACAAGAAATTCATTTATCTCAACCGAATATTATATTTTGTAAAGACATTATTACATAGAGAAAATTTCATTTACATCCCAATTTAATTCTACACCGAAAATGTGTGGGGTCTTTCAACCTTTATTATCTCACTGTATTCACTTATATTATGTCTTCTTCACAAGATGCAAAGAAAAACAATTTCCTATTAATTTCAATGCCTCGGTATATTTTTATAGCATTTTCCTTTGTTATTTCAGGAATTTTGAAGACTTTTATATATCGTGATGATTTTTATATGTCGTGATGAGAGTATGCATTGAGAGAAAACAGGAGGAGAGGACTTTTTAATTTTTATATCAACTTAAAACTGATCGTGATCTGAGAACTTAGGAAAAAATTTTTTTTTTTTAAAAAAGGTTAAGCTTAAAATTTCAATATGGCAAAGTCAAGAAATCTAAAAGTTAGCAATTGTGGTTGACTTATGGCCCATTTGAATATTCACGCGTTCAAGTCAGTGATTTTAATCTTGATCTTAAATTTTGTGAGAGAACCCACTTTTTTATTTAAATTTTAGATTAATTACAAAAACTCCCCATGAACTATAACACTTGTAACACTTTAGCTCCTAATCTTTGAAAAGTAACATCTGTTTCCCCTGAACAACAAAATGTTAACAAAAAATCCCCTTCTTACAGTTTTTTTAAAAGGAAATTGACATATAATTTATTATCTTGGGGTATAATTGGTAGCTATATGGTTTAAAATTTTAGTTTCAATTTAAAACTAATTTAAATTCAAACTTTTATAATTATGACATATCCATTATTGATTGAATGCAAGTTAAAAATTTTATGAATTTTTTTGGTAGAATAAAAAATTTTATGAAGTTTTCTTTTAATATTTAAATTATTTTAGATTCAACTTCAATTTTAAACCATAAAATTATTAAAATGGTCTGAAAATAGCAAATTAAATGTCAATTTCAGTTAAAAAAAAATCTAACAAAAAAGGCTTTTTTAAACATTTTATTGTTCAAAAAGAACAAATATTACGTTTTAAAAATCAAGAAGCAAAGTGTTACATGGGTATAATTTAAAGAGAATTTTTGTAATTAGTCCTTAAATTTTTTGTGAGATAGTAGAATCAGAATCATTAGGTTGAAGTCCTAAAACCAACGCGCTCAATCTACCGGTAATTAGTAATTATGCGTTCATTTTCAATATTTTAAAAGTCTAGAATTCAAGTTTCCTTCTAAGTTGAAAAAAAAAAAAAAAATCTAATACTATACAGTAATATAGATCAGCGCATGTAATATGATCAAAACAATAGACTAGTGTCTGACACAATTAATGATTAGCTTAGTCAGCTTTTATTTATTCAACCTTTGATTTGGTATTAATTAACGGGGAAAAATAAAAGATGGTGCAATATTGTGGTAATTTGTGGGAAGAATTTGATTTGACTGTTTGTAAGGTCCCTCTTCATCTTGTGCCAACACCCAACTCTTTATTTAATCAGAAGTGGAATAAATTGCAACTCTTAATTCCCTGTGTTAGGTCCGCTCCGTCTTTCCCTGTCATTCTCCTCTCACCTCTCTCTTAATTATTTGGTGTCGGAATCATACGATCTCGATGAATTCCGGCAAGATCCGGTCTTCTCCCGTTGCGCACGTGCTTTTCACCTTTATTTGATTTTAAGAGAAATGAAACAAACATTTTTTAAAGTGCATGAGTTTAAATTTTAATCTCTTATGTTTTATTAATATCCTTCTTAGTCAAGTTCGTAAGATGGGTGAGTTTATCAACAACGGTTAAAATTAGTGAAGATATAGATATCAAGAGCTCCTCTTAGTTTGCAAAGCATTATTGATTGGTAGAAGTTTCTTAAATAAAGGACAACAATCCTGGAAACTGACTGGATTGGAAGGACGATTGAGCCAAATCTTGAAAGTCTTCAATGGTCATTGATTTTGTTGGGTTGTGGTTCCTATAATATTCTAGGATAAAAATTCAATTCGGTCCATTGGTGCTTGTAATATGAAGCTACGAGTTTTCAGACTTTTTACCAATTGAGACCAAATTTCGCTCACAATTCACAACCAATGTGCATGTATGGACTAAATTTTATGACTTGGATTGCCCATTACACAATTTGGACTAAACATACAGTCTTCTCTTTTATTACAATACATAAAAATTACACAATTTGTACGTGCACTTTTGATCAAGGAGAGTATTGGAACAAGATGAAGAGGGACTTTCTTATGAACGTTAAGCCCAAACCCTTGACTCATATCCGATTCCTCGGACAACTTCACACCATCACCACCAGGCAACATCCAGTCAAACCAGAATAGAAGGTTGGCAATGACATATTCAATACTAGCAATCACAAATGTCAAGCCAGGGCAACGTCCTCTTCCAAAACCAAACGGAATAAATTGCGAGTCTTACCCTTAGAAATCGACTGAGCTATTCTCGAACCTCTCTGGGATGAACTCTTCCGGCTTGTCCCGCCAACTTGGGCTCCTCTGGATTGCCTATGCATTGATGAACACTCTTGTTTTCGCCGGAATATAATATCCTCCCATGTTGTTGATGTTTTCCCTTGTTTCTCGAGCAACCAAAAGTGGAGCTACAGGATGTAATCTCATATTTTATTTTATGACACATTTCAAGTAATTCATATGACTGATGTCATTTGTATCAATCTTTGTTTTATTGCCCACCGTTCTTCTCACCTCTTCTTGAGCTTTCTTCATCACCCTCGGGTTTCTCACCAAATCCGCCATTGACCTTCCAATGTTATCCAAGTACTTTGTTCTACCCACGAGCATGTCCTGTCGATAAAGATAAAATCATATCATAAGCTTCAGTCTTGCAGTCAAGTATATCTATATACACGTTATACTTAATATTATTACAGATCCACATATAGTTAAGTATTTTTTATTAGTTAGCAATTTATGGGCAATTTTGTAAAAATTCAAAAAATAGGTTCAAGAAGATTTCAGATTGCAGAAGAAGGATTCGAATCAGATTTGAAGTAAAAGTTGCAGATTTTGTTGAGTTGAGATTTGAAGAGATAAAGATAAATGTTTGGTCAAAGGAAGATAAGGCATTAGTTATTTGAATTTAAATGAGATTCTAGAATGAGATAAGGATCAAAAGAGATAATGATCAAAAAGATTATGTGGAGATCTTATTGTGATGGTTATCCGGATTTTGGTTTTTGGATTGGATTCGAATTTGAAGTGAACTCGAATTGTATGTTGGCAAAAGAAAAATCTACATATATATATATATTGGGATGTGGATTGACGTAGAGCAAAAGTGGGTTTTGAAATTCAAAGTACATATGCCAAAAAGGTGGTAATTGGATTTGGTGCAAAAGCTAAAAAGGTGATAATGGGATTTGGATAAGGTGGATTCAAAAGGAGATTTAGTTAAGATGTTCAACGTGGAGAGAATAGGAGGAAGCTTTATTTAAAGTTTCATAGCAGCGAATAATGAGGTAGAGATTGAATAGAATATTTTCATAAAAGAGTCTGTGAGTTTTTGTAAGTCTTGTGCGTTATTGAGATCATCCTTCGGAAGAGGGATTTGTTGCTTTCGGGAGGAATTTCTGTCAGTCGAAGGGAGTTCGTCGTGCAGTTTAGAAGACATGTGGTGCACGCTAAACAAATCACTGTGGAGATTCGTCACAGCGGCGTCGTTGTCTAGGAGTGAGTCCTTGAGTGAATAAGTCCGTCCAGTGTCTGTAATTTCTGGAACATAGTGAACGTTTATTGTCTGGGCGTGGACCCGCAGAGTAGGTGTGCGCACCGAACTGTGATATCACATTCCGTGTTCTTTTGATTTCTGCACTTTATCTTACTCGAACAATTTAAACAGTAAGAAATCCGGATCTTAATCAATTAAGTCATCTTCCAGACGATGTTCCAACGTCATCTGGGACATTGGATGTAACATCAGATCTAACAGAACACATATTCAATATATATATATATATATATATATATAGGATATATATTTATGTTACTAACTCTAATCAATTTCTTGAAGAGTCAGTAATTATAATTGATTCTTACCTGCATTTTTACATTTATTTAATATTGATTGTGTCAGTTATAGTTATGAAAAATGTAGGGACCCTTCTCTTTTTTTTTTTTTTTTTTTTTTTTTTTTTTTTTTAACTACCTTCGTTAGTATTGTGCTCCTAATTTTTCTTTTTTAGAATTGTTCCCTTTTAAATTTGAATTTAAAGGGCCAAAGAAAGCTTTATGTTTATGTCCCTTACTAAAGAATAATATTCTTCTAGCTCTTTATATTTATCTAGGGGATTGGACTGATATATGTGTGTACAATAGAAATATAGAAATATGTAATAGCGAAAGAGACATGTAGGATGCTATCCTTTTGTAGTCTTAGAAGAATATCCACAAAGTCTCTGATCATATCAGAACTTTTCATTGTTACCTTGTGTTCTTCAATGACCCTATGGGAAAAACTGTCCAGAGCTTAAGAAGTTACTCTCAACTTTTCCATGTGTTGGGAAGAAATCACATGTAAAAATAACCCGTCACACTTTAAAAGCCCAATTTGACCCAAAAGGTTAATCTATTGAGTCTAAGGTCCTTCCATATATATATAAACAACTTCACATCCTCATCCACTTTTCATGTGGGACAACACACACATGTACTTTTCTCAACAATCTCCCCCTCATGTGTGTGTTCACCAAGCCCCCCCCCCTCAGACAAAAGTTTCTAGTAGCCGGTATATCCAAGCATCACACTCCAAATGCCCAACACAATTCAGGAGCTCAACTTGACCCAAAAGGTTAACTTATCGGGTCTTAGGTCCTTTCATGTATATAAACCACTTTACATCCTCATCCACTTTCCATGTAGGACAACACACACATGTACTTTTCTCAACACTGTGAACCCTCGAAGATTGTCGAGCCATTTCAAAGGAGGAAAGAAATCTCTTACACTAATAGTGTGTTTGGTATGAATGAAAAGTGGAATGAAAGAAAATGTTGGAGGGATTTTGGGATGGAAATTAGTAAGTTAGCTTGTTTGGTAGAAAGAAAATTGGGAAAGAAAGGAAAATTTAATGAAAATTGTGATTGGTGGGCCCCACCATATTTAATCTTTCTAAAAGTGAAAGGATTTTAGGAAGGAAAATGTGAATACCTACCTAAATAAAGTTAAATTACCGAATTGTCCTCATTTTTTATCCAAAATTGGATTCAAAAGTTGGTGCTTTTGTTTTTGGGATAAATAACTTGATTCATAGTAAGCCATCAAAAGAAAACATTGATTCATAGCAGAGAAATTATTTTGGGGTTTTATACCAGGAAATGATAAACCATTTTTCTATAATTGTTTTATCAATTGTAGCTAAAAATTTGAAAGAGAGAAAGGAGAGAAATCAAATTGGAGTAGATATTATAATAATGACAAATATGTCAAAATATTTCTTTTTTCTCAAAAAAAAAAAAAAATTCATCTACCATTTTTCGTCACAATAATTACAATATTAATCGAGCCATAATATCATCAACATTGCATTTGTAATATGTGTGTATTGTATTCATAAAAGGTTTTTGTTTTGTGGAAAATTTCGTATGTGTGTGTATATATACATAATATAGATGGAATATATGTTTAAGTTACATGAATTTTTTAAGTTAATTTGATGTTGAATATTGTATTATTTATACTTTTATTAGAAAAGAATATTAATAAAGAATATTTGGGCAAAAAAGTAATTACATCAATAATAATTTTTCCATCTCTTTAGTTTCACTTCCAATACCAAACAAAGGAAGGTAGATTCATTTTCTTTCTTCCATATCATCCCAAACAAGTCAAGAAAAAATCAAAATCTTTTTTAACCCTCTAATTTTCTATACATTATAGTTTTCCTTCCTCTTGTATTTTCTTTCCATCTTACCAAACAGAGTGTAAATGCCATAAGTTGCTCCGTCAACCTTTTTGATTGCTCTGCGTACCCACTTCCCACCACCTTCTTCAGAACTACTTCTTTGTCTAATAACGCATCTGAAGATGATATTATTAGAAGTTTCCATCAACATCTCACTTAGGTTTATAGTGGACTGTTAGTCCTGTTATTACTGCAAGTATTTCATCTTCGTATCTTATCGATCAATATCGTTACATCTTCCCTCACGTACTAAAACTCTTGCACTCTTTTCAGGGTCAAAAGTTCAAGGATACAAATATTTTGAACTTGCCTCCAGAACTCACCGTATGAAGAGAAGCCTATATCACTGCCTCCATATAATAAGATGTCACTAGAAGTCGTTTTAGGCAGGTTGGAGAAAGCAATGTCATGTGTCTTGACGATCTCTCTTACCATTTCTGCATATGAAACCACTAGGGTCGAGACACAGCCCAAGTGCAAGAGCATCATACCACCATATTTATCGAAGAGCCCTAGGAGGGAGCAGTGCGGGTGCGTCCCTAGCTGGTGAAGGTTCCTGATGATCAGTAACCTTGGTGGCAATAGTGGTAAGTTAAGCTTATTACAGCTAGATCAATTGCGTTTGAACAGAAGAAAGGTCAAGAGGAGGAAAAAGGAGACGATGAATAAGGGATGAAAGAAGAGTGGTAGTACTTTAGCCAATTCCATTTTAGTTACCCCAGAACAAATGAGACCAATTTTCCAGTCTTTAGATTCATATGCATATACAGCTGATTCTTTTTTTATAGCAATGGATGAGCATTACTTCGTTGAAATGAGAGTTTGCGACAAGCTTCACCGTAGAAGAAATCAAATGCCACAAGGAAGATCGAATATGGATACCGACACATACGTAGTCAGTTTGTCCCATTTCTTTTTGGATTACATCGAATTAAACACGTAACCAGAGTATTGAAACGAGAGCCAAGGGTCAAATTAACATTTGTCTTATTTGGTTGGGATTTTTATTAATATGCCCTATAAGGGATGAGAAAGATAAAAATTTTGTCGAGTTTTACCACCCCACCATAGGGCCTTCAACGTGTTTAACAATAAGTTTGAAGCACAACACAGAAAGAACCACAAACGGAATTTTGGCAACCAGAGTCAATCGCAAGGGATTGGAAGAACTAAACCATCTTAACACAAATGATCAGCAAAAATAGAAATAAAGAATAATTGAAGCCATATCTATATACGGAAAAGGAAATTTTGCAGTACAAGTAGCTAAACGTCAACTGGTCTGTCAATGCAGAATTGAAGTTTGCTGCATACACAATTGGGGTCAGTAGACGACGGTTTTGTGCGCCTGTTTCATTCAGTTGATGGTAATTATTTACACCATTTGGCCATTCGGGCAACCATACAAATCAAAGTTAGATCCCAATTGCATCCCTTGCCTGAGAAAGGGAAGACCTTTGATTTTAACCGCCCTTTTCCATTTTCAGTAAATCGTATGCCTCACCGTCGTATGTGATCCCTAGAAAAAAATGGATGCCTGAGGGCTTCGCGAGCTGTAAGCCTATCAGAAGGATCATACTTGAGTAATCCCTGCAACAGATGAATGAGATCACCAGCGGAATGGTCCACATGCTGCATTATGAGGTTCTGCACAAGATTGGACACAAAACACAATGGTGAGCACTTTGATGGTGAAAAACGTTAATAGATGATAGTACAAACAACCAGTAGAATGCAAACCTGAAGACGAGGGAGCTTCTGAACAGCTCTAATACTCTCCCTTGAGGTTGCACCTTCTGGCCAATCTAGTCTGGACTTTCTAACATACTTCTCCGCATGTCGGCTGGAAACATCAAGAATACAATGAGCATCTTTACTCATTTATATTTCATTTCAAAACAAAAGAACAAATAAAGAAATACAGCATGATAACTCACTCTACTCTCTTCAACATATGTTGGGGAAGCAGACCCAAAACACGTTCCATCATAGCAAGGTGCTCTAAATTCTCATGAGTTTGAAACAATGCCTCACCCTGCGCCAACAATCAGAACTAAGCATACATGTGGAAATGGCATCGCATTACTATAAAAAAAATAAAATAAATAAAAAGATAAAAAATAATAATAATAAAATAAAAATAAAAATTAAAAAAAAAACCAACAATTTCAGAAACCTTAGCGTACACAATTCCACCAATATACAACCAACACTCCATATATCACAAGGGTAACTCCACCCAAGACCTGGAAAGAAATCATTAAGGTGATTAGTCATGAGAGAAATTATGGAGGCATGGGACCAATGAAATTGTACTTACCAAGGATAACCTCAGGTCCACGGTAATGGCGCGTTGATACAATATAATTTTGATCTTGACGCTCATAAGTTGTGCTACCAAAATCAATCACCTTGACAGCGCTTGATTTTGGCACTCTTTTAAAGTAAGAACTGCCCTTTGGCGACCGAGAAGAACTCTGAGAACAGCAGAGACCAGTCACGACACAACGTAAAACAAGAACTAGGTGGGGGAAAAAGACACAATAAAAGAGCCATCCATGAAGCTAAAGTGGCAAAACAAAGCATGACAATAAGTCGGAGATTACCCTATAATCAAGAACTTTGACATAATCCGGAGAGCCAAGAAGAATGTTCTCAGGCTTTAAATCGGTATGAATCAGATGCAAGTCATGCATGACTGAACCAAGAAAAAGAGGAACGTGATCAACCAAAAAGAGGACACATTTTTGCACTGCTCTCTGCCACATAAACTTAATGGGCACACAACTTCAAAACTAGAATAAGAAACAAAATATTGTTCGGGAACTGTGGTGAAAGCAAATTAAGAACCTGAAAGGGCAAGCGCTAACATTCAGTGAGTTGAAACAAACATGTTCAAAATAGAATAAAAAACGGAATTTGTAAATAAGATAAAAAAGAAGTTAGCTAAAGTAATTACTACACACATGCTGCACATTCCAACAGTTGTCTGCCAATCTCACGGACAAGGTCAATGGGAAAACAAAAACAGGTTTGATAGCTACGATTTTGTTTTTACACATTTAAAAAAAAAAAAAAAAAAAAAAGGAAAGCATATTGCGGATGCAGGGCTAATCCAAGTGTTTGGTCCCGGCCAATCTAACATACCACGGCACCAGTCTATTGGCCCCCAGCACCCCAAACTATACTCCAAGTCTATAGCTCGCCTTTTTTTTAATTAACGTGCACCGAGCGCACCTTCGCTCCAACTAAGATACTCTAAGAACAATCTACTTCAGATCCTCCTCGAATTGACTTTGGATAGTTGAATGCACAATGACTACAATGTTGAGAGCTATTTTCATTAGGCCCTTATCCTTTTCTAGAGCTCTAAAAATTGAATATCTTAAGTTTGATCTCTTTAAGTAAGAAGGTTCTAGCGAAAAATTGAAATTTTGCTGCAAATTTTGTTCATTTTGAACTCAGCTTGAATTTCAATTGTCAACTACCATATTTCAATTGTCAGCTTTAATTTCATTAAGCCCTTATCCTTTTCTAAAGCTCTAAAAATTGAGTATCTTAAGTTTGATCTCTTTCAATAAGCAAAGTCAATGCATATGAGATGGTTCTAGTGAGAAGTTGAAATTTTGGGCCAATTATGTTCATTTTGAACTCAGCTTGAATTTCAATTGTCAACTACCATATTTCAATTGTCAGCTTGAATTTCATTAAGCCCCTATCCTTTTCTACAGCTCTAAAAAAGTCACAGCATAAGAAGGTTCTAGCGAAAAATTGAAATTTTGGTACAAATTATATTCATTTTTGTTAGTGTTTTTTTGTGTGAACTTATTTTTAGTAAATTGGTTGTAATGCATTCTAAAATAGGCATCTGCTGGTTGACTTTCAATGGAGCATTATGGTTCATTCATCTAAGGAAAGAATCATGGGAAATATTGGGAATGTTTGTCTTCTTACTGTTATTGGTGCTGGTGGTCTGCTTTGGGGGTTAATGGAGGAGATATTACCACGTTTTGGGTGTGATTATGGTGGACCATTTGGAGGGTTGCTGATGGGTGACGAAATATACAGTGGTATGAGGGTTTTTTTGATTGAGAGTAGAACGTGAGAAAAAGAATATGTGCTGAAAACAAAATATTGGCGATTGTTCATGTTAGAATGAGATTGGGATGCTAAGTGCCACTTGATGTGTTGTAACGAATTGCTAGAACACTTTTGAGTTGGTTCTTCATGATAAGATTTCTTTAGTTTCAGGAGAAAACCGTCAAGTCGAGTGGTGCTCGCTGATCAAGCTTTCTAAGGAGATTCTAGGCAATTGCAACATTGTCAAGGTGGGAGTCGTTGAGTGTGTAAGACCGTTTGGTCCTTTGTAATCTTTTGAACTTAGTGGATTGATCATTGTCTGGGCGTGGTCCCGTAGAGTAGGTGTGCGTACCGAACTACGATACCATTTTCTAGTGTCCTTTGCATTTCTGCATTATTTTCCCGCTTTATTGTTTTGCTAGTTTAATTTTAGATTCTCTGTCACAAGATGGTTTGAACTGTGTGAAACTTTCCTCGATGTTGACAGACCACCTTCTCTTGTAATTCAAACAGATTCAAATAGGCAAAACGTTACTAGTAATTATAAAACAAAACATTTTAGTTGCAAATATGAATTTGATCTGCAAGATCTTAAATTTTATTATATACTTGAACATTAGAGGACAAAGGCCTTTATAATATAAAACGCACGACACACTGTATTTGCATTCATATTTAACAGAGTTAAAAAAAAAAAAAAAAAACAAAAACAAAAAAAAAGGGGAAGGAAAGGAAAGAAACAAAAGAAACATCAAGGGGAGAACCATAGATCCAACATAGATGGATCAAGGGTAGTAAGGTACAGGAACAAGATGAAGAGGAATTTTCTTCTGAACAGTGAGCCCATAAACTTCACTCATATCCAATTCTTTCGGCGGTATTGCACCGCCAACATCAGGAAACTTCCAATCAAACCAATACAATAGGTTGGCCATCACATACTCGACACTAAAAACCCCAAAAGTCAAGCCAGGACACCCTCTTCTGCCCGAACCAAACGGAAGAAATTGAAAGTCCTGCCCTTTAAAATCAACATCACTATCTTGGAATCTCTCTGGAAGGAATTCCTCTGGCTTGTCCCAAACATTTGGGTCCCTTTGAATTGCCCATGTATTGATGAACACTCTGGTTTTCTCTGGAATATGAAAGCCTTTAATATCAATGGCTGCCATTGTTTCTCGAGGAACTAGTAAAGGAACAGGAGGATGTAGTCTAAGAGTCTCTTTGACGACACATTTCAAGTAATCCATTTGATGGACGTCATTCATATAGATTTTTGACCTATTGTCAACCACTCCCCTCACCTCTTCTTGGGCTTTCTTCATCACCTTTGGATGTCTCAGTAGCTCCGCCATTAGCCATTCTAACAATGTCGAAGTTGTATCACTTCCACCGATGAACATGTCCTGAAATATTTTTGCACATGGTTAAAAGCTTTGCTTTGCAATTTTATGGGATTGAGAAATTAAGGGGGAGAAAAATACCACTAGGATTGCTTTAATGTTGTCTTGAGTGAGCTCAAAGTCAAGCATGCCATGCTTTTGGAGTTCAAGGAAAATATCCACAAAATCTTTCGTATTAGACCCGCCAATATCTTCACCACCGTCTAGTACTGCCTTGTGTTCTTCAACCACTTGATCAAGAAAGGTGTCCAATTCTGAAAATATTAATTTCATGCGTCCTATTACGCCTGTGAGATTGTCAACCCATCTCAAAGAAGGGAAGAAATCTCCCACGCTAAAGGCCGTTATACTGACCATCAACTTTCTGCCCAGCTCTCCAAACTTGCTGGGACCGTCTTCGTCTTCAAAATTCCTCCCAAGAACACATCTAGACATTATATTGTTAGATGCCGCAATCAACATTTCACTTAGATTTACAGAAGAATCCTTGCTAGATTGGCAAGCTCGACGTATCCTTTCGATCAAGGCAACGGTGACTTCTTCCTTCATGAACTGAAATTGCTGAACTCTTCTGAAGCTCAAAAGTTCAAGAACACAGATTTTTCGAGTTTGTCTCCAATATTCACCATAAGGGGCAAAACCCACGTCATGACCTCCATAAAGTAAGATATCAGCAGCAGTGGTTTTCGGCCGGTTAGAGAAAGTGATATCATGGTTTTTGATGATTTCTTTTATCAGATCAGCTGATGAAACAACAAGAGTTGGAACTTGGCCCAAGTTTAGGAGCATTAGAGGGCCATATTTTTCAGAGAGTGCTCGGAAAGAGCTGTGTGGATGCGTGCCTAGTTGGTGAAGGTTTCCAATTAGTGGTAACCTTGGTGGTGACGGTGGTAAATTGAGTTTAGAAGGAGACCTACTAATAATGAACAAGAGAAGCAAAGAAAGGAGGAAAAGAAAGACAAGAAAGGTATTGAACTCTAGCTCTTGTGACAAATGCTTCAAAAGAGGTGAAACAGGCATTTCCATTTTGTTTTCCGTGCAGAAGATGAGTCTGATCAGTCCTCTATTCTTTTAACATAAGAAAATCTTTTAACCCGAACATTAAGTGGGTACTCAGAAACGGTCAAATATAAATAATTTAAATCCTAATTAGTATTCATATCTATCAATTAATTAATTTAAGGAATATAATGTTGTGCAAGACTATCACAAGTCTTACAGAAATACAGTTGCTGACATGCCTAGCTAATTTTTTTCCTAATGGAGTACACATATTAATGTAAGAAATGTAATACATGATACTTATATAACTCATTTAGAAAATGATAGGAGTAACATAAGCGTCTTTTAGGGCATATTCTTTTACCTAACTCAAATCACAACTCAAATTTTTTGTTATTGTATTTTCTCTCACAAAAATTCAAATTTAACTTTTTTGCTACAATGTTTCTCTCACTTACTAAACTCAAATTTGAGAAAAGTGCATAACCTTAAGTTCTTTGCAGGGTCTTCGTTGGGGATCATTTTTGAAATAGTGTTATTATTTTTTTTAGTACGCCTTTTTATCTAGTGAATTATCACTTTTATCTTTGGGAGAAAGAAGAAAATAGGCCAAAATTTGAGATGAATTAAAATTAATAGGCCAATAGTTTACATAAGTTAATAAATAGGCCAAATTATTATTTTCGTCCATAACTTGTCTGGTTATGAACCACAACTTGACAAGTTATTATTCATAATTGTCCATAACTTGTCCGGTTATGAACCATAACTTGACAAGTTTGTCCATAATTTATCTAGTTATGAACCATAACTTGACAAGTTATGGCCTATTAATTTCTATAATAAAAAATTGGCCTATATACTTTCTTAAACTTTCATATTGGCCTATTTTCTACTATTTCCCTTTATCTTTTACTCACTGGTAGGCCTCTACATATGGGCGTGTTGGCAAATCGATCGGGTCGGATTTATTCAAGGATTGGTTAGGCAGGGTGAAACCGCTAACCACCCTTTAGAAAAAGCAGTTGGTTTGGGCTTTTTTCAGCCTAAGGTACTTTGATTAAGAAAAAAAAAAAAAAAAAAAAAAAAGAGACAAATACCCCTTAGAGTGTATTAGTTTGAATATTTATTTTCTACTCTCGATTAATATCTTTTTTAGTCAAATAATTATATTAGTTAAATGGGTATTAATTAAGAGTAAATGATAAAAATTCATACCCATCTAAAAAAAGTGTAAAATAGAAACACGCACATATATATATATATATATATATATTTCCTTTAATGCTTTTTGGAGAATTTATGGGCATTTATATTAATTACATTCTAAGGACATACAGAAGATTGGATTATTAACGCTGCAGCATCGAGGTTAATGTGATTATATCTTATGCCAAGAAATAAAATAATAGTCCCAAAAAGGGGGAAAAAACGAAGACTATTTGAAAAGATATGATTGGGGCAGCGCATGAATTTCACCGTTGAAAATAATGACAATAAGATAAGATATTGCAACTTGTAAGAACGGAGGAAAACGACCTAAGCGATCACAGGCTCTTGATAAGGTTGGAAACGTCGCAGTGATTAATTGTTGACAGCCACAAATATATTTGTGCTCAACCCACCAAAATATCCTCAGCCACATACATACGTCTGAACCAGATCATAACTTTATGTGCGCATCAAACTGTGATATAAATTCTTGATGACTTTTACGTTTCTGTACTATTATTCTCTAATTTATCTACTGGTTTTTGAATCTGAAAATTCAACAAAACATCAGTGTTATAGAGAGTGTTATAATACTGTGTGTAACACCTGCATAAAAAACAAACCTTTGAATTGATACCAGAACAGTTCACTAACTTTTTATTTGGTGAAATTTTGGGAGTTAGTCTATAATAGCAGGGTTGGATTTTTTTGAAAGTAATGGTTCAGCACCATCATTCTAAAAATAGCTATCCACTAAATTATCTTCACCACAGCTGATTCAAACTCATGGGCACCTCACGCACATACCTCCACGCACTATCAACTCTTATTGGGATTAGATTCTTTTCCTAGAATGTTCTCTCTCAAATCCAAATCATACAGCCATTTAAATGTCCCATAAAGTTATCAAATTATCTACAAAATATGCACGTAAACCAAATTAAAACTTGCCTCAAAATCCGAAGATAATCTGCATGAAATCTGATTCACATATCCCACGAAATCTTCTTATCAACTCCATAAACAATCAAACTAATATTCTTTCTTCAAATAACTCTACCATCAAATGTACATTTATCTCCATAATTGCCTCAAATCTCCAAAATCCTTCTAGACCAAGTTTGCTTTCCTTCTTCAAAACATTCAAAAATCACTTCTGATCTTCTCCATAAATGTCAGTTACCAAAAATACCTATTTAGTACCTGTTTTTGAAATTTCACAACCAATGCCAATAAATTGCCAACTAAAGTCCTAACAATCTCCCCCTTTGGCATTTTTTTGGCAAAACTAACACATTGTTCCTATTAACAATAAAAATTAAAAAATTAAAAATACATTGTTCTCCCCCTTTTTGAAAAAAATAAGCCAAAGTAAAAATAAACAAAAATAATACTAATAGAAAAATCTTCAAGATGCTGTTGTCATAGAAAGTGTTGCAAAACCTTATGGAACACTGGTATAACACTTTCTTGCAGATCACCTTTCAAGGTCATTGATCCTTGAAGCTTGTTCGCCCTGAATTTTCTCTCCATCTTACTCCCTATGAATGTAACACTCTCTAAATGTTGCTCTTACAACCAGTCAAATGCTTGGACCAGCCACCATTACTACACCCATAATCATTAGTACATGCTTCCGCATCCGGATTGATAAAATCCTACCCATGATGGTGCATGTCACCCCAACTGTCAATTAATGATCTTAGCTCTTGAGTCTCGGGATTTTTGAACGTGTTACAATAATTATTAAGCTAAGTGACAAAAATTTAACAAGTATGTAAATTAATATTACCTTATTGAAACGATCCTGGGAGTATGACTTTCTACCATGGAAGCTAGACCACTTTTGACTTCCACGGTTTTGTTGATTTGTAGCATATTTTTTCTAGTAATGATCATAAATGAATTAGTAACATACTTAATAATTAAATAAACCAATTAATCAAAATTAAGAAGACATAATGAAATTGAACGTGAAAAGCAGGGGACGTAAAATGATCATAGTAAGGTCCCCATTGCTCTTTTCTCTTCAAATTTTTAGGAGGATTTTGCCTAACAAAATCCTCATTTTCTCCCCTTCCTATCTTTAGAAAGTGTCTGTGCAAGAAATTTTTCCAGTCCTTGTAACATTTACTGGCTTCACGGTTGACACATCTCTAATGATGCCATTTTCGTGGTTATAGTCGAGGTTAAACCAATCCTAGAATACATTAAAAAATCAACAAATAAATCTTATTTATTGTATCCACAATTAAAAATTTTAAGAACAAATTTTGTTTCAAATAGATACCAGCATGCGATTTTGAATCCTCATTCTATGCTCCTCAGGACATCCTTCCAGGCGTTATAGTGTCGGTCACATATCTCTCTTTTGTGCAAGCTGATAGCACTATCAATATATTTGGTGTTTTCGCCAATCGCCTTCCACGAACTTATCTCATTAGACAGGACAAAAAGCTTCCAATCCTTTTGTACTTTTTTCACTATATCTTGACCTATAGCTACTCCTCAACCAAACCGACGTTGAGATGTTAGCTTTGGAATTGTAAGAAAATAAAAATAACGAAATTTGATTATAGAGAGTTCGACAAGTCACAAGTTTTAAAAGTCAGTGTTATAGCGTATAATACTTGATTGATAATGTGTCGAGAGTCTTGTCGAATAAGGTGGAGGCTATGATCCTCTATAGAGCCAGTGCATACAGCTACTAGGCTAGACATCAAGACATTGTGTCGTAAAAAAAAGAATTGATTTGTTACTTTATTTGGTACGCAATTTCTTAAAAATTTTATTAAAAAAATTCATACATTTATATTAACTGCTTTGTCTCTATTCGTCATCACTACGAATGTCTTCAACATCATCGGTACTTTCTACATCGTCATCATCTTCAGAATTGATGGGCTCATCTTCAATATACTCAAACATAGTTTCATCATTATCATCGTCAATTAAGTCATCTTCATCTTCAGCAGGTGACTTGTCCTGTAAGGATGCATCAACGTCAGACGTGATAGTATTTGGTTTGATATCAGGCTAATCAAATGTTAAGTTGTCCATTTCAGGTAGTTTAACTACTAACTCAACATTTCGTGATTCTATATCTTGAACTATCGGGACCTCATCGACGTCCTATTATGGAAAATCCCATATATGTCAATGCCCAAAGTATTTCACAACTTTCCAATTTAGACCGTTAAATAAATCATCAATGTAAGAAACTTGTTCCACCTGGGAAGCTAGAATGAAAGGTTTATTATCATATCACGAGTCCTTAACGAAGATATTTATTCTATTCTTGTATTGTTAAATTGTTCTTCTTTCTACCCAAGTGTCGAACCACTTACACTTGAAAATGAATACTGAATTGTTGTTAATGTATAGTAATTCATAAATCTCTTCCAAAACTCTATAGAAAACATGATTCTTTACCCCGTGGACACAAATACCACTATTCAGAGTGGTCCGGTCCTTGTCCCGGATGTATGTTTAAAACTTAACTCCGTTGAACACACAACCAGCATAGGATTGAACAGAGAAGCTTGAACCAGATGATAGTGAAAATAGTTGATCAGTGCCTTTTGGAACGTTACGTTGTTGAAGATTGTACATCTGTATGTCAAAACTCATAAAATAGACATGTTATTTAAATTCAGAATGGAAATCAACCTAGTTAGATGTGTATACCTTGTCGGAAAACCAACTTGGAAATTCCCTCACCTGAATTACATCATTGATTGCCCATGACCACTTTCCTCCAAAACTATAATCTGGTAACTGTTGTAGTGTAGTAATATCAATGAATGATTAAATAAAATATGATACGAATCGACATAAAATTAAGTTTTGTAGAGATATTCTTACTCAATGCATCGTTGTATTTCAGGACAATTGTGTAAGATGTACTACTCAACCTTTGTGCGTAAGTCATTATCCAACATGATCGCTGTCATCTTACCGATGGGATGAATTTTTGTAACAGAAACATGCAACTTATCACCATGCTCGCTGTCATCATTAACCCAATTTCTTTCTGGTCTATTAAGCTTAGTTTCAATTCCCCATAAATACATTGAGTAAAATGCCAGGGCCTAGTTCATTTCTAAATCTCTCCACTCCCTACTATCAATTGGATGACGCATTAAGTCTGGATCCTTTGAACGCCCCTGCATGTGCCACATCATTTCTTTTGTAGTGCAACGCGATCTATGTAGACGCCTCAATCAATCCTTCAAAGGAAATTACCATAATACTTTCTGAGGTGCTTTTTTACCTTTTATTTTTTACTCTTCCAACGACTAGTGTTACATACTGGACAAACCTGTCAATCAACATTCTCCTTCCAAAATAATGCACAATCATACTTACAGACATGTATTGTTTTGTAGCCCAAACCGAGTTTATCCAATTTCATCTTTACCTCGTAATACAAATCTGGAAGTTTTATCCCTTTAGGAAATGCATCTTTCAACAACTTCAAAACAGAGTTCATACACTCATTAGGTCATTTGTACAACACCTTTAAATGCATAAGTTTCACCAAAAATTCAATGATGAATACTTAGTACACCCTAGATACAATGTTGATTTTAGCTCAGATAACAACTCTTTAAATTCATCATGTTATGCATCACTTAACACCTCAGCTGCTACTTCGTCTGACATATCAAGATCAGAGTTATTTCCAACAACATCATGTATAACTTCAACCATCTTGTCCACTATTTCTTTTTTAAGATTGGTCGTAACATTGTCTTCGCCATGATAATACCACGTCATATATAAAGTATTGAAACTATATTAGTGTATGTGTGCTCTAACTATTTCTATTGGAAAACACTTATGGTTTAAAACACCTCCGACACATACAACTTGTACAACCGCTTTCATCAGCATAGTTTTTGGCAATATTAATAAACGCAGACAACCTTTCTCAATACTGATCAGACAACCGATTTTTCAAATGTATCCAACTCTTATCAATTGGCATCTTGACTATAAAAACAATAACACATATAATCATACTTCATGTTTTCTTGTGACTATAATCACATTAATAAAGAAAGTTTAACATTTCATGTTTCAATTTTATAAGTTTTATCAAATTAATTTTATGAACAAGTTATTTTTTATTGATGCAATCATAATGTTTATAATTAATTTTTAATTTTCTTTCGATTAATATAATTAATTTTTATTAATTAAATTCTTAAAATTTATAGGTTTTAATAAAATTTTGGCATAATAATGACATATTTTCCTTATTATCCAAAAGTTCAAATCTTGAAAAAAAAAAAAAAAAAAGTTTTTAAAACATTTCGGCACACCATAACTGCAAGATGTGCCACCCAAAACAATTATCAAAACTTTTAATTTCAACCTAAATCAAATTATAATCTTAAAATTTCAACAATCTCAAAGTTCATAATTTAAAATTCAATCTATAATCTAAATTATATACTAATTCTAAAATCTATAAATCAAACTTCAAGATTTATAATCTATTATTATACACAATTCAAATAACAAAAAAACTCATACATTTTAAACTAAAAAATATAATAACTATACAAAAACTTACAAAACTGAAACCCACTAAAACAGGGGCTGAAAACGGCAAGATAAACGGGACAAAAGGCGGCGGTGGTGGTGGCAGCGGCGGACTTTGACAAAAAGGCTGAGAGAGAATAAAAACTTTGTTGATTTGGATGAAAAAACAAATGAAACCTATAATATTGTTGATTTTGAAGAGAATATAAGGAGATTTTGAGAGTTTGGGGTTAAAAAACTAGAGGAAATCGGTGAGAGGTTGAGAGAGAGAGAGAGAGAGAGAGAGAGAGAGAGAGAGAGAGAGAGAGAGAGAGAGAGAGAGAGAGGGAGAAGCTGATCGAAAAAAATAGAGGAGGAGGCTCTGCTCGTGGGCATATAACAGACATTTTTGTGACGACATAGGAGACGATTTGCGACAAATATAACTTAAAATTATTTGTGATGACGTCTGATTATTTGTGACGACACATGTTGTGGAAGGAAGGTTTTGGAATTCTCATTTGCGACGACATCTGTAAGTCATCGCAAATAATATTTAGGGACCTGCCCAATTTTCCTGACTTTTATTTTACTGATAGAATACAAAATCACTTTTTGCGATGATACACATTAATGTCATCACAAAAAAATTTTGCCGCCCGCCAAAATAATCCTTTTTGCTAGGAAAATAAATAAATTAAATTTTATTTGTGACGACACATGTCGTCACAAATAATTAACTATTTGTGACAAATGTCGTCGCAAATATTGTTATTTTGGCGCTAAAAGTTCGCGGCATACGAGATCTAGCGCTAAGTAATTATTTGTGACGACATGTACTTTTTTTCCAATGACATTATTTTTTCAGTTTTATGAAAATATTTGCGACGACATGTCGCCGCAAGTATTTAATTATTTGCGACAACAATTGTCGTTGCAAATAATTTCATCACAAATAGACCAAATTGTAGTAGTGTTTTTTTTTTCTTTCTGAAAAAATATAAAATAAAATCTTCAGAGTGAAAGAACAAGAGTGCATGAGAGCGTTTAAAACGATAAAAATGCAGAAATATATAGAAAAGGCATAAAAACCATTAACAACGAAAAACCAATTGATAATTAAGGGAACTGTATTTTGCCAAGACGTTTGCTCCTTATACGGAATTAGTATCATTATATACTATACTCTACATAAATTGCTCGCTTGATTCTCGCGTGATTCATGCGGAACATTATTTAGCAACATTTTTTATGCTTATTTTATTCTTGAAATTTTAATTTAGTGCTTAAGTTGAAATTATTGAAAATTTATTCACAAATTCTTATTTTAAATATGCTATTTATTAAATTTAGTTTCTTTTCTACAATTTTCATTTTTTTAGCTCAGAAAGTATTGTGCATCCACTAATAAAAGATGGGCCTGTCATATGGAACATTAGTTGTGGTGTGCTTAAGCACCGATGGAGCTCACGAATATTTTTCCATTATTTTATGCCTTTTTTTAAGTGGGAATTTAGCCGCCTACTCATACTATGGTTTTTGGTATATGGTGATCACAAGAGGTAGTCTTCTTACTGACATCAGTTTTAATTGTTTTTACCACCATAACACTAACGTGGAATTTAACTAGCTACATATATACAACAAAAAATACACTACAGAAGTTTATGGTTAAAGAGTTTTGCACAAAGACCTTTACTCTTCTAAAACATACAAATAGTACTTTATTTTGCATTGACACAAAACATCGTAGAAAGAAGGAAATTGAAAGAAAACAAAACATCAAGAGGATCACAATAGATCCCAACTCAAAAATGGATCAAGGGTAATAAGGATCGGTACAACAAGAAGAGGAGTTTTCTTGAACAGTGAACCCATAAACTTCACTCAAGTCCAATTCTTTAGCCAATATTGCACCATCGTCGTAACCAGGCAACTTCCAATCAAACCAATATAAAAGGTTGGCCATCACATAACTTCTTCCAGAACCAAACGGAATAAGTTCAAAGTCCTGCCCTTTGAAATCAATATCACTATCACGGAATCTCTCAGTAAGGAATTCCTCTGGTTTGTCCCAGTCATGTGCGTCCCTTTGAATTTCCCATGTATTGATGAGGGAATTATAAAAAACCTAAGAGTGTCGCCTTTTTTAGAAAAACCTAAGGCGACACTCTGGTTACCTAACACTATCGTTTTCTCAGGAATATAAAAGCCTCCGACCTCACTGCTTACCCTCGTTTCTTGAGTGACAAGAAAAGGAACAGGAGGATGCAGTCTTAGACTCTCCTTGATGACACATTTCAAGTAATCCATTTGATGAACATCATTCATATCCATCATTGCCTTATTGCGCACCACTCTCCTCACCTCTTCTTGAGCTTTCTTCATCACCTTTTGATGTCATAGTAGCTCCGCGATCACCCATTCTAATTCTATCGATGTAGTATCGCTTCCCCCGGGGAACATGTCCTACAATTTATTGTTGGGAAAACTAACAAATAATTGCGGAATAAAACTTTCCCTCTTTGTGTGCTAAAATAGGATCTCAAATGAAATGCCAACAAAGCCAAACAACCAATGCACCAATTAATCAAAATAATCAACCACAAGTGAAGCACTAGTTTTTAGCGTGGAAAACCTCTCTCAAATTGAGTAAAAACCACGGGACCCTTAGGCCACTTAAATCTCTTCCACTATATCACCAATGGGATTACAAAGTTTCTCTCTAGAATCAAACTAGAGGCTCACAATAATAATATCATCAAGAAACACTATTCTTGGTTCACCAACAATATAGACATCATCATCAAAGATGGATAACAACAATAACACCAAAGAAAAGTTTAGGTCTCACCAATTAGGAGTACTCAAGAGAGTACTAAATAGAGGCTAAATGAGAAATCAAGTCCGTAGATTTGAAGAAACAAGGATTCTCCACGTCAAATTTGAGTCGAAACCGACAAAAAAACAATCGTCTTGCAAAGCACCAAAACCCTATTTTCTCTGGTTTTCTCATAAAATTCTCCTTCTTCTTTTCTTTTCTACTGGTTAAACGTGAGCAGCATGCCTATCCCTTTTTGTTTTATCATTTGGGCTAGAAGCCCACTTGTTGTTTCAGCCCACAAATGGGGCGGAACCCAACAACTCCCCCTCCATCATTTGGTGGGCTCAACTAAGCCCGCTCTCTGCCTAATTCAAGTTTCTCCTTAGGCAAACGTCAACATATCGATCCATTTTCTAAGTGTAATGTTTTCCTTCAAGCACACGTTTGATATCTAACATCAATATGCTTGGATCTCGAATGGAATGTTGAATTCTTAGGTGGATCATTATACTTCTCTTGTTACATGCCTAGTTCTTCAAGAAACCTCTTCATCCACAAATTGCTCGACACACTTTTGATTCTCAAAAAGTCATTAGGAATCCCAAATAGACTTCCTAGAGTCAATGGAACGAATACCCATCTAAAATAGGTTCACCACCGCCAAAGCATAAACACACCTTAGAAGTTTTTCAATATCCATTTTTGCTGCCCAGTTGTTCTTTTCGAGGATTAGAGAGAAATTTTAACTCCAAGTTAAATTATGAGCAATATCGGCCTTGTAGTTAGCATACAAATTATTGAAAACTTTTATTCTTTTTCTTTCTCACAGGACATTGCTCATTTTGGAAATATGGCCTTACTCATATTGAATCTTTCAAGAACCTTTTCAATGTAGTTTTTTGAGATTTCCCATTCTTCCTATCACGGGAGATCTTTACCAAGTATTTTTTTCCCAAGTCTTTCATGGCAAAGGACTTGCTTAACTCTCTCTTTAGCTTCTCAATCTTGCTAGCATCAACATATCATCAACATAAAGGATGATGAAATCATCCCGGAGTGTTTCTTAATGAACACACAATGGTGGAAGTCCTAGTGTACCCGTGACTCATCATGAAAGAGTCAAACTTTTTGTACCATTGTCTTGGTGCTTGTTTGAGCCCATACAAGCTCTTTTTCAACTTGCACACAAGATGCTCTTGTCCCTTGACCTTGAACCCTGGTTGCTCCATAAAAATTTCTTCTTCTAAGTCACCATTAGTTTTTACATCAAGTTGCTCTACCTCTAAATTTTAGACCAAGAACAACTCGATGGAGGACATCTTCACAGCAGGAGAAAAGATTTCTCGACACCTTTCTTCGACCAAACCCCTTACAATTGCCTTTTGGTTATGAGCTATTGTTGGTGAAACCCACTTGTTCTTGAGTGCTTTCAAGGTAACTTCACCAAGTCATAAGTGTGGTTCTCACAAGGATTTCATCTCTTCTTGCATGGCTTTAAACTCTTCTTCTTTTTGAAAGCTTCTTTAAGTTTTTCAGTGAGCATCACATACTCATTAGTAGTGTATCGACTAGGCGGATGACGCTCTCTTGTAGATCTTTCAACGAGACTGTTGGTGGTGCTAGCGGTGCTTGTTCAATATACATTATCAACTGGAGGGGCTTCATCATTAACAACATCACCACCATCTTCTTGGACATCTCCCCCTTGATCAGAGATTTCTCTGGTGGAGAAATTGGATCCAAATTGGAATTTCAGCAGAGGAGCAAGACTTTTCACCTTTGTTACCATCATCAATGACTTGGTCTTCAAGGAAGACAACATCTCTACTCTCGACAAACCGGATCCCATACAAACTCCCTCGTGGCCATAGCCTAAGAAAATACACGGTTTTGCCTTATCATCAAGCTTAGATCTCTCATCTTTAGGAATTGAATTGACAGCCAAAAACTCTCAAGTAATCATAAGAGACATCTTTCCCGGTCCAAACTCTATTTGGAACATCACCATCCAACGCATTTCTTTGGAGAAAGATTAATCAAATCGATTGCAGTTCTCATGGCCTCCCCCAAAAGGACTTATCTTTGCATGAGAAAGCATGCACCTGATTCTTTCTTCAATTGTTCTGTTCATTCTCTCCGCTACACCATTGGATCAAGAGTCTTCTCAAGGATTCCATGGACAAGAATTCTCAAAGGAGTTTCACCGCCATTATCGGCCTTGAACGAGTTTCAACCCTTTTTCTGTTTCTCTTTCAATCTTGGCATGAAACTCTTTAAAGACATCAAGCACCTGGTCTTTAGTTTTCAAAGCAGTAGCCCAAACCTTTCTTGAATGGTCATCGATGAAAGTCACAAAATAGAATGCACCTCCAAGAGTTTTAGCTTGCATAGAACAGACATCAGTATGAATCAAATCAAGAATATTTGATCTTCTAGATGGAGGGTGTGAATGAAATGCAACTCTATGTGTTTTTCCAGCTAAACAATCAACACAAGTTTTAAGAGGCATACCTTGCAAACTAGGCAGGAATTGCTTTCTAGCAAGAAGTTGTAGTCCTTTCTCACTAACGTGACCAAGCCTCTTGTGCCATAGATCAATGCTTGCACCCTTCTGAACAACATTTAGCTCTCCTTTGTGAAGCTTAGCTTGCATGACATAGAGTGTATTCATTTTCTTTCCTCTTGCAACCACTAGAGAACCTTTGGTGAGCTTCCACTTACTTTCACCAAAATAATTAGTAAAACCCTCATCATCAAGTCTGCCTGTGGAGATCAAGTTTAGGCGAATATCCGGAACATGCCTAACATCTTTGAGGACCAACTTGCTTCCAAGATTAGTTTCCAAGCAAATATCTCCAATACCCACAATTTTAGAGGCACCACTGTTTCCCATTTTGACATTGCCAAAATCACCGGTAGAGTAAGAAGTGAAGAAATCACCATGAGGAGTAACATGAAACGAGGCGCCGTAATCAATCACCCAATCACTTTGGTTTGTCATCACAAATGATAGTAATTGGCTAGTGTATTAGTCTCTCTCTCATCTTTATTTCCTTCACCCTGTTCTCTTTTCCAAATTCTGCATTCTTTCTTCATGTGACCCATCTTGTTGCAGTGATAACACTTGACATTTTTTCTGTTTTTAGATTTTCCCCTGAATGTATCCTTTTTGCCATGACCTTGAGGATGCCTACTTTTACTTCTTCCACGCCTTTCCTGTTTTTCAAAAACAAGTACCTCAGAAGAAGATTCACCCTTTTCCTTTCTTCTGGCTTCTTCACTCAATAAACTTTCTTTAACCATCTCCATGGTTAGCTTTCCTTTGAAGTTTAGTGATACTACTAAAAGGCAAGGAGCAAGGAAGAAGTAACAATGCCTGCAACTCATCTTCAAGAGGCATTTTCATTGTGGCCAATTGGTTCACCAAGCCTTGGAAATCACTAGTATGCTGGTCATATTTTTTCCATCTTTGTATTTCAAATTCACAAGCCTTCTAATGATCGAAGCTTTATTTTGGAAGTATTTTTCTCATACATAGCCTCTAATTTCTTCCAAAGTGCATCGGCTTCCATTTCTTGTAAATGTGATTAAAAATATTAATATCAACCCAGAAACTTTCATGTGTAATATTTCCCAATCATCATCACTTATTTTTTCTGGCTTTGACTTGCCCATAACAGGCCCATACAAATCTTTAACAATAAGCAAATCTTGCATTTTGCGCTTCCAAATGGAATAATTTGATGAGGTTAATTTTACCATCCCATACTTAAGTTTGTTCTTCCATTTCAACACACAAGAATTAGCCTCTAGCCAACCAAAAGGCTCTGATACCAGTTTGTTGGGAAAACTAACAAATAATTGCGGAATAAAACTTTCCCTCTTTGTGTGCTAAAATAGGATCTCAAATGAAATGCCAACAAAGCCAAACAACCAATGCACCAATTAATCAAAATAATCAACCACAAGTGAAGCACTAGTTTTTAGCGTGGAAAACCTCTCAAATTGAGAGTAAAAACCACGGGACCCTTAGGCCACTTAAATCTCTTCCACTATATCACCAATGGGATTACAAAGTTTCTCTCTAGAATCAAACTAGAGGCTCACAATAATAATATCATCAAGAAACACTATTCTTGGTTCACCAACAATATAGACATCATCATCAAAGATGGATAACAACAATAACACCAAAGAAAAGTTTAGGTCTCACCAATTAGGAGTACTCAAGAGAGTACTAAATAGAGGCTAAATGAGAAATCAAGTCCGGTAGATTTGAAGAGCTCGCCACAAGGATTCTCCACGTCAAATTTGAGTCGAAACCGACAACATTTTGCCGCACAATCGTCTTGCACAAGCACCAAAACCCTACCCCTTTTCTCTTTCTCTCTCTCTCTCTTTTTCTCTGGTTTTCTCGGCTGCCCCACACTGCTGCCGATTCTCCTTCTTCTTTTCTTTTCTATTTCCTGGTTAATTTGCTGCCCACGTGAGCAGCATGCCTATCCCTTTTTTGTTTTATCATTTGGGCTAGAAGCCCACTTGTTGTTCCAGCCCACAAATGGGGCGGAACCCAACATTTATCAACATCAAAAGCATTCATCCTTGTAGTTTTATGATGTGTGTGAGAGAGAGAGACAGAGATACCATTAGTATAGCTTTGATTTCGTCCTGAGTGAGCTCAAAGTCAAGCATGCCATGCGTTTGAACTCCAAGGAGAATATTCAGTCTTTCATATTAGACTCGCGAACATTATCACCACCCTCAAATATTGCCTTGTGTTCCTCAACCTCTTCATCAAAAAAAGGCATTCATTTCTCTGGATAGTTCTTTCAAGAGGCCTATAAGGCTAGTGAAATTATTAATCAATCTCAAAGAAGGGAAGTAATCTCCCACACTAAAGGCCATCATACGAACCATCAACTTTCTTCCCAGCTCTCCAAACTTGCTCGGACCGTCTTCATCCTCAAAATTCCTCCCAAGAACACTTCTACACACCATGTTGTTGGCTGCTGCAATCAACAGCTCTGTTAGATTTGGGGGAGAACCATTGCTGGATTGGCTAGCTCGGCGCACCCTTTTGATCAACGCAACGGTCACTTCATCCCTCACGAACTGAAATTGTTGAACTCTTTTAAGGCTCAAGAGTTCATGAACACAGATTTTTCGAGCTTGTCTCCAATAATCATTATAACGAGAAAACCCCACATCTTTGCACTTATAAAATAACACATCGGCAGCAGTGGCTTTCATTCTGTTGGAGAAAGTGGTGTCATGGTTTTTGATGATTTCATTCTGTTCTTAGCACTATCTTTTTTTCGTTTTTTACGTCCTTTTGAGTAGTGGTTCATCACTTTTTTGACTTTTACTTCCTGGAGATAAGCTATATACCTCCATCAATCACTTTTGTATTTATGTTGTCATCGTTCGAGTGGTTCTGTTCTTAATTGTATGTTTTCAGCCGACAGACATATATAAGAAGAATTTTAGTTATATTTCTCATCTAATCACAACACTATAAGAAACAGGGTTATTGACGTGACAAAGGCGTCGCAAATAAATTTTTTACGACCCCTTGTCATCGTAAACATGTCGTTGCAATTCATTTGTCGCAACAAAAGAAATTGTTGTGATGACAAGCCATCACAACAAATATTTTGTTACATTTGCGACGACAATCGTCACAAATGAGTCGCAGCAAATATTTTGTCAGTTGTATCGTTAAGATTTCATGGCATTAAGTATTTGCGACAACAATTTAAGAATAACGTTGTCGCAAAAAAAGCCGAATTAGCTTACATGGCCTATATTTTTTGCGACCGCATTTGTTGTCACCAATAATATTTTATTTTTTTCTCATGTTAATAATTAATGTTGTATATTACTATATATTTAAACCTAATATTAAATATAATTCATGATATTATAATAATAAAGAAGAATTAAATAAAAGTGAAAAAATAATGAAAAATAAAAATAAAATTATTATTATAGAAAGTAATTAATAAAATAAAATAAAATGTAATTATAGTAGAAATGTACAAAAATAAAGATTGTTACATTAATAAAAAATTCAATCCCCTAAGTTAGCAGCATCACTAGAATCATTGTCGTAATCATCGGAAGGATTCGGAGGCAGAGGACATGGATGGACATATGGACAAGAGGAGTAACCGATGGGAAGGTCATGTTGGTGTGCATTCGAGTGATGAAGTCCTGCGTCATTTTGACGCTCTCGTAAGGAGGTTTTGCTAGTAACTCTGTTGCAAGTATTCATCTACGTGTGGGTCCGAACGTGTCGTAGAAGATCCTACCGAGTGTGAGCCAGATGATAAAGCATCCTTTCGATAAACCCTTTACAGGAGTGTGGAACCCACTCCAGTCTTATGTCCTCTACAGGTACCCAAAAACTGCTCCATAATGTCCTCCTAGTTAACCGCTCTTACTACAGATGATTCAGAAGTAGCAGACTACGTCTAGATCTGCGTTTCTCTTTCTCCCTCCATCCGATGCTACAAATATTATAAGAGAAATAATTAAATACATAATCCGATTAAAAAATATAATTAAGCATTACAAGTATACTTACCAAAGTCTACTTAGCTTGGGGATTAACCCAAGTATCCCCACGACGATGCATGTCCCCCTAGTTATTGATAACAAACATCGGTCGTTGAGTCCTTGTGGTAGACTGTATAGTAGTTTGAATATATAAGAATATAATGTAATTGATTACTAAATTAACATTTATATTGAATAAATTATTAACAAATACTTACTTGTCGTGATATTAGGACTACGACAGCTGACCATGAAAACTCGACCACTTTTGGTTGTTACGATTAAATTTATTGATTTCTAAATTTTTCTATTTATGATTATACTTTCAGTGTTAGTAAAATTAACCTTTATTGTATATAATAAAACAACATGTAAAAGAGATCCAATTACCTAAAACTTATCAGACATGAATCTATCGCAGCAACAACCCTAGTTATTATGACAGAGAAATTTATTAGAATTATTGTATAGGATAATATTTCATAAAATCCTTTGTATTATTAATATGAATACTTTTATGATAATTATTTGTTGATATAAATATGGAATAGCAAGTTACAAGTTAAAGTTCAAAAATTTCTGAACTACGATGCAGTTATCGATTTTTAGACTGTATTTAAGGAAGAAGTATGGAATGTTGTGTTAAGTGTACAAGTGGGTAAACACATGAATATTAAGGTTAAGAAATGAAAGAGGATTAAAAGACATCAATTCTAGGGTATTAGAAACAATCGAAATGAAAAACAGCGAAAAATGGGTTTGGAAGGCCGAACCAAGAAAATTGAAGTTTTGACTAATTTGAGTTGACCAAGTCAAAATTTGTTGACCAAGAGTCGACCAAACTGTCGCCCTCAAAAAGTTAGTTAAGAATGGTCAAGATTGACTAAGTTGACCAACTGTCTAAAAAACGCAGATAAAACGCACACCGAACAGGAAATTAAATGAAACAGAAATTAGATAATTATTTTGAATGGATGGCTATGATTTAAAGTAATTAAATTAATGAGTAGCTGAGATGAGGACATGTGGAAAGCAAAAAAAAAGGGGGGGGGGGTGATGAGTGAGTTTTACTCGCTCATTTAGTATCGTTTTATACTTAATATCTAGTTGGTTTCGAGGTTTTTTGTTAGTTTTTATGTGTGTTTTTGTTCTTTGTTTGAAGGATAGGTGGAAGTCTATGATTTGGAAGGTTTTGAACAATTTGTGATGAAAAAGACAGCAAACATAGCGTTTAGGCGCCCATTCGTAGCGATTTGGCGCTGAAATGTGATGGAACAAGACATTTGGGCAGAATGGGTGGCATTTTGGCACCAGTTTGCAGCGCCGCAACGCTGAAATCCGGCAGAAATTGTGCACCGGGCAGAATGACCAGCGTTTAGGCGCCCATTACAGCGCCACAGCGCCCAGGAATTTTACATAGCAGCGCCGCAGCGCTAGAAACACAGCGCCGCGGCGCTACGACGCGAGAAAATACGCGATTTGAAGGCCAATCGCGTGAAAACTTACCCTTTTGACCCTAAGGCTCTGAAACATATAAATAGATGATTCTAGGGCAATTAAAAGGACTTTTGGACTGTGGAATGATAGCTGGCCTTTGAGAGAAGATTCAAGAGAAGAAAAGGAGAATTGGGATGGAGAAGAAGAACGGCTCAAATCCGGAGACGGAGATGCTTCAATTCAACTCCAAACTAGTTCTTTTCTTTCCTTTCCAATGATTAAGACTTTGTTTAGGAATTTATTTTGTTTAGAGATGAACTAATTCCTTTTTCTAGGGCTATGATGTAGCCGGATTATGAATGTTTGAATTCTCAATCTTCTTTTTAAGTAATTGATGTTTAATCCATATATGCTGAGTATTTCAATTTATTCTTAATGCTTGTGATTGTTTGGCCAACTATTACATGATTTTGTATTTGATTTGAGACTGAGAGGTGATAATTGAATAAGCTCTTAATTGAAATACCATAAGTTGTTCATAGGATAGAGATATCTATGATGCTTGTGCAGTTCTTTTGAATTTCTTGCACTTAATGATTTTCAACAGGTTTAGAAGTCTGACAGAGATGTAGATTTTACTTGTTGGATTAATATTATTGTTGCTTGAGAAAGAATAATAATTGCTTTAGAGAAATTGATGTCAGTATAGGATTGAATGTTAATTTGCTTGAATTATGAGAATTTGAACATGATTAATTTGGTGAAATCGGAAACCCTAGAATCTTAATCTATTGAATTTTCATCCATTGCTTAGCATTGCTTAATTTATTTAATTGTTTTAGTTTTGCTTTACTTAATTTTATAAACTCTCTTTTCAAGTATCCAAATAAAATTAGGGTTAATACAATTTCGGTAATTAGTAAACAACAATCCTCGTCGGACGATATTCTTATTCACTATTATATTACTTGATTGCGATAGCGTATACTTGCGTTACGATTTTTCACAACAAGTTTTTGGTGCCGTTGCCGGGGATTGTTTTGTTTTTACTAATATCGATACCAAATTACTCTAGTTTTACTTTGGATTTTATTTTGTTATTTATTTTATTGTTCTTGTTTTGAGCTCTACAGGAATTGACTCTACGTGCATGCGAAAGTTTGGGAGCAGTATTCTAGTTCCTCTTGATTCAAAAATTGAGCGTACTTGTCGAAGAAATAGAAAAGAGAAGAGAGAAACTGTCATTCTGTCGCAAGAAACTATGGCTGATCCTGAAGGGGCAATAAATGAGAACAACAACAACATACCACTGAACAATCCACCGGTGGTCAATCAACCAATGGCTTTGCGAGATTATGCATTGCCACCAACTGGTGTTCAATCAGTGATAAGGAGGCCGGCTATTCAGGCGAATAATTTTGAATTGAAGCCAGTAATGTTGCAGATGATTCAAGCGATCCAATTTAATGGATTGCCGAATGAAGATCCTAATGCTCACATCGTAAATTTTCTGGAGATTTGTGATACTGTCAAATACAATGGAGTCAATGATGAAGCTCTTCGCCTTCGTTTGTTTCCTTTCTCTTTGAGAGATAAAGCAAAAAATTGGTTGAACTCACTACCGCCAAACTCGATCACTAGTTGGGAAAACTTAGTTCAGAAGTTCCTTTCTAAGTTTTTCCCACTGGCTAAAACAGCGAAGATGCGCATCAAGATCAATAATTTTGCTCAATATGAAGGTGAAGCTCTATATGAAGCATGGGAGAGGTACAAGGAGTTGCTGAGAAGATGTCCTCATCATGGTCTACCTAAATGGATGCAAGTCCATAATTTTTATAATGGATTGAGTGGAACTACAAGAACTCTAATTGATGCATCTGCGGGGAGGGCGTTAATGAAGAAAACTGAAGATGAGGCATATGAGTTGCTAGAAGATATGGCAACCAATAATTACCAGTGGCCTAGTGAAAGAAGCATACCAAAGAAGACAGCCGGACTACATGAAGTTGATGCCATCACTAATTTGACTGCCCAAATTGCTTCTCTGTCCAAACAATTACAGAGTACTCAATTGACAATCAATGCCATCCAAACATCCTCTCTAGTGTGTGAGTTTTGCAGCGGATCTCACCAAAGTTTTGAGTGTCAAGCGGACAACCCATTTGCACAGGCACAAATGGAGTAGGCTCAATACGTGGAGAATTACACTAGGCAGCAGAACAATCCGTACTCTAACAAGTTTAATCAAGGATGGCGTAATCACCCAAACTTGCCTTGGAGAAACACTCAAAATGTGTTCCAGCCTGAACAGAGCAACCCACCACAAGAGGAGAGGGTGAATCTGGAAGATGCAATGGCACAATTGGCTACCTCTCACACGCAATTTATGAATGAAACTAGGACAAATTTCCAGAATCAATCGACTCAGATCAGAAACTTGGAGGTGCAAATTGGTCAATTGGCTAGCATGTTAAATGATCGTCAACAAGGTAATTTGCCAAGTACAACGGTGGTGAATCCAATAGAGCAATGCAAGGCCATTACTTTGAGAACCGGGAAAGAATCAAATACACTCCCAGAGCCTAAGAAATCTAGCAAATGTAGTGAAGAGGCTTCGTCACCCAAATATACTCAATCTTTGGAGAAGAGTGGTGAAATTCCTACAACTCAACAACCTTTGCCGGTGGAGCCATCACGAAGGATCCCATTTCCTCAATGCCTTCAAAAGAGTAAGCTTGATAAACAATTTTCAAAGTTTCTGGACATCTTTAAGAAATTACACATAAACATCCCATTCGCTGAAGCTCTTGAACAAATGCCGAGCTATGTGAAGTTTATGAAAGACATCCTGTCAAACAAGAGGAAACTTGAGGATTATGAAACAGTTGCACTTACTAAAGAGTGCAGTGCCATCTTGCAAAGGAAGTTGCCTCAGAAGCTCAAAGATCCAGGGAGTTTTACCATCCCTTGTTCTATTGGAAATTCTATTTTTGAAAAGGCACTATGCGATTTAGGTGCAAGCATTAACTTAATGCCTTTGTCAATTTTCAAGAAACTTGGGCTAGGAGAAGCAAGACCAACTACGGTCTCATTATAATTGGCTGATCGCTCCATCAAACACCCAAGAGGAATTATTGAAGATGTACTCGTCAAGGTTGATAAGTTTATATTTCCGGCCGATTTTATTGTCTTGGATATAGAAGAAGACGAGGAAATCCCCATTATACTTGGGAGACCATTTTTAGCAACCGGTCGGGCTCTCATTGATGTGCAAAAGGGTGAACTTCGCCTAAGAGTACAAGAGGATGAGGTGGTTTTTAATGTATTTAATGCTCCCAAATGCCCGCAAGCAAGTGATAGTTATTTTCGAATTGAAACAATTAACACCTTGGTCACTGAGCATCTTGGCCAACCTCAAAAGCCTTTGGAAGCTTGTCTAATTTATCCAAAAACTATTGCAATAGAAGATCATGAAGCTATGGAGTTTGTGCACTGGATGGATTCTTTCGGATCTAACAATCGGAGGTACTTTGAAGTTTTGGGACGAGGCCCATTCATATACGCCATCAATTGAGAAACCACAGATGCTTATTGAGATAGATGAGTTCGTAATGATGCATATGAGAAAGTCAAGATTTACAAGGAGCGAACTAAGGCTTGGCATGACAAGCACATCTCAAGAAAAGAGTTCAAGCCGGGCCAACAAGTCTTGCTATATAATTCAAAGCTGCGCTTAATTCCAGGAAAGCTTAAGTCCAGATGGTCAGGGCCATTTACAGTGGTCAGAGTATTTCCCTATGGAGCAGTTGAAGTCACTCATGATGAAAAGGGAACGTTCAAGGTCAATGGACAACATTTGAAGCAATATATAAATGGTGGCTTTGATCAAAAGAAGACCAACATTCCCCTAAACTCACCATGAGAAGTAAGATGTCGGGCTGATGACATTAAACCAAGCGCTTCTCGGGAGGCAACCCGAGCCTTTTAACATCTTTTATTTATTATTATTATTTTTATTATTATTATTTTTATTAGTTTATTCTTAGTTTACTTATTGTGTTTTAAATTGATTGATAGGTTAATAAACAAGTTTGGGGGTTGCTCTAAGGATTTACAATTGAAATGAAGCTCAAGAAGGCATGAAAGCACGGATTTGGCAGCAGCAGTGGCGTTTTGGCGCCCATCTGAGTGCCTTGGCGCTCAAAACAGAGTGTTTCAGGCAAAAAAATGACGGAGCATGTAGCGCCTTGGCACTACATTACATTAGGCGCTAAAAAAAAAAAAAAAAAAAAAAAAAAAAAAACCCTTGCAACTTCCGCACCTCCTCTTGCCCCCAATGAAGACACTGACTGACAACTACTCAGGGAAGTCCTCTACACTCTCTTGCTTTACTTTTCCATTGAGGACAATGTCAGTTTTAAGTTTGGGGGAGTTAACTATCTTATTTTATGTTATTTTATTCAGTTTATTCAAAAAAAAAAAAAAAAACCTTGAGTTTTGGTTTGGCTTGTTTCACCCCGGCCAATGATGAGACAACGATTGAACTTAACTATGGCTTCTAGGAGACAATGAATATTTGATTGCTTGTGTGCTTGACTTGTTTGTTGGTTTTACTCTACTTATGATTTCCTTACATTGTTGAGCACATAATTAAGAGCACTTGACCATGTTGTGAACTTAGAGAAAGTTTATGTGATTTTCATGTTTCTGGGGATCTCACCGGATTCTAGAACTTGTTTGATTATCACTCGAGGCGAAATCCCAGGCAATTTATCACTAAGGAAATGATTTAGGCCATTTTTGGATCGTTTGAACTGTTTAAGCTCACCCTGTTACAATAATATCCCTAGTCACCTCTTTGAGCCTTTTTAAACTTCTTTTTGTCATCCACATTATAAGCCTAGCCTTTAAATAAATCCTATCATTCACCCTTTCGCTTGAGCTTGTTGATTATTCTAGGATGCACGTTGAGTTGTGTTTGGAATTGGGAGGTGTATGGATATTTTCTATATTCTGTTTGTTGTCTCCAATGAAATTCTATATCTATTGTTCAAAAAAAAAAAAAAAAAAAAAAAGAAAGAAATAAAGAGTGGAGACAAGAATGTTGATGGCAAATGGCGGATATATTTGAGATATTGAGTTAGATGTTCTACAAGAGGATCCTAGAGTAATTGATGAGTTTAGGGAATTCAGAGCCTCATTGATATCCGTTTATCCTACCCTAATCCCTAGCCATTCAATTCAAGCTTAATAAAGTCCTATTGATCCTTGGTGATTTGTTGACCGACATTAGTGGAGAGTGATAAGAACAATAAGCCTATGGAGTTCGAAAAAAAAAATCATAGATCTACCTTGATTCACTTAATTGCATAAACTCATCTAAGTTGCATTTGGATATGTGTAATTGATTATTCACACACACACATAAGGAGTCATAGGTGGCGTTGAGATTAGCATTCGAGTTGAAATTCTAAACTTTCAAAAAGTTTAAAGTCTTTCTTGAGCTATAACTTATGTGAGATCTTTGAGGCAATTTTTGTGAAACGACACCGGATCAATACTCAAGCAAGGTTTCATTTATTTATGTTTCATATTATTCGTGTTTTTATTTCCTTTTAGTTTTCTTTCTTTCATTTTTTTTGTTTTGCTCGAGGACTAGCAAAATATTAAGTTTGGGGGTATTTGATATGTGAGTTTTACTCACTCATTTAGTATCATTTTATACTTAATATCTAGTTGGTTTCGAGGTTTTTTGTTAGTTTTTATGTGTGTTTTCGTTCTTTGTTTGAAGGATAGGTGGAAGTCTATGATTTGGAAGGTTTTGGACAATTTGTGATGAAAAAGACAGCAAACATAGCGTTTAGGCGCCCATTCGTAGCGTTTTGGCGCTGAAATGTGATGGAACAAGACATTTGGGCAGAATGGGTGGCGTTTTGGCGCCAGTTTGCAATGCCGCAACGCTGAAATCCGGCAGAAATTGTGCACCAGCAGAATGACCAGCGTATAGGCGCCCATTACAGCGCCGCAGCGCCCAGGAATTTTACATAGCAGCGCCGCAACGCTAGAAACACAACGCCGCGGCGCTACGACGCGAGAAAATACGCGATTTGAAGGCCAATCGCGTGAAAACTTACCCTTTTTGACCCTAAGGCTCTGAAACATATAAATAGATGATTCTAGGGCAATTAAAAGGACTTTTGGACTGTGGAATGACGGCTGACCTTTGAGAGAAGATTCAAGAGAAGAAAAGGAGAATTGGGATGGAGAAGAAGAATGGCTCAAATCCGGAGACGGAGACGCTTCAATTCAACTCCAAACTAGTTCTTTTCTTTCCTTTCCAATGATTAAGACTTTGTTTAGGAATTTATTTTGTTTAGAGATGAACTAATTCCTTTTTCTAGGGCTAAGATGTAGCCAGATTATGAATGTTCGAATTCTCAATCTTCTTTTTAAGTAATTGATGTTTAATCCATATATGCTGAGTATTTCAATTTATTCTTAATGCTTGTGATTATTTGGCCAACTATTACATGATTTTGTATTTGATTTGAGACTAAGAGGTGATAATTGAATAAGCTTGAAATACCATAAGTTGTTCATAGGATAGAGATATCTATGATGCTTGTGCAGTTCTTTTGAATTTCTTGCACTTAATGATTTTCAACAGGTTTAGAAGTCTGACAGAGATGTAGATTTTGCTTGTTGGATTAACATTATTGTTGCTTGAGAAAGAATAATAATTGCTTTAGAGAAATTGCTGTCAGTATAGGATTGAATGTTAATTTGCTTGAATTATGAGAATTTGAACATGATTAATTTGGTGAAATCGGAAACCCTAGAATCTTAATCTATTGAATTTTCATCCATTGCTTAGCATTGCTTAATTTATTTAATTGTTTTAGTTTTTCTTTACTTAATTTTATAAACTCTCTTTTCAAGTATCCAAATAAAATTAGGGTTAATACAATTTCGGTAATTAGTAAACAACAATCCTCGTCGGACGATATTCTTATTCACTATTATATTACTTGATTGCGATAGCGTATACTTGCGTTACGATTTTTCACAATGGGGGATGCGGCCAAGCTTGGTGGAGAAGAAAAGAAAAGATATTTTTAGCATATTTTGTTGAATTTTGCAAAATGGTCCTTGAAAAAGCAAAAAATTATTTTTTAGACCCTTGCTTTATGGATGGTCTGTTCACTAAAGGAATAACACTTGAGAAATATTCATATTTCATGCTAAGAATAGAGAGAACTCAGCCAAAGAGAAAGGAAGAGAAAAAAATTCATCTAAAGTGAGAAAAACGAGTTTTGATCGAAATTGACGAAACGGCTAGTTCGCGTCACTGAAGCTTTTTCTTCATTCTCTAAGGTTAGAATTCAAGTTTTCCTTCTTGTTTCTTCCATATGGCTGCATGTGGGATGTGGTAGAAAGCATGAAGAAAAATTTTACATAAGAATAGTGATTTACTTGTAATGGTTAAGGAACTTGATAACTAGTGAATTAAGGATGAATTCTAGGTTATTGAGCTTTTGTTTCAAGTAATTCTTGGTATGGAGAATTTTTCTGGAAAAATGAGGAAACTCTAGAATTGTGATGTAAAAGAGAAAGTATGTGAATGGTGTTTGATGGTAAAAAAAACAGATAAAACGAGCTAAGGTTAGCTCAGGAAACATGGAGAAATAGGCAGAACTCTGCTGAAATTTAGTTTGAGTTTTTGAATTAAAACCAATATTCATGAGGAATAAGGAATTAAGATATGGAAAGTAAGTTGATTCGATAATCGGTGATGTATAAAAAATGAGCACAATGAGAATTCACAGTTTTGGATCAAAACTGAAAATTAGGCCCATGACTGAGGAAGGTGCACGAGTTTTAGTGTAAATTCTTGAGATAGGAAATATTTTGGGATTGAATATCAAACATAAGGATTGTAGACCTTTTTGAATTAAATTTCAACGCAATTATTGATCTTAGAGTTTGAATCTAACGATCGGAAATTTATGCGATAGGATCAATTAATGATCGAAGTCAGAAAGCATCAAGTGAGACAAAGGACGCATTGCTAGCTAAACTTTGGTAAGTATCACTAGTTTTTCTTATCTACAACATGAATAAATTTATTTCTCTATGTTGCTCAATCCGAGCATATTGTAGACTAAATGAATGCTAGAATGGGAAATATGACTCCTGAATGTTAGATACAATATTATGCATGTATCTACAAGACTTAAGTAGTAGTAGAATTTTATTTTATAAAAAGTATGTATTGACGTCAAGTCAAAGTCAAGTTAAGAGAAAAGGTTAAACCTTAACGAAAAGTCAATCTCATGATAAATTGCTCAAAAATGCACAAAGTCATAGGATTTAACTAAAGTTACCATTTCAATGAGAAAATTGATAAACAGTAAGAGACCAAATATCTTGTTTATACTAGCCTTCGAAGGAAAGGTTATTATGAGACTGAGAAAGAAATGAAACTGTGACTGAGCTGGATTGGTTAGCTACCCCACTCTTTACTGGTTATGCGCGCTATGGTACAATAGGACAGGGCCCATAAGAAGTAAAAGACAAGAAAATGAAAAGCAGAAATCATTCCATATAAAGGTACGATATCCATAAAGAAGAATGAAAAGAATGAGAAACACAATATGAAAGTCCTTCATAACATGAAAATACAATGTGAACGACTAAAATGAGATGAAAGCTGAACAAAGTATGTAATGAAAGAAGACAAACATAAGCAATACATGTTCTAGTAGTATAGAATTTCTTAGGATATATGACATAAATGCATACATGGGTATGCATAATTACTGCATCTATTATGACTTATTGTTACTTGCTGAGCGAAAGCACATTAAGTTTGTTCGTGTTGTAGGAAGCTCGGATAAGGCACCGACACCCTAATACTTATTACTGATGAGCATGCAGAGAGGATGTAGCAACGGAATGTGGGCAAGTGGGTAGTGGATGCATCACGTGTTTTGGAAACATTGCAGAACTTTATGTGTAAAAGTTAAATAATGTTTTATGAATATAGATGACTTATGTAATGAAAGTTGAGTTTACAAGATAGTGAGGCTATACATAGCAACCTCTAGTCATAAGGTATGATTAATGTAATAGAATGCTGACAAAATGCTACAGCATTAAGACGTATGAATGGTTGAAAACAAAATGCTATCAAAATGCTAATTAGCCGAAATTTTTAAGAGCTAATAATTAGAAAGTAGTGGAGGTTAAGTAATGCAAAGAATGAACGTAGGATGATGATCAAAAGTTAGGGTCGTGATGATGGGTATTTCTACCAACAAATCAAGTACTTTTAAGCTTGAATATTTGTAAGTTTTCAAGCATTTTTGTTAGTTTAATGTCTTTTGTGTGTTTTTTATAGGAGTTATAAATAAATACGAACTTGGATGATTTTGCATGAAGCAAAGAAGAATATTTGCCCAACTTGTGAATCAATGGCTAGAGGAGGCGAAAGAGTATTTTAAGGCACAAAAAAGGAGGCTTGGAATGCAAAGAAGTCCAAAAGCAAGAGAGATGCAGGCTGCAGTGCACCAAAGTAGGTTGCAGCGTACCCAAACGTGCCTAGCTCTAAAAATACGCGCTGCAGTGCACCAGAGGGGCTGCAGAGTGCCCAAAACGTGCCCAGAGGCTAGACACGTGCTGCAGCGTGCCCAAGGGGCGCTGTAGCACGCCAAAAGGGCCTAGGAATGTGTCCTACGCACTGCAGCGCGCCTCAGCCCCCTGCAAACGAAATCCCTCTTCTAAAAATGTGCACCGCAGCGTGTTTTCATGTGGACTGCAACATGTGACTGAATCCCTAGCTCCGAAATGTTGTAGTATAAAAGGATAGAGATGCCATTTTGGAACTAGAGCTCGGAAAAGTGAAGAAAAAATCAAAAGGAGGCCGAAATCCTTCATCTTGGGGGTCCTTGGAAGCTCTTCAATGGATATTGGGTTTTATCTTCTTTCATCTATTTTTCCATGTTGAGCTAGATATTAAATCTAGGACTTGATGTAGTTTTATTTGAACTATGTTTTGAATATTTTGTTGATTGTTAATTTAATTTCATTTTCAATTCATTTATGTTTCTCTATGCTTAATGCTTTTAATTTATTTGGCCAATGAGTTAGATGATTTTTAGATTGCGAATTTGATGCTTGGGAGAGATTGAATTCTTTATCTAGATTTGAAAAGCATAGTATAGGTTGTTGTGAGACTGGGAAGAGATCAATGCTTAGATAATCAAATTAGGATTTAGGTCATTGTGAGGCTCGGAGGCAATCAATATTCCTATTTTCTAATTCTAAAGGTGAAGCTTAATTTGTGTTTAAATGTTCATTTCGAATAGGGATATTGTTTTGGGTATTTAAATACAATTTCTTGTGAGGCACTCGGGAGAGGTTGCGAGATGACATTAAAGCCTTGATTAATGAATTGAATGGAATTGATTAGAGATTACATAATAGGATGAACGTAGGAATAATAAAGCGAAATCAAGTCCCTAGACCATTTGTGTGTAGATACTTTATTTTCTTATTTTCATATTTATTTTGTTTTATTTCTTAATTGTCATTTTATTAGGTTGTCTAGATAAAGTTAAGTTACAATAATTGCGATACTTAATGGCAATTCTAAACCCAATCTCTATGGAGACGATACTCACTCACCTTATACTCAAAACTTGACACCGTATGCTTGCGGAAATTTATTATACAAAATAAATTTGCATCAGGTCGTCACACCAGTGATATGGATTCCTGAGGTTTTTGAGAGGGTGGGCCCGAACTACACTCTCATTTTCTGCACCACTAAGATCTTTAAAATAGTCATGGAGGTCACTTTTCCAATCCTTATAACATTTTGCAGCCTCCCTGTTGATCATAGACCTAATTATACCATCATCGTGGTCATAATCGAGGATAAACCATTCCTGTAATACAATATAAACATGTTACATGATTTTATTATATTAAAATTTAGATTAAATTAAAAAACAATGAAGTTGAATAATTTATACCAGCAAATGCTGCTGAATCTCTCTCTTATGTTGGATGTCCACGTCCTTCCAAGCATCGTGAAAAGGCTCACAGACATCCCTAACATGGATTCATACGGCACAATCGAACCAGGTGTCGTAGTTTCTAATAGTCTTCCAAGTACCTCCATGTTCATCAAACATGAGGGTGATCTTTCCAGCCTTTGCCACTCTGGCTGCGATTTCGTGACCCTTAGCCTTCCTTCGACCTCCACGACGTCGTCGAGGTGCGACATCCAATGCTGCAGTGTTTTCTCTCACATACTAAACTCAAGTTCGAGAAAAAAAACATACAGCCTTAAATTTTTTGCGGGGTCTTCATAGGGGATCATTTTCTAAATAGTGTTATTAGTAGTTTTTTACTACGCCTTTTTATCTAGTGAATCGTCACTTTTGTCTTTTACTCACTGATAGGGCTCTACATATGGGCGTGTTGGCGAATTGATTGGGTCGGATTTATTCAAGGATTGATTAGGCAGGGTGAAACTGGTTGGTTTGCTGTTTGGTTGGGCTTTTTTCAGCCTAAGGTACTTTGATTAAGAAAAAAAAAAAAAAAAAAAAAAATAGACAAATACCCTTTAGAGTGTATTGGTTTAGATTTTTATCTTATACTCTTTATTAATATATATTTTAGTCAAATGGATATTAATTAAGAATAAAAGGTAAAAATTCATACCCTTCAACAATTTTCTTTAAAAAAAAAAATGTAAAATAGAAACACGCACATATATATTTCCTTTAATGCTTTTTGGAGAGTTTATGGGCATTTATATTAATTACATTCTAAGGACATCCAGAAGATTGGATTATTAACGCTGCAGCATCGAGGTTAATGTGATTATATCTTATGCCAACAAAAAAAATAATAGTCGCAAAAAGGGCGAAAAAACGAAGATTATTTTTTTAATAGAATTCACTTTTTTTTTTTTTTATGAATGATGAGTGGGAATAAACTAATATCGATCTTACTAGTACATTCTAATTAGGCTCAAAGGCTAAAAAATTCTGGCCAAAAAGGCTAAAGACAGAAAAACAACTCAAAATAGAAAAACACACTGCAGATTCCTAATAAACTAGTAAGGCTGTACAATAGGTAATACAAGTATTTGAAGTTTAAACAAACAGAACACACAGTTACAACCACATTTAAATGAAACCTAACTAATGTCACGATCATTTTGATTTACCTATTACAAGTATTTCCACTTAGTACTATTAATGTCTTGTTTTTTCCTTCTGGTGGTGCTTGAGTGGATGGGTTGGCAGTTTTTATTTATTTATTTATTTATTTTAAAGCAACTTTTCAGATGTTTTATTTGCCGGGGTACTTGTTTCTCCTTATCTTTCATTTTTTTAATGGAATCGGTTTTTGTCGTTTTTGTATTTTTATTTAATTTTGTAGTTGCGTGTGGGAATCTAAATATTTGTTATTTAATCACGTGCTCACGGCTACATTAACTATTGTCTGTTTAATTTTGACTTTACCATTAATTATATATACTATAACCAGCATTATTTTCATTAAGGTCCTTATTGTGGTCTCCACTATTTTTATGGAGAAATTTCTCTCAACATAATTGGTTAAATAATTGGCGTAATTTTCTTACATTTAGTTGTAATAGTTACTATTTTAAGAGTTAGAAATTGTTTTTAAGTATACGGTAATAAACAACTGTCATACATTGTTCGAAACAAATGTTTTTGCACGACCAGATGCGCCTATCAATAAAAGAACATAACAAATGTAATTCTTCACGACAATATTATTCAAGCTTAAAAAAGATAGTCGATTACGATGAAACAACTGATACTAATAATAAAAAAATGGCAGTCATTTATTGATGTGTCTTTCAATATTATTTGTATAATTTTTCATGACAGGTGTCCATGACAGTTGTTTATTACTATATACTTAAAAATGATTTCTGATTTTTAAAATAGTAACTATTACAGCGCAATACAAAAAAATTATGCTAATCTTCCAACCAATTACGATGGCAGATTTATCGGTTACGGTGGCACATGGAGAGAAGTCTCCCATTATCTAATTAGGGGACTATAGATAAACCCTTTATTAAAAATTGTAACACCCTGAAGAATTAAATTGAGATTAATTAAGGTAATTAAGATTATTAGTGTGCCTAATCTGATTTAATTAGTGCCTAATCTGATTTAATTAATTGAGTTTAAATGATTCCAAGGTATTTAAATTATTTACAGTAATTTATTTTAATCCAGAAGTGTGTATGGGCGCATTTCTGGACTGTTATATTTTTGTACATGTCATTTTCTTTTATTTTTCTTTTTCTTTTCTTTTCTTTTTTTTCCTTTCTTTTCTTTCCTTTTTCCCTTTTTCCCATGCGTTCTCTCTCTCTCTCACTCTCACTCCCGTACTCTCTCTATCTCTCTCTCTCTCTCTCCCATTTTTGTCTCAAATAAAGACCGGATTCGAACCAAGAGGGATTTCAAAGAGTTTTCAACATCAAGAGAAGGATTCAAGGTAAGATTACTGAAAGAACCTCTCTTGGATTTCAAGTTTTTCGGATTTAAAACTTACTTTTGGTTCAAAACGGATTTTGATGGATTTCGAGTAAAACTAGAGTAGAAATTAGAGATCTTGGGTTCTTTGGACTTGTTTTAGGACCTAGAACCCGGATCTAGTGGTTGTCCCTTGAGATTTTGTGATTTGGGACTGGATTTACAGGTTTTTGAACTGATTTCCGCGAGTTTTCACGAACTGGGGATCTCCACCGGTCGACCGCATCGGTCGACTGGATCTTGTTATGGCCACCGGCCGACCAGTCCGGTTGACCGGATGCACACCACCGGCCGACCGGTGGTGATGCACTCCTCTATCTCCGGTCGACCGGTGTACACGGGGTTTGACCCTGTTTGGCCTGAAATTGTCGTTTTGACCCATGTTTTCGGGGAGAACCCAAATTAGCTTCATTTAGGGACTTGGGATGAAAGGATTTGTATCTTTAATCCTTGATTTGATATTTAAAACCCTTGGAATGTAATTTGAAATATGAAAATGGATTGGGGCACACTAATTGGAAAATCTTGGTATATGATTGAGATTGGATTACTTTAGGAATGAGAATTGATCCTAAAGTATTATCTTGTATCAGTGATCGCTGAGGATTCAGACTGAAGGGGGCTTGAGGAAGCGGAAGCCAGAAAAAGGCAACGCTAGTCCCAGGTTTGATCGTGCCGGGTAGGATTTCTATCCCTCTTCTTTGTGAGCCTGTTTTCAAAAGGATTTTGGCCTTGAAAATGTTTTAAAGAAAGGGATTGGTTTGTGAAAGAAAAATGTTTTAAAAACCATGGCTTGTTAGTTTATGGAAATCCTTGGCTTGTCCTGTCCATGGAATCCATAGCTTGTCTAGTCATGGAACCTCATGGCTTACCCAGTCATGGGGCCCGCGGCTTGAGTAGTTCGTGGGGTCATATGAACAATTTCATAATGTTAAATGGATGATTTCTTAAGATAAGAGATCTTGTGAACTGGTAATAGAGTCGATTGTTGTAAGCCTAGATAGGATGCGGAGAGTGCATCCTCGGGGGCAGAACCCGAAACCGGTCCGGTAGGCGAGGCACTTGGTGAGGTGAGTAATTTGTACTAATTACTTGCTGAAGCCTGTAATACGGTTAGTTTCTGATATATTTCCTTTGAGAAAAAGGATGTGAGGTTTTGGCTGTTCTGTCGGGACTGAATGTCTTATTTTATTTATTTATTCATTTACGCACTCTTTTATTTTAAGTATTTTAAATTATATCCTACTGGGTCTTTCGCTCATGTTTTATATTTTAAATGTAAACCCCTCCCAAGAGACTTGAGGAGCGGTGCATCGTAGTTGAGTGGTGCTATGGATTGACCAAGTGAGGGTCGTGTTCATCCTCTATTATAAATGTAAGAAAATTGAGAAAGGTTATGTAAACTTATTTAATATTTGGATTTACTAGACTGTGGATGATGTCTGTTGTAATTGATTATTTACATGAACATGTATGTACGATACTGTATGTCCTGTGGGGTGGAGCCCTGTATGTCAGAGGCTCCTGGATTATGTAATTTATTTATACTTTATTGCAGCTAAGTGTGGGACCCGGTTGGAAATTTGCTTTATTAATCCCTAATTGAGCTCCACGTCACCCACCCCGTTTGGGCGTGACAAAAATTCTCCATTTAAATTAACATTTTAAGGTATCTCCAAATGTCAAATATATATAGTGAAAGAGCACATGTAAAGAGATAGACTAGTGTGTGATAAAATTTAAAGCTTAACCAACTTTAAAAGATTTACTAAACTTTCATATGTTCTTAAACGGAAAATAAATAAATAAATAAATGATGGTAGTAAGGTTGCATGTAACATGATATACATTGTTCTCTTTTAGAAGACATATCAATTACACAATTAGTGGTGAGAAAATAGTATGTGTATTTTTCATACTATTTTAAAAAACAAACTTTAGACATCATTTGTTTAGTAGGCGACATCAAAATTCTTTTAAAATGTGCAGGGCTTTAGACATTGTCTGAAATGTGAAGTCTGAAGAAAGAATAGACATCGTCCGAAGAAGTGACATCTAGAAGAGTGCTTCCATCATTGATCGCCTAGTTAGAAGTCATTTTTTCGAGTGACGTCTAAGGCCTTAGTAGTTAGTACTAGCAAATATTGCAAATGTCAAGCAAGGGCACCTTGCTCTTCCAAAACCAAATGGAATAAATTGCGAGTCTTGCCATTTGAAATAGACCAAGCTATACGCAAACCTCTCTGGGATGAGCTCCTCTTGCTTGTCCACCAACATGGGCTTCTATTGATTGTCCATGCATTGATGAATACGCTTGTTTTTGCAATATGATATCCTCCCATGTTGTTGATCTTCTCACTCGTTTCGCGAGCAAATAAAAGTGGAGATACAGGATGTAGTCATATTTTCTTTTGTGACACATTTCGAGTAATTCATATGACTGATATCATCCTTTAAATCTTCATCTTATTGCCCACCATCGATAAGTGGAAGATATCGTATCATAAGCTCCAGTCTCATAGTCAAGTTAAACCCCAAGAATTTGATGATGATTACAAAAAAAAAAAAAAAAAAAAAAAAAAAAAAAAAAAAAAAAAGATTGGGAAAAAGAATGATCAGATTTTCATTAAAACGTGACGCTTTTAGTTTGTTATCTATATTAATTAAAATATTACAGATCTGCGTATAATAAGAAACAAATTTACTATAATACAAACTCTAATTCCTTTAAAAGACGGTAGCTATGAGCTCGTTTGGCATTACTTTTAAAAGATGTTTTTAACATAAGGGTTTTTAGCAGATTTGTCCCTTAAACTTGTTGTGGTTTAGTAAATTGCCTCCCAACTTTTAATTTTGGCAAGTTGTCCCCTTAAATTGTAAAGTTATTGCATATCGATTTTGATGACGATTGTGTTAAATTAATGTCAGATTAACACATTCAGCCAAAAATTTGAACACTACAATTGAACTGTAACACAAATCTTTTAATCTCTCAACTTTTAATCCCTTAAATCTAATAAAAAAATTTGAGTAAATTTAGTTAAATGGGCCACATTGCAACAAATTTTTAAGTTTGGGGAGAAGCATACCAAAATTAAAAGTTTAGTGGGCAATTTGCTAAATCACGACAAGTTTGGGGGGCAATTGTGTCAAAAACCCTTAATTTTTTTAAAGACATTACAATAGGTTACGTGTTAGGTAAATCTTATTTTTGTCTAGCAGGTTCTGAAAATAGTTGTCAAATAGCTAAATTTGAGAAGCAAGTTAGGGATTGACTTTACACAACAACTTTTGTTATTATTCTCTAAATTTACTAAGATAACCAAACTTAATTCTCAATCTACCCAGTTTATGTTTTCCATGCCAAACAAAAACATGTATACTTTTAAATAGTCATTTGAAAATTGACAATCATTAATAAGTATACTACACGAATTTTAAATAAGAAATTCAGTAAATGAGTAATTTTTTCCTTGAATAAAAGTAATTTATTTTTTAGAAATTATTATAATTGATAAAATTAAAATTACATTTTTAGTATTTTGGTATAAAAATGCAACGAGTATTGACTTAAATATAAATAAAACTAAGTAAGCTGGACTGGCCGCCAATGTCGCTAAACCGGCCGACGGAGGTCAATCATCACGCACCAGCAGCCATGGAGTATGTACCGCCGGAACCTCTCGGAGGCGTTCAGAGCCAAACGGTGCGATTGGAGTTTCCTCGCTTCAATGGTGACAATCCGATGGAGTGGATTGCTAAAGCGGAACAGTTCTTCCACATGTTCCAAACCGCAGAAGGCCAGAAGGTGGACATTGCCTCTTACCACCTCGATGGATCGGCCTAGCAGTGGTTTCAGTGGGCGCAGGGAGAAGCACCCTTTCGGCATTGGGCTCAGTTTACACGGGCCTTGGAAAATCGATTTGGGTCCACTGCGCTGGAAGACCCGGGAGCAGCCTTGGCTAAACTAACCCAAACGGGAACGGTGTCCGAATTTCAATCCCAATTCGAGCTCCTCTCAAACCGGGTATCCCAACTACCGGAGGCGTTCCGGCTAAGCTTGTTCTTGTCCGGGCTACAGGAGGACATACATTATGACGTGCGCGTTTGTAAGCCCACTACCATAGTTGACGCTATTGGATTAGCCAGGCTGTACGAAGCCAACATGCTAATGATTCGAAAAAGCGGGGCAAGGGGAACTCCCCCAAAACTGGACTTCAGACCGCAGTCCAATACAGAGGGCCGTTGATAGCGACTCCACCGGCGAAAACCATACTACCAGCATCGACGGCGGGCGCTGTACCCGCGATTCCCATTCGGCAACTCACACTGGTAGAGATTCAACAAAAGCGAGACCTCAATCTCTGTTTCAAATGCGACACCAAATACTCGAGAGGCCATAGATGCTCCGGAGGAGGCCAACTTTTACTCCTCGATCTCGCAGAGCAAGAAGACGAGGAAACGGGGAGAAGCGACGCAGAGGTGGCGGAGGAAATGCAAGTCACCGAGCTACAGGCAACTATCAAGGAGAACATCGCGGAGGCTGCGATTTCATTTCATGCCCTATCCGGTAACTCTAATCCATCTACCTTGCGATTTCTGGCATTAATAGGGAGTCATTCACTGCACACGTTAGTAGATGGGGGGAGTACTCACAATTTTATCCAAAGTAAGGTTGCCAAACGATTGGGATTAGGAATTGAATCAGTGCCTCCCATATCGGTAGTGGTAGGAAATGGGGAGAAATTAAAATGTGAGGGATGTATTAAACGGGTCCCATTGTGCATTCAGAATTGCCAGTTTGTGGCTAATTTGTTTGTGGTTCCCATCCAAGGGGCAGAGCTAGTATTGGGAGTGTCTTGGATGTTGACCATGAACCCAGTCCTGCACGACTATGTGCACAAGGAATTAACCATTCAGTACCATGGACAGCCTAAGACTTTACAGGCCAAAACCTCTTTGAATCCCCAGGAAGTAGAGTACCACCATTTCCGTAATATCGTGCACTCTGAAGATTGGAGCACGTGTTTCAGTCTATCCTTTGAACATCAGGGCACTCGGGAAGTTCAGGCTCCTGAGGACCCCCGCATGGTCAAGATCTTGGAACAATACCAGACCGTGTTCCAGAAACCAAGTGGACTACCACCCTCTCGTCCTTGGGACCATGCCATTCACTTGATGCCGGGATCCTCACCCATGAATGTAAAACCTTACAGATATCCCCATTTCCAAAAAGGGGAGATCGAGCGCCTCGTACAGGAGATGTTGAGGGAAGGAATCATTCAAGCTAGCACAAGCCCTTTCTCGTCACCGGTGATATTTTAAAAAAAAAAAGATGGCACATGGCGATTTTGTACGGACTACAGGGCCCTCAATGCAGTCACGGTGCGCGACCGATTCCCAATTCCCACGGTAGATGAGTTGCTCAACGAGTTGACAGGGGCTACCGTTTTCTCAAAATTAGACTTATTGGCCGGTTATCATCAAATCCAAGTGCGGCCAGAGGATGTGTCAAAGACTGCATTCCGCACTCACGAAGGACACTATGAGTACCTAGTCATGCCATTCGGACTCACGAATGCCCCCTCCACCTTTCAAGCAACTATGAACAACATTTTTAAACCATTACTTCGCAAGTTTATTTTAGTTTTTTTTGACGATATACTTGTGTATAGTAGGTCTTGGGCATATCACTTGCAGCACGTGGAAATGGCTCTAAAAGTGCTACTCAACAATCAGCTCGTGGCCAAGCGCAGCAAGTGTGTTTTTGGGCAGGCTACCGTGGAGTATTTGGGCCACATTGTGACCGGCCAAGGGGTGCAGATGGATCCCTAAAAAGTCATCGCAGTCGACGGTTGGCCAGTGCCACGGACGGTACGATCCCTAAAAGGATTCCTAGGCTTGACGGGGTACTACCGACGATTCATCAAAGGGTATGCCATGATCGCAAGCCCCTTGACAGACTTATTGCACAAGGATGCGTTTTTGTGGACGGCTAAGGCACAACAGGCATTTGAGCATTTGAAGAGGGCTCTAGCAACCGCGCCCATACTGGCATTACCTAATTTTTCACAACCATTTTTTGTTGAAACAGATGCGTCTGGAACAGGGGTGGGGGTGGTCTTAACACAAGGGGGTCATCCTGTGGCATATTACAGCACCAAGTTGTCACCAAGGATGCAGGCGGCTTCAGTATACATCCGGGAGATGCTCGCCATTACGAAGGCGGTAGCTAAGTGGCGACCATATTTGCTCGGGAGGAGGTTTGTTATAAAAACAGACCAACGGAGCTTGAAGGAACTCCTCAGTCAGACCATTCAGACCCCGGAACAGCAGAAATGGATATCCACATTACTTGGCTTCGATTTTGATATTGTTTACAGGCCTGGACAAGATAATGTCGTTGCAGATGCTCTATCTCGGCAGCATATGGAAGACTTGGGGCTGATGGTGCTCTTGGTGCCCACTCCTGACATCTTTTCAGTCCTGTTGGCAGAAAATAAACAGGCTCCCAACTTGCTAAAAATACATGCAACACTACAAGAGAATCCCAACTTGTTGCCCATGCACTCAACACGCCAAGGACTGTTGTTCTACAAGAATAGATTAGTTGTGTCAGCAAACTCCCCTCTGAAAGCTCAATTATTGTGGGAAAATCATGCAACGCCCGTCGGAGGTCACGCAGGGGTGATGCACACCTATAAACGCCTGGCACAAGGGTTCTTTTGGCCGGCCATGAGGAAGGAAGTCCAGCAATATGTAGCCTCTTGTGACGTGTGCCAGCGGATGAAGGCGTCCCAGCTATCACCGGTAGGGTTGTTACAACCGCTGCCAATTCCCGAGCAAATTTGGGAAGACCTCTCGATGGACTTCATTGTGGGATTACCCCCATCTGAAGGGAAAATGGCAATCTTGGTGGTGGTGGACCGACTTTCGAAGTATGCCCATTTTTGTCCATTACCTACTAACCACACTAGTGCTATGGTGGCTTTGACCTTTGTTAACAACATCGTACGCCTACATGGTATTCCACGTTCCATAGTCACAGACAGGGACCCTTTATTTCTCAGCCAATTTTGGAAGGAAATTTTTCACTTACAGGGGACGACACTCAAGATGAGCAGCGCCTACCACCCGCAAACGGATGGCCAAACGGAGGCATTAAATAAGTGCTTGGAAATGTATCTCCGTTGTTTCATCCAGCAGAAGCCATCCTCGTGGCTACGCTGTTTGCCATGGGCGGAATACTCCTACAACACGGCTTTCCACACGGCCGCCGGAATGTCACCGTTTCAAGCTGCTTATGGGCGGTTACCACCCACCCTGCTCCAGTACTCCCCCGGCACCTCAAAACTGGAGGCCGTGATTTTGAGTTGCGTGATCGGGATGAGCTACTGCATACCTTGAAAATCAGTCTTCTTCAAGCTCAAAACCGGATGAAGATTCAGGCCGATCGCCATAGATGGGATGTTATTTTTGAGGTTGGGGACTTAGTTTTGGTGCGCCTTCAGCCATATCGCCAATTGTCCTTACGCCTCCATCGCAGTCAAAAATTGGGCGCTCGATACTTTGGGCTGTTCGTGGTCCTTGTAACACCCTGAAGAATTAATTGAGATTAATTAAGGTAATTAAGATAATTAGTGTGCCTAATCTGATTTAATTAATTAAGTTTAAATGATTCCAAGGTATTTAAATTATTTACAGTAATTTATTTTAATCCAGAAGTGTGTATGGGCGCATTTCTGGACTGTTATATTTTACACATCATTTTCTTTTTTTTGTTTCCTTTTCTTTTCTTTTCTTTTTCTTTCTTTTCTTTCTTTCCTTTCCTTCCATCCCCGTGCACTCTCTCTCTCTCCTTCACTCTCCCGCTCACTCACTCTCTCTTTTTCTCTCTCATTTTGGTCCCAAATCGAACAGGTTTTGAGCCAAAGAGTGATTTCAAAGAGTTTTCCACATCAAGAGAAGGATTCAAGGTAAGATTACTGAAAGAACCTCTCTTGGATTTCAAGTTTTCGGATTCAAAAACTTACTTTTGGTTCAAAACGGATTTTGATGGATTTTGAGTGAAACTAGGGTAGAAATTGGAGATCTTGGGTTCCTTGGACTTGTTTTAGGACCTAGAACCCGGATCTAGTGGTTGTCCCTTGAGATTTTGTGAATAGGGACTGGATTTGCAGGTTTTTGGACTGATTTCCGCGAGTTTTCGCTAAACTGGGGATGTCCACCGGTCGACCGCATCGGTCGACCAAATCTCGTTATGGCCACCGGCCGACCGGACCGGTCGACCGGATGCACACCACCGGCCGACCAGTGGTAATGCACTCCTCTGTCCCCGGTCGACCGGTGTACACGGGGTTTGACCCCGTTTGGCCTGAAATTGCTGTTCTGACCACTGTTTTTTAGGAGAACCCAAATTAGCTTCATTTGGGGACTTGGGATGAAAGGATTAGTATCCTTAATCCCTGATTTGATATTTAAAACCCTTGGAATGGAATTTGAACATGAAATTTGATTAGGGCACACTAATTGGAAAATCTTGGAATATGATTGAGATTGGATTACTTTAGAACTGAGGATTGATCCTAAGGTGTTATCTTGTATCAGTGCTCGCTGTGGATTGAGACTGAAGGGGCTTCAGGAAGCGGAAGCCAGAAAAGGGCAACGCTAGTCCCAGGTTTGATTGTGCGAGGTAGGATTTCTATCCCTTTTCCTTGTGAGCCTGTTTTCAAAGAAGATTTTTGGCCTTGAAAATGTTTTAAAGAAAGTGGTTGGTTTGCGAAAGAAAAACGTTTTAAAAATCATGGCTTGTTAGTTTATGGAAATCCTTGGCTTGTCCTATCCATAGAATCCATAGCTTGTCTAGTCATGGAACCTCATGGCTTGTTCAGTCATGGGGCCCGCGGCTTGAGTAGTTCATGGGGTCTTATGAACGATTTCATAATGTTAAACGGATGATTTCTTAAGATAAGAAATCTTGTGAACTGGTAATAGAGTCTATTGCTGTAAGCCTAGATAGGATGCAGAGAGTGCATCCTCGGGGGCAGAACCCGAAACCGGCCCGGTAGGCGAGGCGCTTGGTGAGGTGAGTAATTTGTATTAATTACTCGCTGAAGCCTGTAATATGGATTATTTACTGTTATATTTCCTTTGAGAAAAAAGAGGTGAGGTTCCGGCTGTTCTGTCGGGCTGAATGTCTTATCTATTTTATTATCGCACTTATTTATGTACTCGTTTATTTAAATTATTTCAAATTATATCCTACTGGGCCTTTCGCTCATGTTTCAAATGTTTAAACCCCTCCCAGGAGATTCGAGGTGCGGTGCAACGTAGCTGAGTTGTGCTACGGATCGAGCAAGTGAGGATTGTGTTATCCTCTTGAGCAAATGTAAGGAATTTGAGAAATTCTGTAAACTTAACTAATATTTGGATTTTCTAGACTGTGGATGATGTCTGATGTAATTGTTTATTTACCTGAACATGTATGTACGATACTGTATGTCCTGTGGGGTGGAGCCCTGTGTGTCAGAGGCTCCTGGATTATGTAGATTATTTATATTTTAATGCAGCTAAGTGTGGGACCCGGTTGGGGATTTGCTTTATTAATTCCTAATCGAGCTCCACGTCACCCACCCCGGTTGCGGGGGGGGGTGACAAGAGTGGTATCAGAGCAATAGGTTAAGAACCCCGGGATTGTACATACATGTGTGACATCTGTTATCCACTGAACAGTCTAGTTTGATTTCAGTTGAAGGAAATGGCGCCTCGCCGCAGACTAGGTAACCAGCCAGAACAACCGAATCAAGGATTCTTTGATGCCATGTATACTGCCTTTCAAGGCATGGCTACTAGAGCTCAGAATGAGCGACCGGCTGAGGATCAGAAACAAGGGTATTTCCGGGAATTCAGGCGAGCGCCTATCCCCTCGTTTAACAGTGAGGGAGGACCCTAGGAAGCTGAGTTCTGGATTGACTCCATAGTTAAGCACTTGAGTACTATGGGAGTTCCAGATGAATACTGGGTGGAATTTGCGGTGTACAAGATGAAAGGGTTAGCAAATACTTGGTGGAAACAGGTCAAGAGGAGGATGAATGTCACAGGGATGACCTGGGAACAGTTTGAGGTGATGTTCAATGATCAATACTTCCCTCCAAGTTACAGGGAAGAAAATGCACTAGAATTCATGTCGCTGCAACAAGGTGACATGTCTGTGAGGGAATATGAGGCTAGGTTTAATGACCTATCCCAGTTTGCGCCATCTCTAGTGGAGTCTGAACACATGAGATGTCTCAAGTTTGAGGGGGGCCTCAAGAACTCTGTGAGGAGATCCTTGGTGGCTCTAAGACTTCGGAACTTCTGGGATTTGGTAGCTGCTGCTACAAGGGTGGAACAGGATAACCTGGCCTATCGCCAAAGTAAAGAAGAAGAAGCGGGTCGGGTCTCTAGTAGACCCTCTGTTTCTGGCAGACATTCGGTTTCGGGTGGACCACAGCGGAGTGGTAGAAGAAACCGCAATCAGGAAGTGGCAAGTGGTGGCAGTAGTTCTTCTGGGAGTGACAGAAATGCTCCGTACGGGCCCAAGTGTCACCATTGTGGGCAGGTGGGCCATATTAGGAGGAATTGTCCTAATCGGCCGCCGGCTCAACAAGCCCAAAGTGACGCTTCCTATAGTCAAGAAGGGGGCCGCCACAGTACATGCCGCCGTATCAGCCGCAACAGATGCCATACCCTCCTGCGCCGACCTATCAGCCGCCTCAGTATTCACAGTTCCGGCCTCAAGCGCCGAGACCGGCACAACCACCTCCGCCACAACAGTATAGGCCTCCGGCTCAACGGCCTAATGTTGGTGACAGAGGAAAAGGAAAAGTACAGGGACAAGCTTATACCCTGGCAGGATGCAGCTCTGGAGGTCAGACCAGCAATGCGGTGGTTGAGGGTATGATTCTAATCTCTCATTCTTTTGCTCACGTGTTGTTTGATACAGGTGCCACACACTCGTTTGTATCCAGTTCTTTTGTTCGGACTTTGAAACTGAAATCTGAGAACTTAGAAGTCCCGATGACTTTGAACTCCCCACTGGGATGTGTGGAGGTAATGAGTGTGTGTAAGTCGTGTGAAATCACGATTGGTGGTGAGCGATTGAGAGCAGACTTGATTATCCTTCCGATGACCCTGTTTGATGTGGTGCTCGGAATGGATTGGCTGTCAAGGCACGGTGCAATTGTTGATTGCTACCGTAGGAAGGTGACATTGGTGACGGATTCCGGAACCGTGATTGTTTATCAGGCAGAGATGAACCCAATCCTTGGGGAACGACTGTTGAAGTACAGCGTTGGGGGACAGAAGAATCTAGCATGTTTCTCCTCCCTTCTTGTCTTGGAAGGTGAATCTGAAGTGAGCGGAGATAGTGCAGGAATCCCTGTGGTGGATGAATTTGCATATGTATTTCCTAAGGATCTACCTGGTTTGCCACCAGATCGGGAGATTGAATTCTGCATTGATTTGGTTCCGGGAACGGCACCTATTTCCATTCCTCCATACCGGATGGCTCCGGCGGAGATGAAGGAATTGAGAACACAGCTTGGAGAGCTGGCCGAGAAGGGATATATCCAGAATAGTACTTCCCCCTGGGGTGCACCGGTGCTATTTGTGAAGAAGCACGACGGATCTTTTCAGTTGTGCATTGACTACCGACAATTGAACAGGGTAACTGTGAAGAACAAGTACCCACTGCCGAGGATTGATGAATTGTTCGATCAGTTGGGTGGATCACGGTTCTACTCCAAGATTGATTTGAGATCTGGGTACCATCAGTTGAAAATCAGGGAGGAAGACGTTCCGAAGACTGCTTTCAGAACTCGGTACGGGCACTTCGAGTTTCTGGTAATGCCATTTGGGTTGACAAATGCCCCTGCTGCATTCATGGATTTGATGAATCGGGTTTTCCGGCCATACTTGGATCGGTTTGTGATCGTCTTCATTGACGACATACTGGTTTACTCGAAGACTTGGGAAAAACATGTACAGCACCTTAGAATTGTTCTTCAGACCCTTCGAGAGCACCAGTTGTATGCGAAGAAGGAGAAGTGTGACTTCTAGCTGACAGAGGTGAAGTTCCTTGGCCATGTGATTTCAGGACAAGGAATTTCCGTGGACCCATCCAAGATTGAAACTGTGCTACAGTGGGAAAGGCCGAAGAATGTGGCAGATTCAAGCTTTCGGACTCTGCGGGTATTACCGGCATTTTGTGAAGGACTTCTTAAGTATCGCCGCACCGATGACTCGGTTAACCAAGAAAGAAGTCGATTCGAGTGGGATGTTGAATGTGAATATGCCTTTCAGGAATTGAAGGTAAGGTTGACAAGTGCACCGATTCTGACGATCCCTAATACCGAGGAGCCATAACGAGGTGTACTGACGCCCGGGGTTGGGCTTGGTTGTGTCTTGATGCAAAGGCGGACACGTAGTAGCCACGATCTCGCCAATCGAGACCGCAGACGAGCGGAACTACCCCACGCATGACTTGGAGTTAGCAGCGGTAATATTTGCTCAAGATATGGAGATGTTATCACTATGGAGCAAGATTTCAGGTCTTCTCTCGATCATAAGAGTCCAAGTACTTGTTTACTCGAAATATCTGAACCTCAGACGGAAGAGATGCGAGAGTACATGGAAGATTATGACTTCACCCTGCAGTATCATCACGGAAAAGCTAATGTGGTGGCTGATGCCCTTAGCAGGAAAACGTCAGGGACTCTGGCGTCATTAGCTTTGGAGGATTGGAAGAGGACTGAAGTAGTGAGTTAGTATGATCTTCAGTACCATGAGGATTATAACCAGGCTGTGGTGTATAATCTAATTTCTGCACCAGCTCTTGTGCAACAAGTCAAGCAGAATCAGTGGCAAGATCATCATCTTCAGGGAATCTGGACTCGAATCCAGAATGGAGAACAGTTTGAGGATTGGAGAATCCGAGAAGACGGGACGCTGTGTTTTCGCGACCGCCTCGCTGTTCCTAAAGTGGGTGAGATCAAGAGAGCGATTCTGCAAGAAGCTCACAAATCGAGGTACGCCATTCATCCGGGTAGTACCAAGATGTACCAGGACTTGAAGAGACAGTACTGGTGGAGAGGCATGAAGAGAGATGTTCGTGAGTACGTCTCGGAATGCGTGACTTGCCTCCGAGTTAAAGCTGAGCACCAGAAGCCAGCGGAAGAGTTACAACCTCTTCCTGTCCCTGAATGGAAATGGGAACATATCACGATGGATTTTCTGATGGGACTACCGAGAACCGAGTTGAAGCACGATGCTATCTGGGTGGTGGTTGACAGGTTGACGAAGTCCGCGCACTTCATCCCGTTCCGTGCGACGTATTCTCAGAAAATTCTGTCAGAGTTGTACCTGGAACACATCGTGAGGTTAGACGGGGTGCCACTGTCTATCACGTCTGATCGTGACACGCGTTTCAATGCAAGGTATTGGAGAAGTTTCCAGGAAGCCATGGGAACAGAATTGAACTTCAAAGACAAAGATTTCATCCTCGGGGCGGATGGACAATCTGAAAGAGTTATTCAGATTCTGGAGGATATGCTTCGTGCTTGTGTTCTGGATTTTGGCGAGAATCGAAGAAATACGCATTTAGGCGAGTTTTGCGACAACAATGACTATCAAGCCAGTATCGGTATGGCACCGTTTGAGGCGTTGTATGGTCATCCTTGTAGGTCACCTGTTTGTTGGTTGGAACCAGAGGATAGACTTACAATGGACCGGATGTCATTCAAGAGAATAATGAGAAGATAGCTGTGATTCGAGAGCGTCTATTGATGACTCAAAGTCGTCGAGAAAAGTTATGTCGACAGAGGCGAGGCCTTTGGAATTCCAAGAAGGCGACTTTGTGTTGCTAAAGGTTTCCCCACGTAAGGGAGTTGTTCGATTCGGTGTGAAAGGGAAACTCGCACCGAGGTATGTGGGACCATTCCCGATCGTGCAACGAGTCGGAGTGGTGGCGTACCGGTTGGCTTTACCGCCTGAACTATCTCATGTGCATGACGTGTTTCATGTCTCCATGCTTCGGAAATGTCAACCTGAGCCGGAAGCAGTAGTGCAGTGGTTTGACGTTCCGATACAGTATGACTCGTCTTACGAGGAGGCACCAGTCCAGATTCTTGACAGGAAGATGAAGAGTCTGCGTCATCGTGAGATTCCGTTAGTGAAGGTGTTGTGGCAGCACCATGGTGTTGAGGAAGCAACATGGGAGCTTGAAACGACGATGCGAGAACGTTATCCGCATCTGTTTGCACTTTGAGGTGAGTTTTAATTTCGAGGACGAAATTGCCTATGGGGGGTGGAGCTGTAACGCCCTGAAGAATTAATTGAGATTAATTAAGGTAATTAAGATTATTAGTGTGCCTAATCTGATTTAATTAATTAAGTTTAAATGATTCCAAGGTATTTAAATTATTTACAGTAATTTATTTTAATCCAGAAGTGTGTATGGGCGCATTTCTGGACTGTTATATTTTACACGTCATTTTCTTTTATTTTTTTTCCTTTTCTTTTCTTTTCTTTTTCTTTCTTTTCTTTCTTTCCTTTCCTTCCTTCCCCGTGCACTCTCTCTCTCTCCTTCACTCTCCCGCTCACTCACTCTCTCTTTCTCTCTCTCATTTTGGTCCCAAATCGAATGGGTTTTGAGCCAAAGAGTGATTTCAAAGAGTTTTCCACATCAAGAGAAGGATTCAAGGTAAGATTACTGAAAGATCCTCTCTTGGATTTCAAGTTTTCGGATTCAAAAACTTACTTTTGGTTCAAAACGGATTTTGATGGATTTTGAGTGAAACTAGGGTAGAAATTGGAGATCTTGGGTTCCTTGGACTTGTTTTAGGACCTAGAACCCGGATCTAGTGGTTGTCCCTTGAGATTTTGTGAATAGGGACTGGATTTGCAGGTTTTTGGACTGATTTCCGCGAGTTTTTGGCGGGGATGTCCACCGGTCGACCGCATCGGTCGACCGGATCTCGATATGGCCACCGGCCGACCGGACCGTCGACCGGATGCACACCACCGACCGACCGGTGGTGATGCACTCCCTCTGTCTCGGTCGACCGGTGTACACGGGTTTGACCCGTTTGGCTGAAATTCTTTGTTTTGACCCCTGTTTTTCGGGAGAACCCAAATTAGCTTCATTTGGGGACTTGGGATGAAAGGATTAGTATCCTTAATCCCCGATTTGATATTTAAAACCCTTGGAATGGAATTTGAACATGAAATTTGATTAGGGCACACTAATTGGAAAATCTTGGAATATGATTGAGATTGGATTACTTTAGGACCGAGGATTGATCCTAAGGTGTTATCTTGTATCGATGCTCTCATTGTGGATTCAGGATGAAGGGGCTTGAGGAAGCGGAAGCCGGAAAAGGGCAACGCTAGTCCCTGTGTTTGATTGTGCGAGGTAGGATTTCTATCCCTTTTCCTTGTGAGCCTGTTTTCAAAGAAGATTTTTGGCCTTGAAAATGTTTTAAAGAAAGGGGTTGGTTTGCGAAAGAAAAACGTTTTAAAAACCATGGCTTGTTAGTTTATGGAAATCCTTGGCTTGTCCTGTCCATGGAATCCATAGCTTGTCTAGTCATGGAACCTCATGGCTTGTTCAGTCATGGGGCCCGCGGCTTGAGTAGTTCGTGGGGTCTTATGAACGATTTCATAATGTTAAACGGATGATTTCTTAAGATAAGAAATCTTGTGAACTGGTAATAGAGTCTATTACTGTAAGCCTAAATAGGATGCGGAGAGTGCATCCTCGGGGGCAGAACCCGAAACCGGCCCGGTAGGCGAGGCGCTTGGTGAGGTGAGTAATTTGTATTAATTACTCGCTGAAGCCTGTAATATGGATTATTTACTGTTATATTTCCTTTGAGAAAAAAGAGGTGAGGTTCCTACTGTTCGTCAAATTTTGAATGTCTTATCTATTTTATTATCGCACTTATTTATGTACTCGTTTATTTAAATTATTTCAAATTATATCCCACTGGCCTTTTCGCTCATGTTTCAAATGTTTAAACCCCTCCCGGAGATTCGAGAAGCGTGCAACGAGCTGAGTTGTGCTATGGATCGAGCAAGTGAGGATTGTGTTATCCTCTTGAGCAAATGTAAGGAATTTGAGAAATTCTGTAAACTTAACTAATATTTGGATTTTCTAGACTGTGGATGATGTCTAATGTAATTGTTTATTTACCTGAACATGTATGTACGATACTGTATGTCCTGTGGGGTGGAGCCCTGTGTGTCAGAGGCTCCTGGATTATGTAGATTATTTATATTTTAATGCAGCTAAGTGTGGGACCCGGTTGGGGATTTGCTTTATTAATCCCTAATCGAGCTCCATGTCACCCACCCCGGTTGGGGGGCGTGACAGTCCTACAGCGGATAGGCGCAGTGGCTTATCGTTTGGACCTTCCCCAACATGCGAAGTTGCATCCGATATTCCATGTTTCAGTCCTCAAACGCTACATAGGAGCTCCAGATGCACAGGTGGTACCGTGGCCGCTTCTTTCGAACACTGCTACCCCAATATTAAGGCCAAGCGCCATACTCAGCCATCGCACTATCTGGCGGAACCAAGTCCAAGTAGACCAAGCCTTGGTGCAGTGGGAAGGGCTACCGCAGGAAGACGCCACATGGGAGGATACCTCGCACCTGCCACAGCAAATCTCTGCTGCGAACCTTGAGGACAAGGTTCTTTTGGACCAGGAGAGTATTGTTATGAAAGAGACCAACGAGGATGACAGAGAGGCAGGAGAGAAAGCCAACATGGAGCTGACAGAGACTGCCAAGCTGGCAGCCAAGGTGGAGGACGTTATAACAACCTCAGGTGGGAGACGGGAGAAAAGAGAAGATGCTCTTGGGAGGCGCGAGAAGAGGCTTCCAAGGAGGTTAGAGGATTTCTTAGTGGGGTGAGAGAAAAGAGCATCGGGGAATGTAATAAATAGGAGAGAACAGGAAGGGAGGGTTTTTATGTGAGAATTGTGTGAAGTAGTATTCCTTCTTCTTACTCCCCGTTCTTGATTTTCATATAGTCCGTCAGTGTTCCAGACTAGTATTCTGGTTTACAAATATTGTAAGGCATCCTTCAGTATTTCTATTGACAGCTTAATTTGAATTGAGTAGACCGACCATTACAACTTTCCTCACCTCTTCTTGTGCTTTCTCCATCACCTTTGGATGCCTTAGTAGCTCTGCTATTACCCACTCTAATGTTGCCGAAGTTGTATCACTGCCACCTATGAACATGTCCTGTAATATCAGCCTTGTAAGTTTAGTACGTGCATGTCAACATACATACGTACGTACGTACATACATACATATATATATATATATAGAGAGAGAGAGAGAGAGTATATATATATATATATATATAGAGAGAGAGAGAGAGAGAGAGAGAGAGAGAGAGAGAGAGAGAGAGACCACAAAGATTGCTTTCATCTTGTTCAGAGTGAGCTCAAAGTCAAGCATGCCTTGCTTTTGAACTCCAAGGAGAATATTGACGAAGTCTTTCATATTAGACCCGCCAATATCATCACCACCCTCTAATAGTACTGCCCTGTGTTCTTCAATCACTTCATCAAAAAAGGTATCCACTTCTGTGAACATTAATTTCAAGCGGCCTATAAGGCCTGTGAGATTGTCAAGCCATGCCAAAGAAGGGAAGAAATCTCCCACACTAAAGGCTACCATATTCTCCACGATCTTTCTCGACAGCTCTCCAAACCTGCGAGGGCCGTCTTGTTCCGCAAAATTCCTTCCAAGAACACATCTGGACAATATGTTGTTGGAGGCTGCAATCAACAAGTCGCTTAGATTTATCGAAGAATCCTTTCTAGATCGGCTAGCTCGGCCTATCCTGTCAATCATTTCAGCCGTCACTTCTTCCCTCACGGACTGAAATTGTTGAACTCTTCTGTGGCTCAAAAGTTGAAGAACGCAGATTTTTCGAGCTTGTCTCCAATGTTCTCCATAAGGAGCAAACCCGACGTCTTGGCACCCATAAAGTATGATTTCACTGGCTGTGGATTTAGCTCGGTTAGCGAAAGTGACGTCATGGTTTTTGATGATTTCTTTCACCATATCGGCTGATGAAACAATAAGAGTTGGAACTTGACCCAAGTGTAAGAGCATTAGAGGGCCATATTTTTCGGAGAGTGCTAGGAAAGGGCGGTGTGGATGCGTGCCAAGCTGGTGAAGGTTTCCAGTCAGTGGTATCCTTGTTGGTGATGGTGGTAAATTGAGTTTAGAACGAGAATATCTGCTAAGAATGAACAAAAGCAGCAAAGAAAGGAGGAAAAGACAGACAAGAAAGGGGGTCAACTCTAGATCTTGCCACAAATGCTTCAAAAGATATAAGACATGAGATTCCATTTTGTTTTCTCTATAGAAGATAATGAGTCTATAATGAGTCTATAATTATTTTCAAGGTTATAATCACACGCTAATTATTGCCATTTCGGTGCAACACCTAAAATCCATATAGAAAATCAAATCCCCAAATTTTCACAACTGTTTGTAAGTAAATAATTAAGCATTCGAAAGGACAAAAAACACACAAGGAGGAGTTGGCACATGCTTTTGACAAAGAATATTGAGCCCAATATCGCTCTAAAATTTGCTCCTTCAAAATCTCTTTGCGCTGCCAAAACACATATAAATTGCCTTTGATATTGCAACGAACCCTAGCGCGGGCTTGACCCAATATCCTCGGCCTCAATCATGCAATGGAGGGGGAGTTAGGTGACAAGGATCTCGAGGTGAGGTTGGAATAGGGAAATCATTGTGGCTAGTGCGACTGGTGCTCGACGGCGACATGGTCTGAGGTTTTCCTCTGAATTTGGATTAGATTTTGGGGATGAGATTTAGAGTATTTAGAAATTTGTGTTAGCCTTTGAATTGAGATTGGGAGATTTTTAAGTTACATGTAGGTTTTCTACCTTTGCGTGAGACGCGCCTGCATTTAGCATCACCGATCTGATAGATATTATCAAAACGTGCCACATTGCAATAGATAAGAAAGTTGATAGGATAAATTATCAAAATTAAAAGTTTAGGGGACAAGTTGCTAAAAATAAAAAATAAATTGAAAGAAAATGTTTAACGACAAGAAATTCATTTATCTCAACCGAATATTATATTTTGTAAAGACATTATTACATAGAGAAAATTTCATTTACATCCCAATTTAATTCTACACCGAAAATGTGTGGGGTCTTTCAACCTTTATTATCTCACTGTATTCACTTATATGATGTCTTCTTCACAAGATGCAAAGAAAAATAATTTCCTATTAATTTCAATGCCTCGGTATATTTTTATAGCATTTTCCTTTGTTATTTCAGGAATTTTGAAGACTTTTATATATCGTGATGATTTTTATATGTCGTGATGAGAGTATGCATTGAGAGAAAACAGGAGGAGAGGACTTTTTAATTTTTATATTAACTTAAAACTGATCGTGATCTGAGAACTTAGAAAAAAAAAATTAAAAAAAAAGGTTAAGCTTAAAATTTCAATATGGCAAAGTCAAGAAATCTAAAAGTTAGCAATTGTGGTTGACTTATGGCCCATTTGAATATTCACGCGTTCAAGTCAGTGATTTTAATCTTGATCTTAAATTTTGTGAGAGAACCCACTTTTTTATTTAAATTTTAGATTAATTACAAAAACTCCCCATGAACTATAACACTTGTAACACTTTAGCTCCTAATCTTTGAAAAGTAACATCCGTTTCCCCTGAACAACAAAATGTTAACAAAAAATCCCCTTCTGACAGTTTTTTTAAAAGGAAATTGACATATAATTTATTATTTTGGGGTATAATTGGTAGCTATATGGTTTAAAATTTTAGTTTCAATTTAAAACTAATTTAAATTCGAACTTTTATAATTATGACATATCCATTATTGATTGAATGCAAGTTAAAAATTTTATGAATTTTTTTGGTAGAATAAAAAATTTTATGAAGTTTTCTTTTAATATTTAAATTATTTTAGATTCAACTTCAATTTTAAACCATAAAATTATTAAAATGGTCTGAAAATAGCAAATTAAATGTCAATTTCAGTTAAAAAAATCTAACAAAAGAGGCTTTTTTTTAACATTTTATTGTTCAAAAAGAAAAAATATTACGTTTTAAAAATCAAGAAACAAAGTGTTACATGGGTATAATTTAAAGAGAATTTTTATAATTAGTCCTTAAATTTTTTGTGAGATAGTAGAATCAGAATCATTAGGTTGAAGTCCTAAAACCAACGCGCTCAATCTACCGGTAATTAGTAATTATGCGTTCATTTTCAATATTTTAAAGGTCTAGAATTCAAGTTTCCTTCTAAGTTGAAAAAAAAAAAAAAAAAAAATCTAATACTATACAGTAATATAGATCAGCGCATGTAATATGATCAAAACAATAGACTAGTGTCTGACACAATTAATGATTAGCTTAGTCAGCTTTTATTTATTCAACCTTTGATTTGGTATTAATTAACGGGGAAAAATAAAAGATGGTGCAATATTGTGGTAATTTGTGGGAAGAATTTGATTTGACTGTTTGTAAGGTCCCTCTTCATCTTGTGCCAACACCCAACTCTTTATTTAATCAGAAGTGGAATAAATTTCAAGTCTTAATTCCCTGTGTTAGGTCCGCTCCGTCTTTCCCTGTCATTCTCCTCTCACCTCTCTCTTAATTATTTGGTGTCGGAATCATACGATCTCGATGAATTCCGGCAAGATCCGGTCTTCTCCCCTTGCGCACGTGCTTTTCACCTTTATTTGATTTTAAGAGAAATGAAACAAATATTTTTTAAAGTGCATGACTTTAAATTTTAACCTCTTATTTTTTATTAATATTCCTTTTAGTCAAGTTCATGAGAAGGGTGAGTTTATCAACAACGATTAAAATCTTGAAAGTCTTGAAAGTGACTGGATTGGTAGTCCTGGAAACTGACTGCATTGGTAGAACGATTGTGCCAAATCTTGAAAGTCTTCAATGGACATTGATTTTGTTGGGTTGTGGTTCCTATAATATTCACCTTCATTTAGAACAAGTATGGGATAAAAATTCAATTCGGTCCATTGGTGCTTGTAATATGAAGCTCTGAGTTTTCAGACTTTTTGACAAGTGAGACCAAATTTCGCTCACAATGCACAACGAATGCGCATGTATGGACTAAATTATATGGCTTGGATTGCCCAATTACACAATTTGGACTAAACATACAGTCTTCTCTTTTATTACAATACATAAAAATTACACAATTTGTACGTGCACTTTTGATCAAGGAGAGTAGGGTATTGGAACAAGATGAAGACGGACTTTCTTATGAACGGTATGCCCAAACCCTTGACTCATATCCGATTCCTCGGACAACTTCACACCATCACCACCAGGCAACTTCCAGTCAAACCAGAATAGAAGGTTGGCAATGACATATTCAATACTAGCAATCGCAAATGTCAAGCCAGGGCAACCTCCTCTTCCGAAACCAAACGGAATAAATTGCGAGTCTTGCCCTTAGAAATCGACCGAGCTATTCTGGAACCTCTCTGGGATGAACTCCTCCGGCTTGTCCCGCCAACTTGGGCTCCTCTGGATTGCCTATGCATTGATGAACACTCTTGTTTTCGCCGGAATATAATATCCTCCCATGTTGTTGATGTTTTCGCTTGTTTCTCGAGCAACCAAAAGTGGAGCTACAGGATGTAATCTCATATTTTATTTTATGACACATTTCAAGTAATTCATATGACTGATGTCATTTGTATCAATCTTTGTTTTATTGCCCACCGTTCTTCTCACCTCTTCTTGAGCTTTCTTCATCACCCTCGGGTTTCTCACCAAATACGCCATTGACCTTCCAATGTTATCCAAGTACTTTGTTCCACCCACGAGCATGTCCTGTCGATAAAGATAAAATCATGTCATAAGCAGTCTTGCAGTCAAGTATATCTATATACACGTTATACTTAATATTATTACAGATCCACATATAGAACACATACTCAATATATATATATATATATATATATAGGATATATATTTATGTTACTAACTCTAATCAATTTCTTGAAGCGTCAGTAATTATAATTGATTCTTACCTGCATTACTACATTTATTTAATATTGATTGTGTCAGTTATAGTTATGAAAAATGTAGGGACTCTTCTCTATTTTTTTTTTAACTACCTTCGTTAGTATTGTGCTCCTAATTTTTCTTGTTTAGAATTGTTCCCTTTTAAATTTGAATTTAAAGGGCCAAAGAAAGGTTTATGTCCCTTACTAAAGAATAATATTCTTCTAGCTCTTTATATTTATCTGGGGGATTGGACTGATATATGTGTGTACAATAGAAATATAGAAATATGCAATAGCGAAAGAGACATGTAGGATCCTATCCTTTTGTAGTCTTAGAAGAATATCCACAAAGTCTCTGATCATATCAGGACTTTTCATTGTTACCTTGTGTTCTTCAATGACCCTATGGGAAAAACTGTCCGGAGCTTAAAAAGTTGCTCTCAAGGAAGAAATCACATGTAAAAATAGCCCGACATACTTTAAAAACCCAATTTAACCCAAGAGGTTAATCTATTAAGAGGTTTTTCCATATATATAAACAACTTCACATCCTCATCCACTTTCCATGTGGGACAACACACACATGTACTTTTCTCAACAATCTCCCCTTCATGTGTGTGTTCACCGAGCCCCCCTCAGACAAAAGTTTCTAGTAGCCGGTATATCTAAGCATCACACTCCAAATGCCCAACACAATTCAAGAGCTCAACTTGACCCAAAAGGTTAACTTATTGGGTCTAAAGTCCTTCCATGTATATAAACTACTTTACATCCTCACCCACTTTTCATGTAAGACAATACACACATGTACTTTTCTCAACACTGTGAACCCTCGAAGATTGTTGATCCATTTTAAAGGAGGAAAAAAATCTCTGACACTAATAGTGTGTTTGGTATGAATGAAAAGTGGAATGAAAGAAAATGTTGGAGGGATTTTGGGATGAAAATTAGTAAGTTAGCTTGTTTGATAGAAAGAAAATTAGGAAGGAAAGGAAAATTGAATGAAAATTGTGATTAATGGGCCCCACTATATTTAATCTCTATAAAAGTGAAAGGATTTTAGGAAGAAAAATGTCGTCCTCATTTTTCATCCAATATTGGATCCAAAAGTTAGCGCCTTTTTTTTGGAATAAATAACTTGATTCATAGTAAGCCATCAAAAGAAAACATTGATTCATAGCAGAGATATTATTTTGGGATTTTATACCAGGAAATGATAAACTATTTTTCGATAATTGTTTTATCAATTGCAGCTAAAAATTTGAAAGAGAGAAAGGAGAGAAATTAAATTGGCGCAGATATTATAATAATGACAAATATGTCGAAATATTTTTCTTTTTTTTCAAAAGCAAAATCAACTACCATTTTTTGTCACCAATAATTACAATATTAATGGAGCCACAATATCATCAAAATTGCATTGGTAATATGTGTGTATTGTATTCATAAAAGGTTTTTGTTTTGTGAAAAATTTCGTATGTGTGTGTATATATACATAATATAAATGGAATATATATTTAAGTTATATGAATTTTTCAAGTTAATTTGATGTTGAATACCGTATTATTTATACTTTTATTAGAAAAGAATATTAATAAAGAATATTTGGGCAAAAAAGTAATTACACCAATAATAATTTTTCTATATCTTTAGTTTCACTTCCAATACCAAGCAAGGGAAGGTAGATTCATTTTCTTTCTTCCCTATCATACCAAACAAGTCAAGGAAAAATCAAAATCTTTTTTATCCTTCAAATTTTCTATGCATTATAGTTTTCCTTTCCCTTGTATTTTCTTTCCATCTTACCAAACATAGTGTAAATGCCAAAAGTTGCTCCGTCGACCTTTTTTATTGCTTTGCATACCCACTTCCCACCACCTTCTTCAGTACTACTTCTTTGTCTATTAACGCATCTGAAGATGATATTATTAGAGGTTTTCATCAACACCTCCCTTAGGTTTATGGTGGACTGGTAGTCCTATTATTATTGCAAGTATTTCATCTTCGTATCTTATTGATCAATATCATTACTTCTTCCCTCACGTCCTGAAACTCTTGCACTCTTTTCAGGGTCAAAAGTTCAAGGATATAAATATTTCGAACTTGCCTCCAGAACTCGGATGAAGAGAAGCCTATATCACTGCCTCCATATAATAAGATGTCACTAGAAGTAGTTTTAGGCAGGTTGGAGAAAGCTATGTCATGTGTCTTGACGATCTCTCTTACCATTTCTGCATATGAAACCACTAGGGTCGAGACACAGCCCAAGTGCAAGAGCATCATACCACCATACTTATCGAAGAGCCCTAGGAGGGAGCAGTGCGGGTGCGTCCCTAGCTGGTGAAGGTTCCTGATGATCAGTAACCTTGGTGGCGATAGTGGTAAGTTAAGCTTATTACAGCTAGATCAATTGCGTTTGAACAGAAGAAAGGTCAAGAGGAGGAAAAAGGAGACGATGAATAAGGGATGAAAGAAGAGTGGTAGTACTTTAGCCAATTCCATTTTAGTTATCCCAGAACAAATGAGACCAATTTTCCAGTCTTTAGATTCATATGCATGTACAGCTGATTCTTTTTTTATAGCAATGGATGAGCATTACTTCGTTGAAACGAGAGTTTGCGACAAGGTTCACCGTAGAAGAAATCAAATGCCACAAGGAAGATCGAATATGGATACCGACACATACGTAGTCAGTTTGTCCCATTTCTTTTTGGATTACATCGAATTAAACACGTAACCAGAGTATTGAAACGAGAGCCAAGGGTCAAATTAACATTTGTCTTATTTGGTTGGGATTTTTACTAATATGCCCTATAAGGGATGAGAAAGACAAATTTTGTCGAGTTTTACCACCCCACCATAGGGCCTTCAACGTCTTTAACAATAAGTTTGAAGCACAACACAGAAAGAACCACAAACGGAATTTTGGCAACCAGAGTCAATCGCAAGGGATTGGAAGAACTAAACCATCTTAACACAAATGATCAGCAAAAATAGAAATAAAGAATAATTGAAGCCATATTTATATACGGAAAAGGAAATTTTACAGTACAAGTAGTTAAACGTCAACTGGTCTGTACAATGCAGAATTGAAGTTTGCTGCATACACAATTGGGGGTCAGTAGACGACGGTTTTGTGCGCCTGTTTCATTCAGTTGATGGTAATTATTTACACCATTTGGCCATTCGGGCAACCATACAAATCAAAGTTAGATCCCAATTGCATCCCTTGCCTGAGAAAGGGAAGACCTTTGATTTTAACCGCCCTTTTCCATTTTCAGTAAATCGTATGCCTCACCGTCGTAAGTTATCCCTAGAAAAAAATGGATGCCTGAGGGCTTCGCGAGCTGTAAGCCTATCAGAAGGATCATACTTGAGTAATCCCTGCAACAGATGAATGAGATCACCAGCGGAATGGTCCACATGCTGCATTATGAGGTTCTGCACAAGATTGGACGCAAAACACAATGGTAAGCACTTTGATGGTGAAAAACGTTAATAGATGACAGTACAAACAACCAGTAGAACGCAAACCTGAAGACGAGGGAGCTTCTGAACAGCTCTAATACTCTCCCTTGAGGTTGCACCTTCTGGCCAATCTAGTCTGGACTTTCTAACATACTTCTCCGCATGTCGGCTGGAAACATCAAGAATACAATGAGCATCTTTACTCATTTATATTTCATTTCAAAACAAAAGAACAAATAAAGAAATACAGCATGATAACTCACTCTACTCTCTTCAACATATGTTGGGGAAGCAGACCCAAAACACGTTCCATCATAGCAAGGTGCTCTAAATTCTCATGAGTTTGAAACAATGCCTCACCCTGCGCCAACAATCAGAACTAAGCACACATGTGGAAATGGCATCGCATTACTATAAAAAAAAAATAATAAAAATAAAATAAAATTAAAATTAAAAAAAAAAAACCAACAATTTCAGAAACCTTACCGTACACAATTCCACCAATATACAACCAACACTCCATATATCACAAGGGTAACTCCACCCAAGACCTGGAAAGAAATCATCAAGGTGATTAGTCATGAGAGAAATTATGGAGGCATGGGACCAATGAAATTGTACTTACCAAGGATAACCTCAGGTCCACGGTAATGGCGGGTTGATACAATATAATTCTGATCTTGACGCTCATAAGTTGTGCTACCAAAATCAATCACCTTGACAGCGCTTGATTTTGGCACTCTTTTAAAGTAAGAACTGTCCTTTGGCGACCGAGAAGAACTCTGAGAACAGCAGAGACCAGTCACAACACAACGTAAAACAAGAACTAGGTGGAGGAAAAAGACACAATAAAAGAGCCATACATGAAGCTAAAGTGGCAAAACAAAGCATGAAAAAAAGTCGGAGATTACCCTGTAATCAAGAACTTTGACATAATCCGGAGAAACAAGCAGAATGTTCTCAGGCTTCAAATCGGTATGAATCAGATGCAAGTCATGCATGACTGAACCAAGAAAAAGAGGAACGTGATCAACCAAAAAGAGAACACATTTTTGCACTGCTCTCTGCCACATAAACTTAATGGGCACACAACTTCAAAACTAGAATAAGAAACAAAATATTGTTCGGGAACTGTGGTGAAAGCAAATTAAGAACCTAAAAGGGTAAGCGCTAACATTCAGTGAGTTGAAACAAACATGTTCAAAATAGAATAAATAACGGAATTTGAAAATAAGATAAAAAAGAAGTTAGCTAAAGTAATTACTACACACATGCTACACATTCCAACAGTTGTCTGCCAATCTCACGGACAAGGTCAATGGGAAATGAGCGGTAATTGTTTTTGCGTAGAAAATCGTATAAGCTTGGTCCAAGCTTCTCAAAGACCTGTTAAAACCATTTGAATTCACCCACAAGGCTTAACCCCCAAACTATTTGTTAATTGGGGAAATCAATCCATCACAAATCAACATATACTTACAATACAGATATGGTTACGATAGTCAAACCAGTTCCGTAATTGCACACAACTGCAAGGAATAAACCCGTTTAACAATTGCTACAAAGCTCAGGAAACCTTTTCTAGGTGTCGGATAAGTTCCACAATGGAGATAAAAAGGTATAAAATCACTCACCGATTTCCATTTTTATCATGTTTTCCAAGTTGCTGCAACATTTCAATTTCTATCATTGCTGCTTCACGGTACTTCTTAATTCCACGAACAATTTTTATGGCAACCATTTCCCTTTTTTCTCTGTCCCAGCATTCTAAGACCTGACCAAAGGTACCTTCACCCATTTTACTATGGATCTTATCTGCAATTACACAATTAACATGTTTAATAATATGCATTGCGCCATTTAACATCTAGGACACAGTGATTAGAGAATAAATTAACAAGAACATCCAGAGAATCTCTGTAAAAAATTTAAAACCACTCAAATCTGTGAAAAAAAATTCCGAGCTCTCGGAACATATTTAAATTGGCCTAAATAATGATGAGGGCAACTAATAGATGGAAAGTATTTTTGATGATGGAAAGGTGTAATTACAGCGAGAAGTTAAATTTTCTCCAAGCACAAACATGTAATGCCCATCCTTGTCATCCTCACGCAAAGGCGGAGAACCATTTCGAGCCACTTCCTTTAGAAATAGAGAAGAACAACTATTGTGGTCTGAGGGTGCGGTCAAAGATGCAAAGCTTGTGAAATTCCCAACCTCTTGTCCACATAACATTCCTACCTGAGCCTACACATGGATTATACATATTCTATCTGAGATTAAAATCAAAATCCTTTCCAACCAAAGGCCTTATCCCAAAGCTCAACCCATTAGTCAGTGAGAATTGAACAGAGAATATAACAGAGCACTATTTAGGAAAAATAAATTTATGGTTAACAACCCCTGTCAATTGCAAGGAAAAATTCAAAGAAAATAAAATACAGCAAAATATAAAATATTGAATCAAGAACAAAAATTATCGAATACCCATAAAGCAATGAAGTAATCCAATATTTTCTTTTCAAATCTCAAGAAAAATACAAACTTTTCATATATAGATAAACAGATTATCATCGAACAACATGATTCTAAATTACCAGAAGACATAGACACAAATCAGAAGCTTAAACAACAAGCAAATCGCGTAAAATAACTCCATGAGTTACTAACTTTCAAAGAATACCACAAAGATAAAATCTTTAATCAATCGCAAGAAAGAACAACAAAGATCGATCCGTACCTGATCCAGACAAACCTAAATCACACATAATCGTTCAGATCAAGAACCAAAATCAATCAAACTATAATCAAATCCAACAGATCTGAGCGTTTCGGAGAAGAAAAAAAAAAGTTACCTTTGGGGTTTGAGGAACATCCCAGCCCAATCTAGCCCTCTTTCGCGGCCGGCGATCGAGGTGAGTGTGGGGAAACTCCATCACGCGCTCCATCTCCATGATCAACAGCAAATCGCAGAAGAAAATCAAGCGAAAATCGATCCGAAACCGAGAGAAAATCTCGAATTTGACGAGAAACAGAGGAGAGAGAAAAGTTGTTATCTTTGAGAAAGAGAGGCCGTAACCTTACCCTAAATTTAACCTAACAACGAGGCGTGAGGCGGTTCAGAACAGATCCGACCGTCCACGTGTCGGTCTCTTATCCGTGCGTTTGACTTATCTGCGTCATCCAGCTACACGTTTCCACGAAAAGGTATTAAGCCTCCCACCGTCCGGGTCCGGGTCCGGGTCCGGGTCCGGGTCCGGGTCCGGGTCCGGGTCCGGGTCCGGGTCCGGGTCCGGGTCCGGGTCCGGGTCCGGGTCCGGGTCCGGGTCCGGGTCCGGGTCCGGGTCCGGGTCCAATTATGCTGTTATATTTGACTATGGTCATATTAGCCTCTTGTTTTTATTAGTTTGATGATTACAAATTCCCCTAATATATGACTACCATCATCTTTAAAACATAACATTATTCTTCTAAATTATAAATTATAAATTGTTAATAAAAATATTGTGTTTATATGTACAGAATTACTTTTCTACACATAAGTTTTAGATTTATATTTAAAAAATAATAATTTTAATTAAATATGAGAATAAATAAAATAAAGTAACAGGACATAGTTTTTAATTTTACTCTTCTAATTAATTAATTAGATAAAAATTACTTAGATGGCTTTAATTTTTAATGTGCAGTATTTTTTCAAAAAAAAATGTAGGATTACTAAAATACTCCTAATTATGTAATATGAGTGACTTTTCTATTACAAAAACTAAAGGAATGAGTATTTTTATTAATAACTCATAATTCAAGAGAACTTATATTAGAAAAATTAAAAAATAAAAAATGAAAATAAAAAACGAAAAAAAGATGAGAATTGACGTTTACATTTATAGAGGGTGGATAAAAAAAAAAGACTTTAACTCGTTGTGTTACATTAAATTAGTATTTTTTTATGGTAAAACTTTTATTCTTTTTATGAAGTCGTGAAACATGGGAAGAGCTCGGGCGATGCGCGTATAAAGTTTTCATTTGCGACACATTATCATTTTTCATGGGAGACATATTGTCGTTTATACTTTTTTAATGTTTGATTATTGTTGTTTTCGTTTCTTTTTATTATACCGCTATTTTCTCACGTTTTTAATTAAATTCTTAACATACTCGAACACATTCGTAAAGGGTGAGTATGAAAATCTGAAATAAAATTTCTTTGCATAAAATCCAAATCCCTTTAAAGAAAACAATGTAACTTTAAAGAAAAAATCTATAGGACAATAGAAGAAACGACAATGGAAGTGGCGGCCATGGAAGCAACGATGAGCTCCATCCCACAATGACTCAAACGGGTTGATATCGCGATGCACAGCTCGCAATGCGACAAAATGGATTAGGGACCTAAGCTTGCCATGCCGATTGGGAGGGGATTAGGTTGCAACAGCAATAAGGTGTCTCGACTCACAAGATATATCTATTATTTGCTGTTTGATGATCTCTTCATCCTTTTCTCTCGAAGTGTTGCCTTTTTCTTTTTTTTTTTTTCCCTTTCAGATCTTGCCTTTTGTCAATTAATTTAGAGTAAAATTGACCTTAGTGTGTTGTTAAGAATATTTGTTTTAGTTGTGTTATTATTCAGAAGTTATGATGACATAATGTAGGTAGGTGTTTGATAAATTTTTTATATTGGTTCCACTATGTTTGTCCAAAAGAATTATAATGAGTTCTCGAGAAAGAGGGGATGAGAAAATGAAAAATACTGGAAAAAATATAGGAAATAACTGCTAGAACTGAGGTGAATGAATATGTCCATGAGAATGCATTGGTTCCCTAGTGTTCATAGTTGATGAGGTCCTCTAGTCGTTTTTTAGTGGACGTTTAGTTCATAAATTTAGAATCATAATTTAAAATTATTTTTAATTTATGTGTATTTTTTTATGTAAAAAAAATATTATAACGAACCACGAATTACGAACTATGATTTAAATTATAACACGAATACATCAATTAAACACATTACTAATTTATCCGCGATTTGGCTCTCAATACGTGATAGTACTAGCAATATTTGACTTTTCCTTTCATAATTAGCTTCTAGTTGACTGGTCAAAGTCGATTTGTTGTCCATCACGAGTTGATCGTATGCCATTATCGCGCCTGATCAATGCAGATATAGCTTTCTTTTCTGGGTCGCCATTGCTTCCTTTTAATGAGCGCAATTCTTTGTAGCGCAAATAAATAGTTCACCGATTCCATTTTAATCTTTCTCTAGCTCATCAACTGATTTCATTCTTTTCTCAGATGATTTGGTTGCATTTTCCTATTTTAGAAAAGTATTGAAGATATGCTTTTAAGGATTTTTGTCCGAGATCGTGTGTTGACTTTTAGGTTGAATCTGAGATTGGCTTTCTAGTGTTAATCTGACATGTCAAGAAGTCGCGGTGATTCTGTAATATCCAGAATATTTATAGTGTTTGCTTAATTAAGAAAGGCGGTAGTAAAATAGAATATTAAGATTTTTATTATAAATATTTTTATTAAAGTTTGAGGTGGCATGTGAATTTAGATTAGAATTAAAAACTATCACGTAGGTCTATGATACATGAAGAAAGAGTCGTTAGGAGAATACAAGCTTGACAGATCATACTTTATAGGCTTGGTTAGTAAGCTACTTAGCATATGTCTTGGCTAATGTTTAAGGTGTGAGTGTTATTGCTGCGCCACATGCATTGTTACGGGGCATGCACTTATAGTAAAGCTTAGTATGTGGCCACCTATTATCTTGCTGCAAGTTCTATTAAGATGGCACGTGGACATGTAGTTAAACTAGCCTGGTTAGTCATCTGCTTTGTTGGCAATCATGATAAGACCTCATCAAGGTTATATATATATATATATATATAGAGAGAGAGAGATAAGTTGGTGTTTGATAAAAGGTTCTAAGAGAGAAAATGGAAGAATAAAAGGATTTTTCTTTTGACCAGTAAAATTGTAAGTAGATTTTTCACTGCTTCACTTGAACAGTAGTATATCATTACAATAAAAAATGTCATTTGTGGTGACTCAATGTCGTCGCAAATAAGTGATATGTTGTCGCAAATACTGCACTTTTGATGACATATCGTCTCAAATTAGTCGCCGTAAAAAATTAGACGCAAATGATATATTTGTGACAACAATATTTTGAGCTGTCGTTGCAAATATAGTAGCGACGATAGTCGTCACAAATGTTCTGTCGAATATGTCGTTAATGATAACGTATCGCAGAGTATTTGCGATGACATAGTGTCGTCGCAAAAGTGTTTAAAACCTTTTGCGACTACACTGTCGTCGCTAGTAATTTGATCTATTTGCGACGACACCTTAGAAATGTCGTCACAAATAGTTTTTTTTTTTTTTGCACTTTCTTAATAATATTAATTATTAAAGATAAAAATTAGAAGAAAATTTATAATAAAATAAAATAATATAATTGATATAAAATAGTCAACACCATAATAAAATAAGTCTTAAAAAGTAAATTAATTAAGAAATACTAAAAAGTATTGATAATAAAAAAAATAAAAACACATATTTAATCTCCTAAATTAGCAGCATCATCGTTCTTCTCCTCGTTTTCTTTGTTTCGCTCAAGCGGCAAAGGAACCAACGGTTGAGGACGATTAACTGGCAAGAAGTTGATGTTGGGATTCATCAAGTGCATGACTTCCATAATGATCTGTTGGTCATCAAACATGTTGTGTTGCTCGATGTAAAGGTTGTTCAGCCAATTTTGGACAGGCTGGGGCAAATTTACCAAAGATGACCTGTCCGATTATGAAGCTGATGATGAGGTGGAAGCGCTTGAACAATTCCTCTGTGGCAATGTCAGTCCCACTCCCTTAGTGTGTCCTGTGCACTTTCCTAAGATTTGGGATATTATCTCCTCCTCATTGACCGCCGTGGATGAACCTTCCCTAGCAGACCGTGTTATCTGCGTAGTTCTTTCCACCTCCATCAAAGGTAAATGAAATAAAAATGAAAAAAAAGTATAATATGTTATGTTAAATATGAAAAAATAAATAAGTTTAAAATTTACTTACAAATGCATGTTTCGCATCCGGATTGGTAAAATTCTGTCAATAACGGTGCATGTTACCCCAATTGTCAATTAATGATCTTGGCTCCTGGGTCTCAAGATTTTCGTAATCAAGTTGAACGTGTTAGAATAATTATTAAGCTAAAGTGACAAAAACTTAACAAGTATGCAAATTAGTATTACCTTATCAAAACGATGCTGGGAGTATGGCTTTCTACCATGGAAGCTAGTCCACTTCTGATTGCCATGGTTTTGTTGATTTATAGCAGATTTTTTCTAGCAATAATCATAGATGAATTAGTAACATACTTAATAATTAAATAAACCAATTAATAAAAAGTAAGAAAATATAATGAAATTGAACCTGAAAAGTAGGGGACGTATAATGATCACAGGAAGGTCTCCAATGCTCTTTGCTCCTCAAGTTTTTAGAAGTATTTTGCTGACAAAATCCTCATTTTCTGCCCCTCTCATCTTCTGAAAGTGTCTGTGCAAGGTAGTCTTCCAGTCCTTGTAACATTTATTGGCTTCATGGTCGACTATATCTCTAATGATATCGTTGTCGCGGTCGTAGTTGAGGTTAAATTAATCTTGAAATACATTAAAAGATCAACAAATGAATCTAATTTATTGTATCCACAATTAAAAATGTTTAGAACAAATTTTGTTTCAAATAGATACCAGCATGTGATTTTGAATCCTCCTTTTGGGCTCCTCAAGCACATCCTTCTAGGCGTTGTAATGTGGGTCACATATATCTCTTGTATTCAAGCCAACAACATTGTCAAAATATTTAGCGTTTTCGCCAATCGCCTTCCACGAACCTATCTCGTCAAATGTAACATCGAGCTTCCCATCTTTGTGTAATTTCTCTACTATATCTCGACTTATAGCTACTCCTCGACCAGACTGACATCGAGATGTCAGCTCTGGAACTGTAAGAAAATAAAAATAACAAAATTTGATTATAGAGAGTTTGACAAGTAAAAAGTTTTTAGAGCATGTGTTATAGCATATAATACCTGACTGACAATGTGCCAAGAGTCTCGTCGGATCAGGTGGAGGCTATGATCCTCCTACAGAGCCGGCACATGTAGCTACTGGGTCAGACATCAAGATGCTGTGTTGTAAAAAAGAATTGATTTGTTACTTTATTTGGTACACAATTTCTTAAAAATTTTATAAAAATTCGTAAATTTGAGGTAACTACTTTGGTTCTATTCGTCGTCACTACGAATGTCTATAACATCATTGACACTTTTTTGCCTTTTATTTTTTTACTCTTCCAACGACTGGTGTTACATACTAAACAAACATGTAGATTAGCATTCTCCTTCCAAAATAACGCACAATCATACTTACAGACATGTATTGTTTTGCAGTCCAAACCGAGTTTACCCAATTTCGTCTTCGCCTCATAATACAAATCTGGAAGTTTAATTCCTTCAGGAAATGCATCTTTCAACAGCTTCAAAACATAGTTCATACACTAATTGGACCATTTGTGCAACACCTTTAAATGCATGAGTTTCACTAAAAAATTCAATGAGGAATACATAGTACACCCTGGATTCAATGCCAATTCGAGCTCAAATAACAACTCTTTAAATTCATCCTGTTGCGCATCACCTAACACTTCAGCTTCTACCTCCTCCGGCATATCATGATCAGAGTTATTTCTAACAACATCAAGTATAACTGCAACCATCTCATCAACTGATTCATTTATTAGATTGGTCATAACATCATATTCGCCATGGTAATACCACGTCGTATATAAAGGATTGAAACCATATTGGTGTATGTGTGCTCTAACTGTTTCTACTAAAAAACACTTATGGTTTGAACACCTCGGACACGGACAATTTGTACAACTGCTTTTATCGACATAATCTTTGGCAATATTGATAAATGCAGACAACCCTTCCTAATACTGATTAGACAACTGATTTTTTAGATGTATCCAACTCTTGTCAATTGGCATCTTGACTATAAAAACAATAACATATCTAATCATACTTCATGTTTTCTTGTGACTATATAATCATGTTTATAAAGAAAATTTAACATTTCATGCTTCAATTTTATAAGTCTTATCAAATTTTATGAATAATTTATTTTTTTATTGTTACACTCATAATGTTTATAATTAATTTTTAATTTTCTTTCTATCAATATAACTAATTCTTATTAATTAAATTCTTAAAATTAATAGATTTTAATAAAATTTTGGCATTATAATGACATATTTTTCTTATTATCCAAAAATTTAAACCTGCAAAAAACAATTTTTTAAAGATTTCGGCACACCATAACTGTAAGATATACCACCCAAAACAATTATTAAAACTTTTAATCTCAACCTAAATCAAATTATAATCTTAAAATTTCAACAATCTCAATTCATAATCTAAAATTTAATCTATAATCCAAATTTCAAATTATATACTAATTCTAAAATTTTAAAATCTATAAATCAAATTTTAAGATTTATAATCTATAATTATATACAATTCAAATAACAAAAAACTCATAAATTTTAAACTAACAAATACAATAATTCGGACCGAAAAAACTGACAAAATTTAAATGCACTGAAACGGGGGTTGAAAACGGTAAGATTAATAGGGACAAAGGGTGGCGGTGGCGGACTTCAGTGGCAGTGGCAAAATTCGGCAGGGGGCAGAATTTTAGATTTTGAGATTTTTTGGATGAAAAAACAAATAAAACATACAATATTGTTGATTTTGAAGAGAATACAAAGAGATTTTGAGAATTTGGGGTGTGAAAACCGTAAAAAATCGGTGAGAGGCCAAGTGAGAGAGGAAGAGAGGGAGAGAGAAAGAGAAACTAATCGGAGAAAATGGAGGAGGAAGCTCTGCTCGTGGGCATATAACAAACTTTTTTGTGACGATACAAAAGACTATTTGCAATGCCCAATCATCGCAAATATAACTTAAAATTATTTGCGACAACACTAAAATTATTTGCGGCAACACTGAAATTATTTGTGACGACAAATGTTGTCGCAGATATAACTAATTTATTTAGGGCTTAGAAGGTAAGTTCTGAAATTATTATTTGCGACAATACATATAATGTCGTTGCAAATAACATTTGGAGTCCCGCCCAGTTTCCCGGCCTTGTAAATTAGTGAGGGAATACAAATCACTTTTTGCGACGACACACATTAATGTCATCGCAAAAACATTTGCCACCCGTCAAAATAATCTTGTTTCCTTGGGAAAAAAAATAAAATAAATTTTATTTTTGCGGGACTATTTGCATTGAAAATAATGGACTATTTGCGACGACATGTCGTCGTAAAAAGTGTTTTTTTGGCGCTAAAAGTTCATACCATATGAGATCTAGTGCTAGCCATTATTTGTGACAACATGTGACATTTTTACGACGACATTATTTTTTCAATTAATGATTTGCGACGACATTTCGCTGCAAATATTCACTATTGCAACGCAAAGGTCATCGCAAATAATTTCATCACAAATAGGCCAAATTGTAGTAGTGTATTTTCAATTTATATATCTTATTGTTAACATGTTTTCATGAGATTTGGAAAGTATTTTTGAGTATGATGTGAATCTTGTGTCTATTATGAACTGATTGAAATACGATGAAGGGCCAAATCCTGAAGGAATAAAATATTCCATGACAGTGGTCATTTGAAAGAGGTTCTAATAATACAAGATTAATATTGTACAAAAGGGCCCTAAATGTTAAAGAAAAGTATTTGAAAGTGAAAATTATTTATGGTTTACTTAGTTAGCTTGCGCTCATATAGTTCTCGTAATGTAGGTAAGTGCTAAAATAGAAGTTCCAATTGATTGAGCAAGAATGGTTCAAGATCTCATAACAAGTTAGGAGATCTTAAGAAATGAAATTTATAATCCTAAGAATTATGTTCGATAATTTTATTTGTGATAGATGTTATTTCTCTATTAAGCAGTAATATTTTATGTTAGTTAACGTTTCTCTCGAGCTGGCGTTGTTTTTAGCTGCTGGCTCGGGAAATGTGTTACAAATTTGTCATGAAGTTATTCTAACTTGTTTCTTGATATTAATTATCCGAGCTGCCACTTGTATGATGAGAGATGCTAGATAAAATTTGATCTTGACAATTGTCCATATATATTTGCAATTATAATTTGGTTTTCATGAATAACCCTCAAAATATGTTTCACCTTGATGCAATGGAAGCATTTTTGAAATTAGGATAATCATTATCTAAATTAGGACCGGTAAGATGGGTCACAATATAACAACACAACTCGAAAACGTCACAAATTTTGCGGGTTAGGGTTGAGAAAAAAGATGTTCGGATCAAAATTGGGTCGACTTGAAATTGACACATAAAACACGGGTCCATTTCGGATTGGATCCGCCTGAACTGAACATGACACAAAACTCATAAAAAATTAAAAAATACATATATTTTTCATTACATATGTTTTATTTTATTAACTTGTGACATCATGATAGGTATACTCAAAATCTTATATTATTATTTGTTTAATTTCAATGGATATTCTTGTATTTTAGTGTGTTATGAATTTTAAGTTATTTCTAATATGTAAAAAACTAAATAAAAGTATATAATTTTTGTGTTAATTTTGGGTTCACGGGTCAATTTTGTGTCACGGGTCATTTTTGTGTCGTGTTGTGCCGTGTCAACCAGTAAAGTAGTTGTGTCATGTTTGTGTTGCAGTTTTTAAAAAATTTTGTGTCACGGGTTGTGTTCGAGTTGACTATAAATTTAGAAAGAAACGATCAAAACACGACATGTGCTATGAACTGTCACTCCTAATCTAAATTATGAATTACTATTAGATATTATTAAATTTAAAATTATGTTGATTATGTATTCACGTTTGGCGTCTGGTATTTTAGAGAGGTAGTTATCCTTATAATATTTATATTAGCTATTTCAAATTTAAAATATGATTAGGGTATTAGTTGTACTATTTAAAGTTTATTTATATTATTTTGTAGGAGAAGTTTGATGATTAATAATATAATTTGAGAGTTCTCTTAATATTCTAATTAAGTCGATATTTTACAGAATCAACAAGTGATTGATACTTATTCTCTTGGTATTTGTAAGCAAATCAAAAAATTTATAAAAGTCCTATTTTTGATATTTTAATTGAATCAAAGGATCTTAGGAATTTTTCCCTTATTCTTATTTTTGTAAGCTAGCTGAAAATATTATTTTGAGTAATCTTAACAAATATATCTTGGAAGTATATGAGTCAAAATAATCTTTACTCTTGATTCGTAACATTTTTAGTCAAATATTTACACTAACAAAAAGTATTAGAGAAAAAGTAAATTCTGTAATTTTCTTTATTATTTTCTATACCTATATGTGTGTATATATAGAGGAAGCATTTATGAATATAGCAACTTTCATCCTTTAAATTCCCCAGAAAAAAAAAAAAAAAAAAAAAAAACTAGCATACAATCATGTTGAATCCTTGGTTTTTCCCTGTAATCATCTTCTTCACAATCTTCCTCCTCAAACGCTTGTTTTCAAACCCATCAAAACCCCACAAAAACTTGCCTCCTTCACCACCAACCTTTCCAATCCTCGGTAACCTCCACCAACTGGGCCTCCACCCTCACCGCTCCCTTCGGCGGCTGGCCCAACGCCACGGCCCCCTCATGCTCCTCCACTTCGGTAGCCGTCCGGTGGTCATCGCCTCTTCACCGGACGCTGCCCGCGACATAATGAAAACCCACGACATCATCTTCTCCAGCAGACCTAAAACCAATTCAGCCCAAAAACTTCTCTACAAACAAAGGGACATCTCCACAGCTCCTTATGGAGAATTTTGGAGACAAATAAGAAGCATTTGTGTTCTTCAGCTTCTCAGCGCCAAAAGGGTCCAATCCTTCCGATCCGTACGAGAAGAAGAAATGGCCTTATTGGTGGACAACATAAGAGCGTTCTCTTCGATGTCGTTGCCGGTGAACCTGACCGAAATGTTCTCGTCGCTGACAAACGACATTATTTGCAGGGTCTCTTTTGGGAAGAAATACGACGAGAGTGACATAAAGAAGCAGTTTAGAGAGTTGCTTGGGGAGTTGATGAGGTTGCTTTCAAGTTTCAACGTTGGTGACTTTATTCCCCGGCTTTCTTGGGTCAACAAAATCAACGGTCTTGATGCTCAAGTTGAGAGGGTTGCTAAGGCGGTTGATGAGTTTCTTGATCGAGTGGTTGATGAGCATATGGAAGGATCAAATTGTAAGATTGCTAAAGGAGAGGACAATAAGGACGTTGTGGATGTCCTGCTTGAGATTCAACAGGATTCTGAAAGGGATGGTTTTTCCATTGATAGAGATTGCATCAAAGCTATTATCCTGGTAAGACTATTCTCTTGCCCCCGGTTTTTTTTTTTTTTTTTTTTTTTTTTTTTGCCCCCCTTTTTGGTTAGAAATTCTCCTGTGTTTTTCTTATATTACACAAAACTCATTAGAGAATTTCATTATAAGGAATCAATTCAACTCACGTGACTCTTTATTCGTGTTAAAATTTTATTAAAGAGACATATAAGGAAACATAAAAAACGATCATATGAGCTCAATCTCTATTAAGAAATTTGTGGACACTTATATACCACAAGTACACTTTACATTCTATTGAAAAAAAAAAAAAAAAATCATACACACATACATACATTCACATATATTTACACATGGAAACCACGCAGATATAATGGACACGTGGTAACCACTAATTAAAACTTAATCATTTAGAACTTATTTATATATCTATATATAAATAACAGAATATTTCATTGGGTCGTAAGGAGCATTATTAACAGTAATCGATAAATATAAATCTTTTCTATCCAAGATGTAAATTCAACAGACTAATTGAAATTTTATTGAATATGTAGTGTTTATCATTTATTAGTCGAACATAAGGCTATGATCTGGTTCACACGTATGTATGTGGCTGAGGATATATAGGTGGGTTCAGCATAAATATATTTGTGGCTGTCAATAAATAATCACTGCGATGTTTCCAACCTTGTCAAAAGCCTGTGATCCCTTGGGTCCTTTTTGTCCTTTCTTACTAGTTGCAATATCTTGTCTTATTGTCATTCTTTTCAACGGTGAAATTCATGCGCTGCAGTAATCATATCTTTTGCAAATCACCCCAATCATATCTTTAATTGCTTGAAAATATATACTATAATTACCTTTTCGGCCAATATCTTATTATATTTGTATGGCCTAAATAATATATCTAGGGACAAAATATAGTTGGTGTAACACTAGTTTCAAAATGCATTCATTCACTGACAAATAACATTAGCGTCCTTGAGAAACATAAAGAAAAAATAACATTTTAATTACTGATGGTGGTGTATACTAGTGAAGAACAATCTCGAAGACTCTATCATCTAACATTTAGGGTTCAATTTCCATTATCCGTTGTAAATCCAGACCTCTTTTTTCTATTAAAAAAAAACTAATAAATAAATTTATACATCTCCCTATATCGTTCGATCACGAGAGAGAATTTGCTAGAGTGTGTAAAATTGGAAATAAATGGTGTATCTTGTGATTTTTTTTTTTTTTTTTTTTTTTGGAAATGTCTTTTTAACTTTTTGGTTATATATCCTTATTTGATGTCCTTTGTTTTGTTGGTTTAGGACATCTTCGGCTGTAATTCTTTATAATACATATCTTATTTTTTAGTGTCTGCTGATTATTGGTTCCTTTTTTGTTTGGTTTTCATGCTTGTGACACCTGTTGTTAGTGAATGATTATAGCAGTTAAGGTTTGTTTTCAGCCGTTGTTATCTGATAATAAGAAGAACTTTATCTTCTCTTTATATAAATAATGTGCTCTACCGTGTTGTTGCAATTTGTAATCTTGTTTCTCTTTTCATTTTTCGACTATAATAATCTACTCTTGTCTACCTTTTCTGTTTTCCTACTCTTTATAGATTTTATTGATATTGAACTTTTATTAGTATCTTTACTGTTTTGTGGATCTTGAGTTCATCTATTGAACTTTATCTTTACTGTCCCGCATAATCGTGAAGATCTTTTCTTCAATAAGAAAATACCTTATATTCATCATCATTGATAGAAAATAATCTAAAAATCGTGATAAGTCGTTATTTTAACCTTACATAGTACATATGAACTTGTGTTTGTATGATTTTGAGTGAACTATTGGCTTTGGAAGGTTGCTAATGGATGGCAATCACTTGTCTAAATATATTGTGCTGAACATAAGGCTATGATCTGGTTCACACGTATGTATGTGGCTGAGGATATTTAGGTGGGTTGAGCGTAAATATATTTGTGGCTGTCAATAAATAATCACTGCGATGTTTGCAGCCTTGTCAAAAGCCTGTGATCCCTTGGGTCCTTTTTGTCCTTTCTTACTAGTTGCAATATCTTGTCTTATTGTCATTCTTTTCAACGGTGAAATTCATGCGCTGCACCAATCATATCTTTTTCAAATCACCCTAATCATATCTTTAATTGCTTGAAAATATATACTGTAATTACCTTTTCGGTCAATATCATATTATCTTTGTATGGCTATTTAGGGACAAAATATAGTTGGTGTAACACTAGTTTCAAAATGCATTCATTCACTAACAAATAACATTAGCGTCCTTGAGAAACATAATAAATAATAACATTTTAATTACCGATGGTGGTGTATAACAGTGAAGAACAATCTCGAAGGCTCTATCATCTAATATTTAGGGTCAATTTCCATTATCCGTTGCAAGTCCAGACCTCTTTTTTAAAAAAAAAAAAAAAAAAAAAAAAAAAAAAAAAAAAAAAAAAAAAAAAAAAAAAAAAAACTAATAAATAAATTTAACACATCTCCCTATAACGTTCGATCACGAGAAAGAATTTGGTATAGTGTGGAAAATTGGTAATAAATGGTGTATCTTGTGATTTTTTTTTTTTTTAAAATGTCTTTTAAACTTTGGTTATCCTTATTTGATGTCCTTTGTTTTGTCGGTTTAGGACTTGTTTGCTGGTGGAAGTGACACGACGTACACAGCCTTAGAATGGGCAATGACAGAACTCTTAAGACATCCAAAAATCCTCAAGAAATTGCAAGAGGAGGTGACTGGCATTGCCAAAGGAAAATCATACATATCCGAGAGTGACATCGACAAAACACCTTACTTGAAAGCCGTAATCAAAGAGACTCTTCGGTTGCATCCCCCAATTGCATTGATAGTTCCTCGAGAATCACGGCAAGACACCAAAATAATGGGCTATGACATAGCGGCAAGGACCATGGTCATAACCAATGTTTGGGCAATTGGAAGAGATCCTGCCTTGTGGGACGAACCGGAGGAGTTTAAGCCGGAGAGGTTCTTGAACTCGGCCATAGATTTCAAGATTGGGAACGAGTATTTCTTGTTGATTCCCTTTGGAGCTGGAAGGAGAGGTTGCCCTGGACTGTTGTTCGCCATGACTATTATTGAGCTCGTGCTAGCAAATATCGTGCACAAGTTTGATTGGGCATTGCCGGATGGAAATAGAAAAGAGGATTTGGACATGACGGAATCTGTTGGTTTCATTACTCACAGAAAAGTTCCTCTTCTTGCCATTGCAACTCAAAGATTTTGATTAGCTAGTTATATCTCTAGTCTCTCATATTCTCTCTCCGCCCTAAAATGTCCTATAATTAAGGTCTTATATAGTACTTGCGATTGATATATATCAGCACGAACTTGCTCTTTATCATGTATGATATTACTCTTTATATAATAAATTAGTACTGCTTAAAGTTGTTACGTCTAAATGTGAAATTGAGTAAAAAGAAGGAATTGTGAAATTTTAAGTGTTGATAAACTTTGTGTGGTTTACTTTTACTTCAATATTGAGCTTCCCCCGTAAAGTAAAGTAAAGTAAAGTAAAGTAAAAAAAAAAAAAAAAAAAAAAAAAAAAAAAAAACCTTCTTCTCTACCAACTGTTTCCCTCGAAAAAAGACAAAAAATTTATGAGAAGGTTGTTTTTTCTAATCAAAGACGCGGGACTTGATGGGCACAAAAATAATAGTGAAATTTTAGGATACAAATAAGAAAACTGAAATTTTGAAGTTGATTTCTTTTCACGGAAATATATTATATATTTTATGTTCTATATTTTGAGTTTATTTAGAAGCTCTCTACAACTACAAAGACGTATTGGCGGCACACGTCTCATCTTGGACATCATTAAATATAAGATTAATTTCATTGGTGCTTCTTAAATTTTAAGATCATCTCATTTTACTTTTTAAATTTTGAAAACTCTTACTTTGTCTACTAAATTTTGAATTTGTCCTATTAAGCATTTTCATAAGAATTTCTGCTAAAATCAATGGAAAAAGACGAGATTAAGTGTGACCATGTAGTTTTTATTTAATTAGTTTTAACATAAATTTAGACATAAAGACTATATGACTGTATTACTTTATTTTTTCTATTTGTTTTTAACAAAAAATACAATAAAAGGGGTTAAGTAGGAATAATTCAAAATTTAGGGAGGCAAAATAAGAGGTCTTAAAGTTTTGGGAGAAACTAGGAATGACCCTAGAATTCATGGGCATCAATGATAATAATCCTTAAATATATATTAGGACATGTGTGTATTAAATTTAAAGATTTGTGTTACGTACATTTGAATTGTGATGTTAGAACTTTTCATCAAATATGGTTTTTAATACTAATTTAACACAACATCATCAAAATGGTGAATATTTTAACAATGTCACAGGTTGAGGGGGCAACTTGCCAAAATTAAAAATTCAGGACGCAAGTTGCTATAGCCCTACAAGTTTAGGAGCAAATGTGTAAACACCCTAAATTTATACTTTAACCTGATCAATTTTTATTTTACTATTGAAAAGACCAAAATATCCCTAATAGGGAAAAAGAAAAAGATAAAGAACAACTAATTTTTTTTTTTTTTTAAAGGAAAATCTCAAGTTACCACCATCAATGTCTTTTTCCCCAAAGCAAAAGTTTTTATTTTATTTTAAATTTGCATTTTTTATTATTTTCTTTAATATTTTTCCTTTAGGGTATTTCTGTTAATAAATTAGTCATAATCAAACATTTACTGATATAGATATGTTTCTGTCAATATTTGATGAATGTGAATTTGTTACACGCCTTAATTAAATGAATGCTTGTATATAAGGGTGTAAAAATTAGTCCCAAACCTGACTAACTCACCCCACCCCAAACTGAGTATTTCAAAATTTTTTTTGTTTTCCGATTTCAAATAGTGTTAACCCGTAATTTGCAGGTAAGAGCGGGAGCCGGGCCTTCAAGACCCGATTATACCCCGACCCGGCCGAATTGTAATAGTAAGGGCGTTCTTAAGAAAAAAACCCTAGGCCTTGAAGTCTTCTCCCTGTCTCTTCTTCTCTCATTTTTGCGCCACTCTCCTTCTCCTTGCTTTGGCTTGCCTCTGCTCCGTTCCTCCATAGTCTCTCCCTCACCATTTGTTCTTACTTCCTCAATCCTCACTAGTTACTTCCGCCGTCGTTCCTCTTCTTCTTCTCACATAATCCCTTACTGTTGAAGGTTAGAAGTAGAAGCAGAGGCTTTACTTCACACTCTCCCTCTCTCATTTTTTTTTTTTTTTTTGTTTTACTTTTGATATTGGATCGATGTTGCTCCTAATGTTCGATGTCATGTTCAATTTTCTCAATTAATAGTGGTTATCATTTTCCTTGGTCTGTCATACATTTACCTGGCATTAACATTCTTATTTTGATTTACCCGTGGCATACGCAGGCGCAGCGAGAAAAACTTGACAAACCAAACCGTTCATCGAGATTTTCATCTGCAAATCATGTTGAAAATACTATTACAAGACACCCTTTCCAATCCCTCTTCCTTAATTACCATCGTATTAGGCATAATTTTCCCCGTCCTCTACAAATTATGGTCCTCCAATAAGAGTAGTAGTACCAACAGCAAGAACTTGCCGCCGTCTCCGCCGTCTATTCCGATCATCGGAAATCTCCACCAGCTCGGTCCTCACCCTCACCGAACCCTCCGCGACTTAAGCAGCTGCCATGGCGATGACCTCATGCTGCTCCGCCTCGGCAGCGTGCCGGTCCTCGTGGTCTCCTCGTCGGATACCGCCCGAGAGGTCATGAAGACGCACGACCTCGCCTTCTGCGACCGGCCGAGGATGGCCTCCTTCGAGAAGCTTCTCTATGACTACAAAGACGTCGCGTCGGCACCCTACGGCGAGTACTGGCGGCAGACGAGAAGCACATGCGTTCTCCACCTTCTGAGCAACGCTAGGGTCAAGTCCTTCCGCGGCGTGCGAGAGGAGGAGACCAAGCTCATGGCGGACAAAATTCACAACTCTTGCTCTTCTTCTTCGGCGGTGAATTTGAGTGCGCTTTTCGCCGGGCTTATGAACGACGTCGTTTGTAGGGTTGCTTTAGGAAAGAAGTACAGTGATGATGGCGAGAGTGGAAGGAAGTTTAAGGAGCTTCTCGGGGAGTTTGAGGAGTTGTTGGGGATTTTCAACGTTGGGGATTATATTCCGATGCTTGCTTGGTTGACCCATATTAATGGCTTTTATGGTAGAATGGATAAGGTGGCTAAGGATTTCGATGAGTTTTTGGAGAAAGTTGTTGAAGAACATATGGAACATGTTGATGACCTGAATGAAGATCGGGACAAGGATAATCTGGTGGATATTTTGCTTCGGATTCAGAAGGAGAACTTGTTGGGCTTTCCTATTGATAGAACATGCATAAAGGCTATCATTCTGGTAAGCCTTTCTCTCTCTTTTTTTTTTTTTTTTTTTTTTTTTTTTGTCGAGAAATTACAAAAATTGACCCTTAAATATATCATTCTGAAGTTCTACCATTTTACTATAATAGATTATCCTTTTAATAATAGTCTATCAAATTAAAAATAATAATTTCTCAAATTTTAGACAATAATATATTAAATTATGCCCGTCGCCAGCTGGCGACTAGAGACCTGCCGTCGGCGAGATCTGTCAATTTATTGGTAATTAATAATATGTCAAATTACTTACTCCAAAAGGGTAATATTCAATAGGCCATTGTTAAAAGCTAAAAATTCTTAATGATACTATTTAAGGGGTATTTATCAAAATTACCCTCATTATTTTTAATTTTTTTAGAACGGTGAAAGAAAAATACCACTAAAGATAGTAAAAATTATTATTTATGACTCTCTACTAAAAAATAAACAATTGTCATTAATTGATAGAAAGAAAATAAGAAGTCACAATGACACCCAATTATTTAAAATGACATAAATAATAGACGCACAAAATATGACAAATTCATACTTCCTGAACTTTAAGGTCATTTTTAGTTTGCTCCATGAATTTCAAAACTTCTCATTTTGTCTCATAAACTTTAAATTATTTCCACTTAACCTCTTATGTTGAAATTTCTGCTAAAAATATATAAAAAAAGAGAATAACACAGTCACGTGATATTTTTGTTTCTGTTTAAAAAAACAAAACAAAATAAAGCACATGACTAAACTTAACTTTGTCTTTTTTTGTCTGATTTTATAAAAAATTACAATAAAATGGGTTAAGTAAGAACAATTCAAAATTTAGGGGGGGTAAAGTGAGAGTTTTAAAAGTTTAGAGAATAAACTGAAAATGACCTTAAAATTCAGGAGACAACGGTGAGAATAATTTTTTTATTTTTTTGAATAGTATTAGGGACAAAAATTTTAAAACCAACCTTATATATTTTTTTAAATTTACATGACAGTGATATATAATCTTTAAAATTGGCGTCTCTAGCACTATTGTCTAAAGTATATATACGTGTGTACGGCTCTTGTAGGACATGTTTGCGGCTGGCACGGAAACCACATACACAGTTCTAGAGTGGGCAATGACTGAGCTCCTTAGGCATCCAGAGGCAATGAAAAAGCTTCAAAACGAGGTGAGAACTATCGTTGATCACAAAACAGACGTCACAGAGGACGATTTAGAGAAAATGCCTTATTTGAAGGCAGTATTCAAAGAGACCCTCCGGTTACATCCTCCTATCCCACTACTACTTCCAAGAGTGTCAAGAAAAGACGTCAAGATAAAGGGATACGACGTCGTAGCCGGGTGTCAAGTTTTCATCAATGCATGGGCGATAGGGAGAGATCCGAGGACGTGGGACTATGCGGAGAAGTTCGAACCGGAGAGATTCTTCAATAGTGTTGTGGACTACAAAGGGCAAGACTTCGCATTGATTCCGTTCGGTGCCGGGCGGCGTGGTTGCCCCGGGATTCTCTTTGCCATGGCTGTCAACGAAATTGCTTTGGCCAATGTCGTTCACAATTTTGATTGGAAACTTCCTGGTGGAGCTAGAGGGGAGGACTTGGATATGACTGAGACAAGTGGTTTAACTGTGCACAGAAAGTTTCCCCTTATGGCTTTGCCAAAATTGCTGACTAAATCAACTGTGATCTAGCTTGTACAGACGTCTGTGGACAATTTATTAGGACGAGAATGTACTTTAGTGCCTAAACTTTAACTTTGTTATTATTGAAGAAATAATAAAAAAAAATAAGAATAGTTTTAAACTTTCAAAATTGCTGACTAAATCAACTGTGATCTAGCTTGTACAGACGTCTGTGGACAATTTATTAGGACGAGAATGTACTTTAGTGCCTAAACTTTAACTTTGTTATTATTGAAGAAATAATAAAAAAAAAATAAGAATAGTTTTAAACTTTCAAAATGTATACGTGTGTTTTGTTTTTTTTTTTTTTAATAGATGTTATGGCTTAATAGACATGATATAAATAGAGTTAAAACTTAAAGTGCAATGTATTTTATGGTGATAGAAATATTATGATAATGAACATGATAAAAGTTTATTTAACTATGCGAAAATCCTTTTATCTATCTCATTTCTTGTTTTTCCTCCCTAAATTTTATCGAGAGAACCGGATATGTGAAGAACATAACCAAGATTTTTTTGTAATTTTCTGGCACACTGATTTCTCCCCACAGTTCTATGATAGGGTCTTATGCTAACAAACTATGTTTTTTACCGTTATATAATGACTAACATTAAATCAAAATAAAAAAAATACAAAATAAATTTCCATTTTCTAATACAAACATATATAGCAATTTAAAAATAAAAACCTATCAGTTGTGTATTTTTTCAAGTCCTATTCTGAAAATTTTCTGTCTTCCAATATGTCGGTAAGGTGGCTTATAAGTAACGTGCTCAGTCATTGTTCAAAATTCTCATCTTTCTTCTTTACAAGAGCAACCTGATGTGCACAATATTCTTATCCAAATTTTAACCGCCGTAATATCCAGAAATATGTTATTAATTTTAAAAATCATTTATCAAATTAAAAGTTGGAGTGACCAACTCTCCAATTATCGAATTTTCGAAATTCAATCAATCCAACCACGTTTTTCATATGAAATAAAATAAAAAAGTTCAAACGACAAAAATGGTCAAATACACATTAAAATCATGAGTTGCTTTCTTTCTTCAACAATCTGTTGTCTGATATACGTGCATGTGTTTTTACACCACTTTTCATTCGAAGAAACGTGAACGCACAGAATCACCATAATAATTCAAAGGACAAGATTTTGTTAATGAAGTAATTTATGATTTCTTATTTATGATTTCATGAAGCAATGATTATGTGATTTTTTTATTTGAATTATAATTATCATTTCTTTGTATTTTGTTGATCATTTTATTATTTTCTTAATGCTTGTAAATAATTGGCCAAATATTTGCATATGATTTGAGATTCAATTTGAGATTGGGAAGTGAAAAATGATTCAATCCATGGTCGAAATGTCATGAATACTTATAGGATATATACTTATAGGATATGGATATACCTACAAGCTTGTGTAGTCTATTTTGAGTTTCCTTATTCATAAGGATTATTTTCATAAATACCCCCTAAAGTATGTACCTTATTCCAAAGTGCTCTTGATTTTTCATAATGGTTTAAAACACTTGCTGATATATAAAAAATAGATCAAATTACTCCCTCCGTCTATTTCCAGTTATAAACTTAATGATTTTACTTATGTAGGAGGTCATTTGGAGATAATTAGAGACATCAATTTCTAATTAATTTATAAATAAATAAACAAATTGGACTTTTTTTTGGTTAGTGATCAGACTTTAAAAAAGTTAAAAAGATCTAAATACATCAACTAAGCTAAAAAATCAGAAAAACCCAAAAGCAAAACACAAAGTCACACTGAAAAGTTCAGCACTTGACGAGAAATCCATAGAGTTTGCAGAATTTACATTTTTCATAAAAATCCCATGGAGTTGGATAGAAAAGATTTATAGTTATCGATTTCTGTTAATAATGCTCCTTATGACCCAATCAAAATTTCTGCTAAAGCAATTTATATTTGTCAACTATTCAATTTATTAGAACTATTAGATTAACAATTTCCTGCTAAAGCAACAGTACCCGCTTTTAATTTGTTTTTCATGATAATACTAAAGCTAAAGTCTAGGGCACTACAATACAATATATAGTCCTAATAAATTAATGGTCCAAACATGTACATCTCTAAAATTTAATATGACAAAAATATAACTATCTAGAATAGTCGATTCACTAATATAAGAACAATTTTCGCAAAGCCATAAGAGGAAACTTTCTGTACGCGGTTAAACCACTTGTCACAGTCATATCCAAGTCCTCCTCTCACCAGGCAGCGGCCAATCAAACTTGTGGACGACATTGGCCAAAGCAATCACGTTAACGGCCATGGCAAAGATAGAGTACATGGACAAATCCCCGAGGGGAATCAATGCAAAGTGCCATTCAAGAATCTCTCCGATTTCGAACTTCTCCGGCTGGGTCCCACACGTTGCCGGATCTCTCCCTATCGCTCATGCATTGATGAAAACTTGACACCCAACTATGACGTCGTATCCCTTTATCTTGACGTCTTTGATTGACACTCTCGGAACTAGCAGTGGGATAGGGGATGTAACCGGAGACTCTTTTGAATACTGCGTTCAAATAAGGCATTTTCTCTAAATAGTCCTCTTTGACGTCTAATTTGTGACCAACGATTGTCCACTCTAGAATTGTGTATGTGGTGTGTTAGCAATAACATAGATAATACAAAGAAGAACAATATATATAACAACTTTTGTAAGAATAAAATAATGAAATTGTTACAACACTAAATAATCTTTCTACCAAATTTGAAAAACGAATTGGCAAGGATGTCAACACAAGTGAACCACGCTTTCTTTAAAACAGATTTGTCCCCTCCAGCGAGTGGTTGAGATAACATTGGACATCCATCTCTCAAGATACAACGACAATGGCGGTAAAATGACGCACAATCGGAACCGTCTCAGCGAACTAGAATTGCATGTTTCCTCTATCACCAAAAATACACAACAAAAGAAAAATAGACAAAGAACTCAAAAAACCACAAAGAAACCGAAAGAGAGAAGAGAATTCTTGAAAAATGTTGTGTCTTGTTCAAATGGAGTATGGCCTTTATATAGACTTCAAATTCGGGTGTTACACCATGACATTATGGCCTTTATAGAGGCTCCAAATTTGGGTGTTCAAGTGAAGTATCGCCCTCCCACCCATACTGTCATACCGTTTTCCAACCCCCGATGTTTGTGGGTTTGGATTTTGTGAGTTAATATTTTGGTATTTTATAAATTAATTTTGGTATTTTGGTTGTGGTTTGTGGTTTTGTTTTGGATTTTGAATTTAGTTTGGGAATTGTAAATTAGAATTGAAATTGAAATTTGTGGCAATTAGATTGAAATTTGTATGAAATTTGTTTGATGATGATTAAAAAATAGGCGACCTATGAAAATTTTAAGAAATTAAAAATAATGAATTATATATATGATGATTAAAAAATTTAGATGAAAATTTTAATTAGTATTATATTATTAATTAAAAAATTAAAAATAAATATTATAAAATAGTTAATAGAATGTTAATGACATATTACAATATAACTTGTGTTAATTTTCATAAAATTTGATAAAACTTCGTAACAGGTAATCATGTTTGGCACAGTCTCTACTTGTGCTGACTCTTCAGGGGGAGCGCCGCCTCAACTCAATCTTTATAGGTTGCCATCACACTGTGAGTTTAGTATATTAGAACGTAATTATAAATTTGTTAAAGTAACTACATCAGTATTATATGATCACTAAATATATTTCATTCTGCATCACCCGTTGTCGCACCTCGACGATGTCGTAAGTATACTCGTAATGTTTAATTATATTTTTCATTTAAATCACATTATGTATTTAATTATTTTTCTTATAATATTTTTAGCATCAGATGGAGGGAGAAAGAGAAACGTAGATCCAGATGCAGTCTTTTACAACACGTTCAAACCCACGCGTAGAAAAATACTTGCAACAACTAATGTGATGTTAGTGATACTACTAATTTAGGAGATTAGATTTTTATTAATGTAATAGTTTTTATTTCCGTATATTTCTACTATAGTTACATTTTTATTTTATTTTATTAATTACTTTTTACAATAAGAATTTTTATTTATGTTTTTTATTATTTATTAATTATATTTAATATTGGGTTTAAATATATAGTAATATACAACATTAATTATTAAAATAAGAAAAAAATTAAAAATTAAAATATTATTTGCGATGACAAATGTGGTCGCAAAAAAATATAAGACATTTCAGTTAATTCTGCATTTTTTGCAATGACTTAATTCTTAAAATGTCGTTGTAAATAATCAATGTCATGTCATCTTAACGATGTAACTGACAAAATAATTACAGCAATTCATTTGCAACGATAGTCGTCGCAAATATAATTAAGACGACTAATTGTCATCACAAAAATTATTTTTGCGACGAATCAATTGTAGCGACAGGTTTATGACGATAAGTGGTCGTGATGACTTTGCATTTATACAATGACTTTTTGTGGTCGCTAATAGACCCTGTTTCTTGTAGTGATAAGAGAAAAGAGTATGCAATGAATAAGTAAAAAGTAAAAATGATAAATGAGACACACGGAGGAAAAAAAAAAAATTGGTTGGAAGTTACATAAGAGACAAAGTATATATAAAAGACAAACATGCAAGAAAGTAACAACTGAAAAATAAAAAGGGTAAAAAATAAAAAAAAAAATTCCATGACACATGCTTACTTTAAGAGGTTTATATTATATAGTAGATGGTAGATATATTTTTGGGAAATAGTAGAAAATAGGCCAATATGAAAAGCTTAAAAAAGTATATAGGTCAATTTTTAGTTATAGAAATTAATAGGCCATAATTTGTCAAGTTATGGTTTATAACCAGATAAGTTATGAACAAACTTGTCAAGTTATGGTTCATAGTTAGACAAGTTATGGATAATTATGAACAATAACTTGTCAAGTTATGGTTCATAACCAGACAAATTATGGAAAAAAATAATAATTTGGCCTATTTATTAACTTATGTAAACTATTAGTCTATTAATTTTAATTCATCTCAAATCTTGGCCTATTTTCCTCTTTCTCTCTTTATTTTTCTGCTAGATGTCTGGGAGATTGAATTAATGACGAGTAATTATATTTAACGCCACATCAGATTAGTATGTTTAATCTTGATCACTTTTCACATGTACATTTGACCGTTCCAAAGTGTGCAGCTTAGGTTATTTATTTATTTTTCTTTAATTTATTGGCTATTCTAGCTGTTGAAAGTATGACTGGGGATTTGACCTAGTTTCAAGTAAAATATTGGACCATACATTCCAAGTTTCGGAGAGAGATGTGAGGGTTTTTAATTACCAAGTTTGTGAAGGTTTCCAATGATGGGAAGTTTTGGAGGGCTTGGTGGGAGATTGAATGATTTTTTTTCTTTCTCTAATAATTGGGTTTTTCCTTATGATGAACTTCAGTGAAATCACAAGGAAAATTAGGGCAAAGAACAAGGATGAAGGCGTGAACTCTAGCCACTGATGAAGGAAAGCCATTAATGGAGTTTCTAATCTAAAGCTAATTGATCAGATATATGTGCAGTTGTGCAGAGAATATATTAGCATCGGTCCTTTGAGGCTCGAATTTTCGCGTGGATCAAGTACTCGGTTTCGGAATTATTGAAATGAACTCTGGGATTGAGACTACCGACAAATTGATCAGTTGATTGCTTTGCTTGTTCTACTACAGTTTATTCGTTCTTGTTTGCTATTATTTTCTTGTCCCAATTTCCCAAACGCAAAAGGGTTATTCCTTTTTTCCTCGGTTTTAGTGAACATTTGAAGCATATATATGATTAAAGTTACAAAACCGTACATTCCTTCTTCTTAATTTGATCCTACAAAAATAAAAGTTTTATGTAAATATTTATTGTAATAGTGATATCCCTTATTTATTTATTTATTTTTTTTAAAAAAACGTAGGAGTTGTTTTCTTTTGATCAATTTAAACTTGGAAATGTTTGCGGTATTTTGAAGAAGAATTTTTTTTTTTTCATTTTTTTTTCAGAACATCAATTTGATAGATTTTATAATGATCACAAATGGACGAATGTGCCGTTCAAAATAACAAATGGATGAATGTGCTAAAATCAAGGTGAACACAAATTGTTGGATACCGCTAAGGGCGGAGAAAAAACTAAAATGGAAAATCGAAGAAGACGAAAATTTTAAGGGTTTGTATATCCTAAATTAGGAATTGCTGAATGACGGAGAATTAGGACAATTTTTTAGATTAAATTGCACTGTTGCATCATAAATTATTTCATTTTTTACATAATGGACCCTAAACTTTTATTTTTGACAAATTCTACCCTTAACTTTAAAATCAGTTACAATTTAGCTCTAATAGTTGATGGCATTATCAAATTGATAGTTCAAGACACGAGATTTGCATGTGACATGGTTTGAAAAGTAATGATTTTTGCCTTTTGATGTGCGAATCTCGTGTTTTCAAATGTCAATTTGATAACATTCGTAATTGGCAAGTAAACCTCAATTACAACTCATTTTAAAATTTTATGTGCAGTTTACTAAAATTGAAAATTCGGGATGCATTATGCAAAAAAAAAGTTTACTCATTTTTTTGTTACCCCTTTATTGTACTAATGGTTCCCATGAAACTTGAGGGTGAGAGTAAGAGAAGAAAGTAGGTAATAATTAAATAAAAAGTACAAAAAGTAAATGACATAAATAAAAATAAAAACTAATCGTTTTCTCTTAAGCTCGAAATAAGAAGAAAGAGTATGTGACATGTAAGGTAAGTAAAAGTACAATTTTTTTCTTAAAAAAAAAAAAAAAAAAAAAAAAAAAAAAAAAAAAAAAAGGAAGTAAAAATACAAAATGTGAATGACATTTCTAGAAACTAAAATTAACTGTTTTTTCTTAAGCTCGGGGTAAGAGAAAAGAATATACAATAAATAAGTGAAAAGTAAAAATGATAAATGAGACACATTGAAAAAAAATTGGTCCGAAGTTACATAAGAGACAAAGTATATATAAAAGACAAACATGCAAGAAAGTAACAACTGAAAAATAAAAAGGGCAAAAATAGAAAGAAAAAAAAAATTCCACGACACATGCTTACTTTAAGAGGCTTATATTATATAGTAGATGATAGATATGTTTTCCGGCTAGATGTCTAGGAGATTGAAGGGCGAGTAATGATATTTAACGCCACATCAGATTAGTATGTTCAATATTGATTAGTTTTCACATGTACATTTGACCGTTCCAAAGTATGCAGCTTAGGTTTTTTTTTTTTTTTTTTTAATTTATTGTAAACTGATAAGTTGGGCATTTGGGGTGATTATGTACCCTTTTTTATTTCTAGATCGTTCCAACTGGTTTTTGTCCAAAAAGAAGTTTTGAATGAAGCATATTGTGTGGACGTTGAAATATTGACAAAGAATGATACTTTGGTTCTTATATAGAAATTCCTTCCCAGCTGATTTTTAGATTTATTTCTGGTTGTTTCTTGCTTTTTGCTTACATCTCTATTAGCTATTTACGGATGGTTGGTAAACTTTGTATTCTTAACAATATCCAAGTGGAGAGCTTCTGGTACGTAGTGCCAATTTCCAATAAAGAGATGTACAATTAGAGAAATTAACATAACATCCCAACTAGACTATTTTCTGATAAGCCCTCCACTCGATATTACTAAAAAGCAATGAAATAAAATATAAATGTCAGAACGTCTCAACAACTCGGAAAGGACCGAAAAAATATAAGAAACAGCATCCAGAAGCAGAGCAAAGAAAAATAAAAAAACTAAAAAAAAACTAAAAAATAAAAAAGCGGAGAAATTTCCAATGAAGAAAGATTCGAGATCTACCCTTTTAAAGTAAAGGGCCACAGCAAAAACCTTGTCGAGATAAAACCTCTCGATTACCAAAAAAAAGAGCCTGATCGGTAGATAAATATTGATGGAATTAAAGGGAATTTGAATCTAAAATTGGACCACTTGGAAACAACAAAGAAAAATATTGCAACATGTGAGGAAATCAGAGCAATTCCTCACTTTACGATTCTAAAACGATCAAGAAAATCAACACTCTAATCGAGAGAACACGAACACCAGCAAAATTGAGGCTGTCTCTTCAACTGAGAAAAACCAATAAAGTCAAAACTTTTATTACCAGATTCACAGCAATACAAGAGCCAAGAACGAAATCAAAACCCAGATCTTCATGAATTCTCTCACAGACCCTTTTGCTCTCTCAATTCTCTCACTCTCTTCTTTCTCTGACTAGCCTCCTATATCTCTCTCTAAAACCAGAAAAACAATCTGAGAAAAAAAAATTTACTTACCCGTAATCCTTATTTGGTATTTATTGCACAAATTGTACAACTAATCACCGATTAAGGCCGTTCATTTGACCGATTTGAGTTTAAAATTTGAGTTTTGTTATTGTAAATACACTCAAACAGTTACACTTAAATTTTTTGTTACAGTAAAGATCCGTTTAGTTTGTTAATTCAAGTTTTTAATTCGAATTGAGATTTAATTGTACGCGAAAGCTTTTTATTATAACAAAAAAGTTAGATGCGACTATTTTTGAGAGTTTTTTACTGTAGCAAAACTTGAATTTTAAACTCGAATCGGTGAAATAAACAGGGCTTAAAAAACTCCCACATAAAATCACATATTAACTCGAATTAAAAACTTAAATCAATGACCTAATCAGGCCTAGTAAACAAAATAGAATAAATACGTAGTAAATCTAAATTTGCCACGTCGGAGAGGAACACATTAATTGTATTGCCACCTGGTCTTCAGTTACCACGTCACCCATAGAGATCCGTCTCAACTCTCAACACAACCATTCCAGAATTTATTTATTGCCATAAAAACGACTTGGTAGGATACATATTTTATCACGAGTAATTAAGGAGGTTAGACCAGTTTGAGATCGTTGGGTATACTGATTCTGTTTTTGTTGGATGCCTAGATAGTATGAAATCTACGTCGGGCTATATCTACCTGCTATTTGGAGGTGCTGTCTCCGGGAAGAGTGCTAAATAGTCTCTTATAGCCTCTTCTACCATGGTAGCAGAGTTCATAGCATGTTATGAGGCATCCAATCACAGAATGTGGCTGCGGAATTTTGTCATGGGGCTGCGCATAGTGGACGACATTGAAAGGCCACTCAAGTTATTTTGTGACAATAAGTCAGCAGTGCTATATTCCAACAATAACAGGAGCTCGACGAAGTCAAAGCATATAGACATCAAGTTCTTAGTTGTCAAGGAAAGAGTTCAGAGTAGACAATTGTCTATAGAGAACATCGGTACGAACTTCATGGTTGCAGATCCGCTTACTAAGGGATTGCCACCCAAAGTGTTTCATGAGCACACTGATCATATGGGTGTCATGTCATTAGAGGATATTCAGTTTTAGTGGGAGTTTGTAATTTTAGATGCTTCTATGATATAGACATATTTTCAGTTATTTTAGTTTATGGATATTTTGAGGTTATTTTCTGCAGAAATAAAGTTTTTTTGGTTTATTCACACTCTGATTTTGGTATGGTTTGATCTCACTAAGGTTTAAGGTGGGCTAGTTGGAAATAGGCATGTTAAGATCACATTACATGAAATTTTCATGCTACACATTCACATCATGATCCATGTCATTCAGTTGTATTGGCATACGTGACCATTGATGGGTCGAGTTATGACAATTATAACGAAAGCTGCTTTGATCCTATGTTGGTATGATTGATGGACCGGATTTGTTACAGATACATTTCGGTAATGACAGTAAAGTTGAGCTCACACGGTTATTTTTTTGCAAAGCATAATTATAAGGCTACACATATAGCCCAAGTGGGAGATTGTTGGATCCTTAATCCAATGTTGGGCTTATATGTGAATAATTATGTGTTGCGGACTGTCTTATAAGGTTAAGCTCAATTAAAAGTGATCTACTAAGGTTTAGGTATTTTGAGTTTGAATATATCTAATAGGGTGTGAGCCTTTAATGTGTAGAGACTTAAGGGTAATTTCTATTTTTATGATAGGCTAAAATAAAAATACCAAAAGATAAAAGGGAAGTTATCTATAAATGGCAGTTATGGTCTCCAGATCATACATTACATTCTATTCTTTCTGACATCCCATTATCAGAGATAGTACATAGAGAAAGTTAAAGGATTCTTTAGGAAAACATGTTGATCTGGAAGACAAACTGCACGGCTCTATATGGATTCAGGTATGCTTCTGCTTATAGATTTATTAATTCTTGATGATCTAACATGAATGTTCTTAGCTTTTGGGTGATGATTTTCACCAAATCATTGATTTCTAACATCAACAACTCGAAAAGGACCGAAAAAATATAAATTAACAGAGAAAAATAAAAAAATTAAAAAAAATAAAAAAAGAGAAATTTCCAATGAAGAAAGATTCGAGATCTACCCTTTTAAAGTAAAGGGCCACAGCAAAAACCTTGTCGCGATAAAACCTCTCGATTACCAAAAAATAGCCTGATCGGCAGAGAAATATTGATGGAATTAAAGGGAATTTGAATCTGAAATTGTACCACTTGGAAACAACAAAGGAAAATATTGCAACATGTGAGGAAATCAGAGCAATTCATCAGTTTATGATTCCATAACCAACACTCTAATCTAGCGAACAAGAACACCGGAGAAATTGAGGCTGTCTCTTCAACTGAGAACAACCAAGAAAGTCAAAACTGTTATTACCAGATTCACAGCAATACAAGAGCCAAGAACGAAAGCAAAACCCAGATCTTCATGAATTCTCTCATAGTCCCTTTTGCTCTCTCAATTCTCTCACTCTCTTAGCCTCCTATATCTCTCTCTAAAACCAGAAAAACAATCTGAGAAAAAAAAAAAAAAAAAAAACTTACTTACCCGTAATCCTTATTTTGTATTTATTGCACAAGTTGTACAACTAATCACCGACTAAGGCTCATTCATTTTATCGATTTGAGTTTAAAATTTGAGTTTTGTTATAGTAAAAACCATTCAGAAACAGTCACATTTAACTTTTTTACTACAGTAAAAAACTCTCATATAAAATCACATATCAACTCGAATTAAAAATTTAAATCAGCGAATTAAACGAACCTTACATTCTTACATATATGTACTTGAATTAGTTAACGATCATGGAATAGTGGTAAGAAGTACCTACCGATGGTGATTATTCCCAATATTAATCAGTCACATTAGAAACATATTAGAAAGTAAGATTTGAAAAAATAAACTATTATTAGTAGTTTATGTTCGTATCAAAAACTATCTATTATGTATACGTTTTTATTTTGATTTGATTTTAACAGGACACAACGGTAAAAAATGACAATGTTAGTATGAGACAAAAATCACTGTACTGTAGAAAATTATGATAAAATCTTGGTTATGTTGTTTACATATCTGAATTCTTGATAAAATTTAGGAAGGAAAAAAAAAAGAAAAAAAAAGAAAGGAGACAAAAAAGTTATATTTAGTATAATTACCAGGATAAGAGCCTTGACATTATCCAATGTGAGAGGCATCTCCCCAGATCCATTCCTTTGAATATCAAGCAAAACATCCACAAGATCCTTTTTAGTCTCCTCTTTTTCTCTCTTGGGATTGAGATGTTCGGCCACAATCTGATCGAAAATTTCATCGAACGGCTTAAAGGTGTGCACAAGTCTTGATTTCATACCCGTCAAACTGAGCACAAACTCCATAGAAGGGAAGAAATCCCCAACGCTGAGTCCTCCTAGCAACTCCTGAAACTCCTCAAGCAGCTTTTGGAAGCCCTTCTGATCAAAGTCTCCTCCTTCCGAAAAGTCCATCCTGAAAGACACCCTGCAAACGACATCATTTGCGTAAAGCCCTAGCATCTTGCTCAAGTTAACCGTTCGGGGATAAGGCTCCGCAAGGCGACGAACAAGACGGGCAACTTCTTCTTCTCTAACAACGCTGAAAGATTGGGTACCCTTTCGGCACTGAGTAGCTCCAGTATTCATATTTTCCGAATGTACCTCCAATAAGCTCCATAAGGTGAGAAACCCATGTCAGTGCAATTGTAGAAGAGGTACTTGGCCGCGACGAGTTTGGGACGGCTTGCGAAAGCGAGATCATGGGTTTTCACTGCTTCTTTCGCTAGTCTAGCAGACGAAATTATCACTGTTGGGATTTGACCTAATTTCAAGTAAAATATATGACCATACTTTTGTGCCAAGTGATGGAGAGAGATGTGAGGGTTGTTTCCGAGCTGGTGAAGGTTTCCAATGATGGGAAGTTTTGGAGGGCTTGGTGGGAGATTGAACTCTGGTTTTGTTGGTTTCTTCTCGAAGATAAAGAACTTAAGCAAAACTAGAAGAAAAATGGTGGGAAACAGTGGCCAATAATTATCAAGGAGAGCCATGGAAGTTTTTCTCAAAAGAAAGTGGAAAATGTGTCTTCCTTATAATTTGTCCATCCTCACATTCATTTATATAGATATATATATATATATATATATGTATGTATATAAAAGCGCTAAGAATAGATGATATAGACATATAGTGGTAATAATAACTAAAAAAATAGGAACTTTATATATATATATATATATACTTGGTGTGATTCTGTGCGTTCACGATATTTCATTGATTCCTCTTCCATCAACAGCTCTCTCACTTTGCACGGGGAACTATTTTTCATAGGCTGATCCGAATTAGGCTTTAGGTCTTCTACACGCAGGCATACTCTTTCTTTCTTCTAGCTAGGGTTGAGACAAAGACTTATATTAATATACTGACTCCTCCCTTACTCAACATCCCCTCGTTGCTTCTTCAGACGTGGGTGCTTATGGGACTTCTACTTCGCCAACTGCAAGATTGAGATCTCTTTTTGTTTCTCTTGATATCTCTTTGGAATGAGAATTTTTTTTGAAAATAGAGCCGGTTTTAAAAAGACACCTCTTGTTAACCGGTAAGCCCAAACCTTCCCTCAGCTACAACCCTTTGGGTGGAGAACATAAGATAGTAGTTTAGAAAAAAAATGTGTAGGGCAAAAGCAGCTCATTAAAGAAATACAAATAGAAAGCAACTTATTACTTTTAAATATTGTTTGTGTATTTGACACTTTTTCTAGTTTAAACTTTCATTTTTTTTTTTCTTTTTAGAACAACGACGGATCGTCACTGCAACTTTTAATTTGATAACTTATTTTTAATATCAATATAATATTGCAAAATATTAGGACGGTTAAATAATTTGGATGAAAATATTGTGGCCAATCAGGTAGCTCGTTTAAAGGGCAAAGACTATAATTTTGATTCGGGTTATCATAGTGAAGCACGTTACACATGCAGTATGTTGTTTCCACTAAAATTTAACCGTGGTTGTCAAGCTGGGGCTTTTTTGCGATAGCTTCTTAAAAGTTGGTTTAGATTTCTTGGCTCCAAAAGTTGTTTAGTATTTAGGGGGCATTTGGTATGAGGTAATCTCAAGGGTGAGAATGAGAATCTTTCAGATTTTCATGTTTAGTACAATTATTAGACTTTTTTTAAAAGCCAGGAAAATGAATCTCAAGGGTTGCACATTACCATATTTTGGGGTAATTTTAAACCCATCTAGAAGGGTGTTATTCACTTTCCTATAAAAGTTAATACTACAGAAAAGTTAAAAATCACGATAAGCTCACCCGTTTCCAAACCAACAACTACTCTTCTTAAAAGTTTGTTTTTGTTTTTGTTTTTGTTTTTCTTTTTCTTTTGCTCTTCTGGGTTTTCATTTGCTTGACTCGTTTAGCCTACGTTTGGGACCCCCATCTCGCGAACGGTGGTTCTTCCGGCCCACGCGGGTGTCAATCTCCCTGGTGCCCCTCCGCTGGAATCTGGGTTCTTGATATTATTTGTTTTTTTTTAAAATTGATTTGTGTTTTGAAAATAAAATTGTGTATAATTAAGTTTTCATTTTTTTTAAAGAAATTTGTGTAATTACTTTGATTTTTTAAATAAAAAATGAATTTGTATATTTATGGGAAATTCATATGTTTGTAGTAATAAATTTTGTGATTATTTTAGTGTGTTGTGTGGAATTAATTTTTAAGATAATTCATATTAGAACAGATATAGGAGAGTTTTGAGAAATAAAAACAATAGATTTTTGTTATTAGAGTGAAAATCAGTGTAATAAGTTATAAAAAAAAAAAATCATTTTTATCATATCTATCTGTTCAAAAAATAATCTCCAAAAAGAATTGTTTCTCTTAAGGGAAAAAAGTGTAGCAATCATTTCAAAAAAAAATGTAAAATAATATTTTATGCACAATCTAACCAAACATCGTAAAATAATATTATTGAGAATCTAATAAAAGATTGCTACGCATAACCAAACATGATAATGCAGGGTTTCTAGATAATCATATTACCTACCATCACTTTTCCAGACATTTTATTTCTATTGATTGTAGCATACCAAATGCCCCCTTGATCTGTCATAAGTACTTCAGCTTTTCAGAATTTCTTTCAGTTAAAGCCATAAAATATGATTTCTAAATAAAACATTTTAAAATTGATTTTAAAAGTTTTACCATAGTTTTATTAGGATATTGTAAACTTCATTCCAACACTTTTCTTGTTTATTAGAAAATTTAAAAATTATTTTAACTCATTAAGCTCTTTTATTCTAAATATTTATGAAAAAGTCAAAGCTTTTATCATTTTTTTTCTACTGATTAAAAGTAAAAGTAAAAACTCTCTCAAACAAATGTATACTATATACAAAATGAGGAGACAATTTAACAATTTTTTTATAAAAAAAATTAAGAAAAAGGTTAAAGTGGATTAAAGAAAAAAGAAAAAAGCCATTCATGATGTTTCCCGTTAATTGTTGCTAGAGGAAGCCACTTCGATAAATGAAATTATACCACGTGTTGAAGCATTTTTTTTTATTAAATATGTTATTTTTTTAATATATTATATATATACAAAACAAGATGATTGTGTTGATTATCGTATGTATTACAGCAAATATTAATGCAAAAGACAAAAAATATTACATGCTTAGTTTTAATCGGATCAATAATGATGCAAAAGCTACTTCGGTAAATGAAATTAAACCACGAGCTGAAGATTAATTTTTTTTTTTTATTAAATATTGTTATTTTCTTGAATATATTCTATATATACACACACAAAATATGATTGTGTTGATTAGCGTGTGTATTTGTACAAAACACAAAAGGACACCGGAGCAATGAACTGCTTCAGTACGCCTTAAATATTCGCCGACGATTCCGAAGATCAAATTAAAGAAGCAGTTCCTATAAAAATAAAGTAAAGAAGCAATAATTGATTAATTAATTAACTAATTAAGATAGAAAATTGTGGAAGTTGATGTATGACAATATTCGCTGAGAATTGTATCACGTTACATGAATTAGGCTAGTAATCTTATTTTTTCTATCTATTTTCGTGTTTCTAGTGATGTCATGTCATATTATGATTTTTAATTAAATATAACGTAATATTTTAATCGTATAATAAATTTATTAAAAGAAAACGAAGTGAACACAAATAAAGGAATACAAGGGCACAATCCCACATCACATAACAAAGTGTCTTAAGGTGAAAGTGGGAGAATGAGCAATTAATAGCTGTCCCGCATAATCGTGAAGATCTTTTCTTCAATAAGAAAATACATTATATTCATCATCATTGATAGAAAATAATCTAAAAATCGTGATAAGTCGTTATTTTAACCTTACATAGTACATATGAACTTGTGTTTGTATGATTTTGAGTGAACTATTGGCTTTGGAAGGTTGCTAATGGATGGCAATCACTAGTCTAAATATATTGTGTTGAACATAAAGCTATGATCTGGTTATATATAGGTGGGTTCAGCATAAATATATTTGTGGCTGTCAATAAATAATCACTGCGAAGTTTCCAACCTTATCAAAAGCCTGTGATCCCTTGGGTCCTTTTTGTCCCTGCAAGTTGCAATATCTTATCTTGTTGTCATTCTTTTCAAAGGTGAAATTCATGCGCTGCACCAATCATATCTTTTGCAAATCACCCCAATCATATCTTTAATTGCTTGAAAATATATACTGTAATTACCTTTTCGGTCAATATCATATTATCTTTGTATGGCTATTTAGGGACAAAATATAGTTGGTGTAACACTAGTTTCAAAATGCATTCATTCACTCACAAATAACATTAGCGTCCTTGAGAAACATAAATAAATATTAACATTTTAATTACCATTATCCCATATTTAGGGTCACTACACCACAAAAGGCCTTTCGTAGCTGACGAAAAACGCTATTACTCACTAGCAATAGCTCTTTTTAGAGCGCTAGGACAGCTGGCGCTATTATAGGTCCTAAGAAAACATAACGTTTTAGAAGAGTTATAAAAAGCGCTATAGAATTGAAGTATTATAGCGTGTAAGAAAAGTTATTTTCATCCTCTTACAGCTGTTTATCATAGCTACGATACAGAGTAATAACTTTTTTTCCTGTTATGTTCATACTGTTGTAACTTTTTAAAATTATTATTGATATTCGTTTGAATTTATTCAAATAAAAGTAATTCTGAGATATGTGATATATCTAAATTGGAACATTCAAATTAAAACATAAAAACATTCAACATATCAATTTTTATCAGTATCTACCAAGCTGTCAATAAAATTACGTCTACAACATAATTCATACAGTGTCCAAAACCTTAACATTCAAAACAAGTAAAGAAAACAGAGAAGTCATCTCCAAAACATCTAAGTGCAATGGTAAAGTAAATCCTTCCATCTTGACATAATACTTCAACAAAAAAGTGAACTCCATTGTTTAACCTGTAAGAAAATGATCCACTATCAAAACAATAATCAAACTCAATGTTTATTCTTCCACCATTTAACCTATAAATAAAGCAAGGACTGTAACCAGAAATTGCGAAAAGGAAAAAATAAAAATAAAAAACGGGTAAAATGTACACCGTGAGCATACCTTGCCAAACTGCTTCTTGACCTTCTCTCGCCTAGTTTTCTGAAATTGCAAACATGACACCATTGCAATAGGAAGTAAGACAATGATGCACAAAAACTAAAGCAACCATAGAGTTATAAGAATCTTATAATTTCTAGAAACACAACATACATACAAATAGTACTTGCCAAACATAACTCAAATAGTTCAGGCATATGACCCACAAGATTTATGCTTGACAACATGAGCCACTCTTAGTTGGAACAAAAATGGGAGCTATATAATTGCTAATTTAATCCTTCTTTGTACCTGATCTCTTTAGGAACATGAGACCAAGTATGATCATCAAAGGTAATGACAATATAACCTTCACAAATATGCATGACTGTCCGCACTGGAATTCATTCAATTGTAGAAACGCATGCAACATTTTTCAACAATGTTCGTTTTAGTACTACCAAGTAATGAGGGGCCTGGGCTGGTGGGGGCCTGGCCTAGGGGCGGGGCCTGGGCTGGAGAGGGGCCTGCTGGGGTGGGGCCTGGGCTAGGGACTGGGCCGGAGGGGGGCCTGGGCTGGGGTGGGGCCTGGCTGAGGCGCCTGGGTTGGGGCGAGGATCGGGCCAGGGGCGCCTGGGCGGGGCGGTGGGCCGAGGGGCGCTGGGCCGGGGCGCCTGGGCTGGGAGCGCCTGGGCTAGGGGGGCACTGGTCTAGGGGGCGCCTGGGCGGAGGCGCTTAGGCCGGGGGGGGCCCGGCTGGGGGTATTGGGCCAGAGGCGCCTGGCTGGGGGCCTGGGCTGAGGGGCGCTGGGCCGGGGCGGGACTGGGCTGGGGGCAGGATCGGGCTGGAGGGGCGCTTTAGGCCAGGGGTGGGGCCTGGGTTGGAGGCGCCTGGGCTGGGGGTGGGGACTGGGCTGGAAGGGGGCCTGGGCCCGTAGGGGGCCTGGGCTGGGGGGGCTGGCCTGCGGCCAAGGCAGAGTAGAAGACACCATATGGCATTAACTTTCCAATGTAGCATCTTTTTTCAAATGCCAAATTCAATAACATACACCAAAAACGCATTTATCCTTATGCACCAAATACACATTGGATATTTTGCAGCTAGTGAGTTAGACAAAACATGACTTCAATGATGCACTAGATAAAAATTGTATGTCCAACTTGTAAAATAGAGAGCATGGCTTACATGTATTGGTATGTAGATAGTTGGATAAAGCATGAGTCTTCATTGCCTACATTTAAACCCGAAAAAAAAAAAAAAACAATCTATCACAATCATATAATGTTTTTTATTAAAATAAATTTGCAACTAGTAGAGATTTCACATACCCCTTTAAAATTTTATCAGCAGGCCATGCCACATTACTTGAAATTGCTTCTTCAATGGTACTCATCTCACTCGTTGGCCTCCACAAGAAAGCGTCCGGGTGTTTTGCTACATCCACCCACACTCTCACTGCATTCGGTCCAAGAGGTACATGGTGAAACAGGGCCTTCCGGGTCACTTGGCATCAAACGCCCTTCAGCAACAACTTCTCCAGTTCCAACCCAGTCTAACAGCTTACACTTGTTGGTAAGTTTGGGTAAAGTAGTACTCACACTCTGCCAATAATACAATGAACATAAGCAATTACAAATAAACAAGCTTTAGTATATGGCAAACTTGATTTCATCCCGTTTAAAAACTTGAATACTTAGTCATTGACTTTGATTGCTTACCACTGGTGAATGCACGTTTGCAGTAGATTGATCCTCACTTCTGATGCCACTTACTTGACTTTTCAACAATAGAGAGATTATCTCCTGTAATTCTTTGACATCCGCTTCTGTTTTGTTACATTTATCTTGTAAAGCCTGCAAGTTATCATCCTGTTCTGACAAAATAGAATGTTTTGTCTTAGTCATCCCAAGGCCCAATGCTCTCATGTGGCCATTCCCGTCAGGACCAAGGTAAGAAGCTAGAGCATCATCTAGCAAATCACTACGATCAGAAGTGGGTATCTCATTTTGTATTTGTTCCAAATTTTCCTATCCCAACAATGAGCAAAATCATGGAAGCATAAGCACAACAATATAGACATTGATATACAACATTACGAGAAGTTAAAGTTTTTCTTACAATGATGTCACCAACTCTGAATTGATGGGTTCACCTTTTTTTTTTCTTATGTGCCTTTGTCCAAATTGCTACTCTATTTAATTGAGACTTGCTCGAACTACTTGCATTCTACAAGGAGAAATCTCAGGTTCACAACATTCTTTAAAATTAACAAGTGAAATAAAAAGGATAATTACGAGTGTACCATGTCTTCAATTAAGCGAGCATATCCTTTGCGGCTAGTTGTATGTGGAAGTAGTTTCTTCCTGATGTTTTGATACTTTTGACTCATTTCCTTGTAAAAAAAATTAAAGAAAGCACCATATGCATAAACATGGAGTACTTGAACGAGAGATTCTAATAGGTTTTAAAGTTATTTATACCTAAAAAGCTGGACTTGTTTTCTCCTTTACAAAAGCTTTCCATTCTACCACTGATTTGATGTTATCAGGCTTCAATTTCTAGGTGTGTACCTTCACTTGGCAACAACGGAGGAGTAGCTTTAACTCCTTGTCGTCTAAGAGACCTCCTAGAAGGTGCAGTGGGTGAGGTTAGTGGTGATTGGAATGCTTCATTCCTATCAACCGACTCACCTAGGTCATGTGCAGCTTCACTTGGCAAGTCCGGAGGAGTAGCTTCAACTCCTTGTCGTCTAAGAGACCTCCTAGAAGGTGCAGTGGGTGAGGTTATTGGTGATTGGAATGCTTCATTCCTATCAACTGGGTCACCTATGTGTGTTTCTTCAAAATGAGGAGAAGCTTCTCTAATAAGTAGCTTTCGAGCAACACTTCTAGTATTCCTTGCTGGTGAGTCTAATCTTGGATGCTTGCCCTTTGATGGTGCACCTGCATCAACACCAACACCCTTTCGAATCCCTTCCAGAATTGCCTTCAATCTTCCAGGTTGGATGAATGTTTCATCCATTCCAAATCCTTTCTTACATAACTGCCTCTTCCTACTAGTAGACATTCTTATGACTACCTGCAATAAAACACAGAAGCATAAGAATAGCAACATTAGAATTACTTGTTTTATAACTAAAAGAGCAAGGACTATTATTGAAGAAAGAGATGTACCTTAGCCTACAGTATTAATATTGACTAAAGGAAAGTAGACTATGTAACGTCACAACATTGAAGCCCACAGTATTAATGTGAGATTTATTACAATCCATGGGAATCTGTAAAAGGTAAACCAAAATAATTACTAAATTCATCCAGCCCTATAATATGTAAATCTAACATAGGTGAGTTTAATATAATACCTTATCTTTTAACCAACTAGCAAATGTGTCTCCGTGCTTCTTCCAGAGCAAACTTTCATTTTTTTCAAGAGATTTACTTGATTGTTTTAGATACTCTAAATGCATCCTATTTTAAACAAAAAACAGTCCATTAGCAATAAGACATACAATAAGATATCACGACGTAGAACATTTAATTAAAAACACACTTACTTCACGTACGGTTCAACAACCGCTGAGTTAAATAACACATAGCGGTGAGATATTTCTAACATCTCATTACTGAACATGTATGGATTGCCAACCGAAAGTGGACGCCCTTAAATAATTATGTCATTAGAAAATTCTTCATTTCGACATCCACGGTGATAAATATCAACTTTTTGCTTTATGAAATCGTTGGAAAATGCCATGCACTCATTTGCAAGATAACACTCTACAATACAACCTTCCGGTCGAGCACGATTTCGAACGTATCCCTTAAGAGTCATCATGTACCTACGTCAGTACATATCAATAAGCAATCTTAGTGTAGTAACGAAATTGTAATAAACTCAATATAACAAGTTCACATACATTATATCAATCTACCAAGTGGTGGAATTACCTTTCAAAAGGATACATCCAACGAAATTGAACAGGTCCACAGAGTCTAGCTTCCCTTCCCAAATGAATCACTAAATGTACCATTATATCAAAGAATGATGGTGGGAAAAATCTCTCTAACAAGCATAACGTTTCTACAACTTCTTCTTCAAGTTCTATCATCTTTTCTCCATCGATGACACGCTGGCATAGCCTATTAAAGAAAAGACACAAACTAAGTAGCGCATTTCTGGGAGCTTTTGGCAACAACCCTCTCAAGGCTCTTTGGTAGTAACTGTTGCATGAGTACATGGCAATCATGAGACTTCAAGCCCATGATTTTGCAGTCGTCCACTGAAACACACTTTCCAATGTTAGAACTAAACCCATCGGGGACCTTTAAATTATATAATCTTCTGCAGAAGGTGAGCTTTTCTGCTTTCAATAGTGTATGTGGAGCTGGTGGCAGATATGTTCTTTTCCCTCGCTCTTGGGGATGCAAGTCAAGCCTCATTCCCATGTGTTGTAAATCCTTTCGTGAACTAAGACCATCTTTAGATTTTTTATTTACATGCAACAACGTATTTAAAATGCTTTCGCACACATTTTTCTCTATGTGCATCACATCCAAGTTGTGTCGCAAAGCCAAATCCTGTAAAAGGTAACTTCAATCAAATCACACATTATTACATCCATCAATAATTAGCTTCAAAATTCAGAAGGAGGCTATTAGGTAAGTAGTAATTACCTGCCAATAAGGTAGGTAAAAAAAAAAAGTGATCTTTTCTTCCATAGTTGTTGCTTCTCCATATCCACATCCCTCACCTCAACTCTCTTGCATTTAGGACGGACTTTCTTAACAACTTTTTTACCTTCTCTCCCATGCCCTTTCATAACTTCATTCTCAAAAATATCCATATTAACTTTCCCCCAATCATTCACAAAGTCCTTAAGTTGTTCATACATTCTTCTACCAGTCATTATTCTTGGTTTACTTTCTTTTTCTACCTTTCCATCGAGCCAACACTTTTTCGTTCGGAAGGGATGACTTGGTGATAGAAATCTCCTATGACCCATGAATACAAACTTCCTACTAAAGGGCAACCACATTGCTCGAGTATTGTCAACACATAAAGGACACACTAATCTACCTTTTGTATAGCAACCACTAAGATTTCCATAGGCTGGAAAATCATTTATTGTCCACATTAAAATTGCCCTTAAATTGAAAACCTCCTTGTCAAATGAATCAAAAACACTGACTCCATTGTTCCACAACTCTTGTAAATCTTCTATGAGAGGTTGTAGGTAAATGTCAATATCATTGCCAGGTTGTTTAGACCCTGGGATTAGTAACGTTAGCATGATATTTTCCTTTTTCATGCACAAAAATGGTGGCAAGTTGTATATCACAAGCATCACTGGCCAACAACTATAAGTTGAGCTTAAATTACCAAACGGATTGAATCCATCTGTGGACAATCCAAGTCTAAGATTGCGTGCTTCATTTGTAAACATAGGCCACTTCTCATTCACTAGTTGCCATGCTGGAGAGTCAACCAGGTGATGCATCTTTCCATCACCCCTTTAATTATTGGAATGCCACCTTAGATGATGAGCCATCTTTTCACTCTTGAACATCACCTTGAACCTAGGAATTATCGGAAGATATTTCAAGACTTTAGCAGGAACACCAACTTTAGCTTTTTTGGTATGTTTGTCAACCTTCCACCTTGAAGCATGACACCTTGGACATTTATCAAGATCGCCTTATCCTTTCTAAACAAACAACAATCGTTAGGGCAAGCATGAATCTTTTCATACCCTAGATGAAATTCTCTCATAAACTTTCGTACTTTATACGTCGACCTTATCAACACATTAGGTTCAGGTAACATGTCATGCAATAACTCTAGCAATCCGTCAAAACTACAATCAGACCATCCATTCATGGTCTTATGTTTGAATAAGGCAACAACGGCAGACAACTTGTTGTATTTTGAACAACCGGGATGTAATGGTTCTAACCAATCATTCATTTTTTCATTTAACTCCTCTAACCTATGTTCTTGCGATTGTTCTATATAATCATTCTCATCGCCATAGGCAGCCTTGTATAACTCATATATGTCATTCTTGTCAACGTTTTCCAACTCTTCATTTGTCTTTACTTCTTCCCCATGATGAAACCAAGTAGTGTATGTTGGATCCATACCATTGATTACCAAGTGTTCATAAACAATGTTACCACGTTGATGACTTAAGTTTTGACATTCTTTGCAAGGGCACAACAGCTTTTCCGGATAACCAAAATTCTTTTCAACTGTTTTTACAAATTTCTGAGCGCTTTGCATATACTCCGCAGTAAGTCTATAAATAAAAAGGTCAACACTAAGATTTCTATGACTACAATGACTAACACAAACAACAAAACTAAATTCCAATCTTGCTCACCTGTTATCACGCACCCAATCTTTATCAAGCATCCTAACATCATCAGTCGACTTCAAAATTAAATGCTAAATAAATTATCACATTTCAAACTAAGAAATAAAATTTAGTCTAACATCATTATAATAACAGAGCAAACAAAAAAAGATAAATACCTCTTAAAAATGCATAAGTCAAGATTTCTATTCATTATTCTGGATTAATAATCTTTTTAATCAAATAACTATATTAGTAAAAGAGTATTAATAATGAATGAGAAATAAAAATCTAGAACTATACACTCAATGGTAAATTCTATAATTTTCTCAATTAAAAAAATTATATATAAAAAAAGGAGAAAATCTAGCGCTAGGGAAACACAAAATAACTAGGGTCAAGATGCTTAATTAACTGGTTGAAACTTCTGAGATAGATCAATATATTCTTCCACTCAAAATAATCAAAAGATGCTTATTATTAGAATCCGCACATGCAAAATCCAATGGAGAAATCCAAACAAGGGAAAAAGCATATGATCTCTTAGAATCAACAACCAAACATGTTTGAAATGACAATTTCAAGACTTAAATCCCTTCTTACTTCAAGAATAAAGAGCATATGCATTCTTCTTTTTAAAATTATACCGTTCCACCATTAACGAATCAGGAAGCGCCTCAAATAAAACAACATCAATAAAAGCCCATGCATAGAATCCAAATTCTTGATCTACTATCGTCTTTAAGTGGGATTCTAATTCCATAAGTAATTTCCGAAGAGGATGTAAAATGTTCTAACCTAAGGAAATATATGGATTACGTTTGAAGATTGGAGACCGATATTTTCATCAGATTAAAAAAGTAGTCTCAATTACTATCTAAAGAATGAGTAATGAAAGACCATAAACTATGTACAATCCTTGCAAAATAGTGTACAGAAAGGAAAATTTTTGGAACAGAGATTCGAACACAGAGAGAGAGAGAGAGAGAGAGAGAGAGAGAGAGAGAGAGAGAGAGAGAGAGAGAGAGAGAGAGAGAGAGAGAGAGAGAGAGAGAGAGAGAGAGAGAGAGAGAGAGAGAGAGAGAGATTCGAACCTCCTTGGGGGAATCGAGCGATGCACAGACAAAGAGAGGATTTCTTCCTGTGAGATTCTTCCTGGCCGTGAGGATTTCTTCCCGTGAGATGGACCGAAAAATTAGGGCATTTGGGGGAAAGTTGGAAATTTGAGGGAACCTAACACTACCGGCCTTCAATTTCAGAATCTAGGAGAGTAAATCTTGAGGAAACTTAGGGAAACTTAGGGAATTTTGGGGAATTTTGGGAGAATGAGGTTGTTTCCCTCTTGGCCGGCCAAAGCACTCTTCGAGCTGTGAGAATGAATCCATGTTTCAGCATTTGGGGTTTTTTTTTTTTTTTTTTTTCCTTTCCCTGTTTCTCTCGTATCTTGTGCGCATTTCCTTTAAAAAAAAAAGAACGGGGGGAGGGAGCGAGCGGGAAAATTAGAAATTTTTTTTCCAATGCCCGCCCAATGTAATTGTATATGTACATTTATATAATTTTAAATATATATAAAACAAATCAGTCAAAATGTCAACGAGTTATACTATATATATATATATATATATATATTATAACTCTTTAGTAGACTAAAGCAGTAATGTTTTTTGAAAAGCGCTATAACTAACCGCTACGAAAAGCCCTTTTTCTTGTAGTGGGTCAATTTCCAGTGGTGTATAACAGTGAAGAACAATCTCGAAGGCTCTTTCATCTAATATTTAGGGTCAATTTCCATTATCCGTTGCAAGTCCAGACCTCTTTTTTCTATTAAAAAAAAGAAAGATAAAAATAACTAATAAATAAATTTAACGCATCTCCCTATAACGTTCGATCACGAGAAAGAATTTGCTAGAGTGTGGAAAATTGGAAATAAATGGTGTATCTTGTGATTTTTTTTTTTTTTTTTTGAAATGTCTTTTTAACTTTGGTTATCCTTATTTGACGTCCTTTGTTTTGTTGGTTTTGGACATGTTTGCTGGTGGAAGTGACACGACCTACGCAGCCTTAGAATGATAGTACTCTTAATATAATAAATTAGTACTGCTTAAGGTTGTTACGTCTAAATGTGAAATTTAGAGTAAAAATAAATAATTGTGAAATTTAAAAGAAGAAGAAGAAGAAGAAGAAGAAGAAGAAGAAGAAGAAGAAGAAGAAGAAGAAGAAGAAATGAGAAGAAGTCTCTTTTCTTTTCCTTTTTTTACGGGGAGAAACCAACTGTTCCACTCGGAGGTTGTTTTTTCCAACCACTTGATGGGGCTCAAAAATAATTGTGAAATTTAAGGTGTTGATGGACTGTTCTTTTTTTTTTTTTTTTTTTTTCCTTCACTTTTACGGTTGATCATATATTACTATAATACATAAAGTACAGCTTGAATATCATACAAATAAGAAAATTGAAATTTTGAAGTTGATTTCTTTTCACGCAAATATATTATATATTTTATGTTCTATATTTTTAGTTTATTTAGAAGCTCTCTACAACTACAAAGACGCAGTATTGGCGGCACACGTCTTATCTTGGACATTATTAGGGCTTGTTCAGTTGCATTTTTAAATTACAGTAATTTGAGTGTATATCTTGAGTTAAATTTGAGTTATAACTTGAGTTGAAGTTGTAACTTGAATTTGTGTTTAGTTGTGTACATTTGAGTTATAGTTTGAGATGAAAATCTTTTTGAATTTGTATTTGAGTGAGTCAAAACTTGAGTTTGTATTTAGATAGTATTTTAATAAAAACTCAATGATGATGGAAAAATTTTAATATAGTATATGGGTAGAGTTTTATTTGTCTCTTCATTATGAACGCAAAAAAAAAAAAGAATTATCTCAATTAGAATTAAAACAAAAAAATTATAGCATTTTTAAGAATAGAAAAAATATTGTTCATTAATTTGAGTTTGAGTTTAGAAACTTGAGTTAAAGGAAAAACTTGAACTCAGATTTTAACTCCAAACTCAAGTTAAAATTCAAGTTCAAACTCAAGTTCAAACTCAAATTTTACAAAAGAACATGAACTTGAATAAAGTTGTAACTTCAGTTCAAAGTTTTTTTTGAGTTTGAGTGCGAACGAACAACCCCTAAATATATGATCAATTTCACTAGTGCCTCTTGAATTTTGAGGTCATCTCACTTTACTTTCTAAATTTTGAAAACTCTCACTTTGTCCATTAAACTTTGAATTTGTCCTATTAAGCCTTTTCATAAGAATTTTTGCTAAAATTAGTGAAAAAAGACGAGGTTAAGTGAGATCATGTAGTTTTTATTTGATTATTTTTAACATAAATTCAAACAGAAAGACTATATGACTGCATTACTCTGTTTTTCCTATCTATTTTTAACAAATATTAGAATAAAAGGGTTAAATTGGAATAATTTAAAATTTAGGGGGGCAAATTAAGTGCTCTTAAAGTTTTGGGGGAAACTGGGAATGTCCCTAAATTCAGGGGCATCAATGATAATAATCCTTAAATATATATTAGGATATGTGTGTATTAAATTTAAAGATTTGTGTTACGTACATTTGAATTGTGCTGTTAGAACTTTTCATCAAACATGTTTTTTCTCCATAACAAAGAAAAACTTATTTTTTAAAAAAAAAAAAGGAAAATCTCAAGTTACCACCGTCAATGTCTTTTTCTCCATAACAAAAGTTTTTTTTTTTTTAAATTTACATTTTTTATTATTTTCTTTAATATTTTTTCCTTTAGGGTATTTTTTGTGAATAAATTAGTCAAAATCTAACATTTATTGATATAGATATTTTTCTGTCTATATTAGATGAGTGTGAAATTGTTACATGCCTTAATTAAATAAATGCTTGTATATAAGCGTGTAAGAATTAGCCCCGAACCCAACTAACCGGCCCTGCCTGAACCGACTACTTTAATTTACGGGTAGGAGCGCGGGCCGGGACTCCAAGACGCGATTATACCCCGACCCGGCCGAATTGCGAAAGTGAGGACATTCTTAAAATTAAAAATAAAAAAAAAAAAAAAAAAAAACCCTAGGTCTTGAAGTCTTCTCCCTCTCTCTCCTTCTCTCATTTTTGCGCCGCTCTCCTTCTCCTCACCTTACCTTGTCTCTGCTCCATTCCTCCGTAGTCTCTCCCTTGCCATTTGTTCTTACTTTCTCAGCCCTCACTAGTCACTTCCGCCGCCATTCCTCTTCTTCTTCTCACAGAATCCCTTGCTGCTGAAGGTTAGAAGCAGAAGCTCTGCTTTCACACTCCTCCTCTCTAATTTTCATTTTTTTTTTGTTTTACTTTTGATATTGGGTTGAAGTTGCTCATAATGTTCGATGTTATGTTTAATTTTTTCAATTAATTGTGGTTATCGTTTTCCTTGGTTTGTCATTCATTTACCTGACATTAACATTCTTATTTTGATTTACCAGTGGCAAAGCAACAAAAAAGTAACAAATTTGGAGTTGGTTTACCTGATGTAACCCAGCCGACCCGAGGTAACTGAATGGTGTACGAGCTCTGGGAGCAAGTGACCTATTACGGCACACACTTTTCTCAACCCGATTCTTGAAGGCCGGCCTAAATTTTACCAAAAATCCGACTCTATCTGGCCGAATTTCACCCTTACTTGTATATATTGTTTACAAAACACCAAAAAAGTAGGACTCTATATGCTAATTAAACTGCAAAACGGAACGGTTGTATGAATATGAAGTTAAAGTATAATTAAACTAAACATAATATAAAATTAGAATCTATATTTAAACACGTAGAAAACATGAATACATGAGATGAGTGAATGACACAATAAAACATTTTTAAATAAGTTTTGACATAAATCTAAGCACTATTGAAGTTTTGCAGCATAGTGATGGGAAAAGGAGATTTGAACTCATCCTTCCAGTGTCTGCCACTTGTTTTTTTGGAAGTCACTGCCACTTGGTGTCTTGTAACTAGATGCGTGTATGATTTTTATTCACGGGTGTTCTGCAATATATATATATATATATATATATATATATATATATATATATGAAGTTTTGCAGCATAGTGATGGGAAAAGGAGATTTGAACTCATCCTTCCAGTGTCTGCCACTTGTTTTTTTGGAAGTCACTGCCACTTGGTGTCTTGTAACTAGATGCGTGCATGATTATTATTCACGGGTGTTCTGCAATCAATAAATATATATATATATATATATATATATATATATCGATTTAAAGACAAAGTTGCGTACGCAGGCGCAACGAGAAAAACTTGACAAACCAAACCGTCCATCGAGATTTTTATCTGCAAATCATGTTGAAAATACTATTACAAGACAACTTTTCCAATCCCTCTTCCTCAATTACCATCGTATTAGGCATAATTTTCCCCGTCCTTCTCTACAAATTATGGTCCTCCAATAAGATTAGTAGTACCAACAACAAGAACTTGCCGCCGTCTCCGCCGTCTATTCCGATCATCGGAAACCTGCACCAGCTCGGTCCTTACCCTCACCGAACCCTCCGCGACTTAAGTCGCCGCCACGGCGATGACCTCATGCTGCTCCGCCTCGGCAGCGTGCCGGTCCTCGTGGTCTCCTCGTCGGATACCGCCCGAGAGGTCATGAAGACGCACGACCTCGCCTTCTGCGACCGGCCGAGGTTGGCCTCCTCCGAGAAGCTTCTCTACGACTACAAAGACGTAGCGTCGGCACCCTACGGCGAGTACTGGCGGCAGACGAGAAGCACATGCGTTCTCCACCTTCTGAGCAACGCTAGGGTCAAGTCCTTCCGCGGCGTGCGAGAAGAGGAGACCAAGCTCATGGCGGACAAAATTCACAACTCTTGCTCTTCTTCTTCGGCCGTGAATTTGAGCGAGCTTTTCGCCGGGCTTACGAACGACGTCGTTTGTAGGGTTGCTTTAGGAAGGAAGTACAGTGATGATGGCGAGAGTGGAAGGAAGTTTAAGGAGCTTCTCGGGGAGTTTGTGGAGTTGTTGGGGACTTTCAACGTTGGGGATTATATTCCGATGCTTGCTTGGTTGAGCCATGTTAATGGCTTGTATGGTAGAATGGATAAGGTGGCTAAGGATTTCGATGAGTTTTTGGAGAAAGTTGTTGAAGAACATATGGAACATGTTGATGACCTGAATGAAGATCGGCACAAGGATAATCTGGTGGATATTTTGCTTTGGATTCAGAAGGAGAACTTGTTGGGCTTTCCTATTGATAGAACTTGCATAAAGGCTCTCATTTTGGTAAGCCTTTCTCTCTGTTTGTTTGTTTGCTTTTTAAATTTAAAACCAACCTTAAAATAGAAACTGCAGCGAAAGAAATAATGAAAAAGAAGAAGAATGTTCTGAAATTAGGAAAACTCAGCCAAAAATATACTGAGCTAAAGCAATTGTATTTATATGTAGGATCACTAATTCGACCACTAGTATACGTGGCAAAACAATGTACACTAGGCAACAAATAAAATTTACACTAGGCTAAAAATAATATGTCCACTGTACATTTATGCTCTCATTGGTCTCGAGAGAATAGTGAGCTTGTTTCGAAGATTCAAGAATCGTTGAGTTGGGAGAGGCTTGTCATGGCATCTGCAAGTTGGCGGGCGTTAACTGAACGTGCAAAGTATGTTACATAACATGCTCTCTGATAAAATGATAGTCGATTTCTACATGCTTAGTACGAGCATGCATAATAGGATTGGCAGCAAGGTAGGTGGCACTAATATTGTCAAGTGTGGTTTTTATGAAGTGCCTGAAGCTCGAGTTGCATAGCATTGTACTGGTAGGCTCAAGGCTTCTTTGATAGTAGTGGGCTCAAGTACGGCTGGCTTTATTTTAGAACTAGCACTGAGAAAAGCCTTGGGTTTGAAAGTTCCTTCTTTGGCTCTTGTAGTCATAGGGTGCTTGTTTGAGGCCTCTGGTTTCCTGTAAAGAGCATTAGTTGGTAGTACAATAGTATGATCATTAACATTAGTGCTAACATTGGTGACATTGTTAGGTGAGGATGAGGAGGGAGAAGTGTGTTGGGAAGATCAGGAAATATAGGGAGAGTTCTCGAATAGTGGAAGATGTGAGACAGATGGATGGGATGAATAAGAAGGTTGAAGAGAAGCAGGAGTGTTGGGAGACTATGATATGGCAATAGATGAAGGAATTGAACAATTAGAAGAAGTCGGAAGAGAGGATAAAGAGGATGGAGAAGAGCTATGATGTAAAGGCGAAGAATAGGAAGGAGTTATGAAACCTTCATTAATTAGGAAATTGAGTGGGAGGTTGTTAAGTCTGATTAGCATAAGGAAAGGACTGTTCATTGAAGACAACATGCCTAGAAACATAGATTCGGCCTGTTTCTTTATGTAGGAAAAGGTAACCTTTGTGTTGGGAGCTATATCCTAAGAACACACATTCAGCAAATCAAAACTATAATTTATCGTTATTATAAGGTCTTAAGAATGGGAAACATGCACATCCAAACACTCGGAGGAAGTCATAGTTTAGTTTGTTTTAGTAAGGTTTTTTTGAGTAAGGTGTTTCATAAGGACTTTTGTTCGACAAAACAGGAGTTGGAAGTCTATTTATGAGGAACACACTCGTTTGGAAAGCAAAAGGCCAGAGAGAGATAGAGGAGCATGGCAGTGAGCAAGCAAAGTGAGGCCCATCTCGACAACATGCCTATTTTTCCTCTCAACCTTGCCATTCTGTTGGGGAGTATAAGGACATGCAACTTTATGTCAAATTCCATGACTTTGAAGAAAGGTAGAAACAGTTCTGTATTCACCATCCCATTCACTTTGTAACATTTTGATTTTCTTATCAAATTGAGTCTCAACCATGTTTTTAAATTTAAGAAAATTGTTGCAGGTTTCATCCTTGTTTTGAGTAAAAAGATCCAAGAAAATCTAGAAAAATAATCAATAAATAGAAGAAAATATCAAGCACTAGTAATAGAATTTACTGGTGAGGCACCCCACAAATCTGAATGAACCAAATCAAAAGGTTTTATTGCTTTAGAGTTTGACAATGCAAAAGGTTTTCAGTGGCTTTTAGCCAATTGACATGAGACACATAACTCAATATTAGTATTGGAATTGTCTTGCACATTACATTGATTTAAAACACTGGAAACAACTCTAGAAGCTGGATGGCCTAATCTGTTATGCCATAGAATGTGATCTCTAGACCGAGCATGTGAAAGATTGGCTTAGGGAGAAGCTATACTTGAGTGGACAAAACTGGAATGAGCTTAAGGTGTTGAGGAGTGGAGAGATGGGTTGGTGAGCTTATAGAGTCCCTGCTCCATACGACCTTGGAGTAGAATTTTCTTCGAGTATTGGTCCTTCACAAAAAAATGAGTTGGATGAAATTCAACTAAACCATTATTATCAGTACAAAACCGAGTTACACTAATAAGATTTTTTGTGATTTTTGGAGTGTGAAGAACATTTTTCAAGTGAAGTGGTATTGAGCGAGCTGAAATGGAAACATCACCAACACTAGAAATGTTAATTTTCTTACCATTTCCTACCATCACCTACTCATTACCATAATATGGAGTTGGATTGCTCAGGCTAGAGAAGTCAGAGGTGAGGTGATGTGAGGCTACTGAGTCCATCAACCAAGAGTTGTCCTGAACACCGTTCGGTGTAGCCATTGGAGAGCTTGCCAAAATAGCAATCATGGGAGTCTGATGTGAGAGTTGAGCCAGGTGAGCAGCGGGTTGTGGTTGATATTTTAAATTGGTTATGTGGTAACACTCAGATGCAGTGTGATCGAATTTATAACAAATTTGACACTGGGTTCGTGGACCTGGATTGTTATGAGAATTCCATATTTTAAATTGGTTGTTGGGTTCGATTCGTTGGCTTTCCAAGTATGCTAGGTTGACCAATGGGATTATGGTGGTAGTTATGTCGAGGAGAAGGGTTGTGAGAGTAATAGTTCTGAGTGAAGTTAGGTTTTTGAGATTGAGATTTGAAATTAAAGGAATTAGGGTGCTGTTGTTCCTTTGGCGTAGGGAGAGAGACTAAGTGGGCTTACAGCAGGCTTAATTGTTTAGAGGATTTTTGATGTTGGAGTCTGGCGTCATAGGTCAAGAGCAAGCTATACACCTCTTCAATCGATGGTTGTTCTGGTCTAGCCTCCAAGAGGTAACAAAAGTGTTGTATTCTAGTCCAAGGCCTTGAAAAAGATATATCAACTAGTCCGCATTTGAGATCGGTTCTCCGATGGCGGTGAGCTTATCCGCTATAGTCTTCTTCTTGAAGACATATTCGTCTACAGAAATTCCATCCCTCGTTAAGCTTTGCAGCTCGGTGCAAAGCTCTATCAGGCGAGATCTAAAGTTAGTTGCGTAACTCCTCTCAAGAGCTTGCCAGATCTCGTAGGCAGTTTGGTAACCGACGATTTGCCCAACCATGCTTTCGGTGAGAGAGGAGTAGAACCAACTCATTAAGAGTCGATTTAGTCATTGCCAAGTAACAAAGCGGGGATTACGAGCTTGTTGGTGAAGATCTAAAAATCTGGGAGGAGATGGGTTAGAGCCGTCAATAAATTCTTCCAAATCATTAGCTATGATGATATTCAAGAGCTGGTTTTTCCAAAGCAGATAGTTATCTCGATCTAGTTTAATTGAGAGAGGTTGGTTGAGAGAAGGAAGTGGATTTTGGTAGACTTGATTTGGGTTAGGATTGTCATTTAGGATTTAGAAATTGTTTGAGTGGAAACTGGGCTGAGTAAAAGGATTTGTGGGTGAACGAGCAGGAATTTTTTGGGTTTTATTTGCAGAGGCAGAAGCCATGACTGTTATTAGAGAGTGAGAGGAAGAATCCATTGAATCGAAGAGATCAGCTTAAAGGCTAAAATGCTATGATACCAAAATAGAAACTGCAACGAAAGGAATAATGGAAAAGAAGAAGAATGTTCTGGAATTGGGAAAGCTCAGCTAAAAATATACTAAGTGCATGTTTGGTTGAAGGATTGAGGGATTCAGATCCTAGGATTAAAGTTGAATCTGTGTTTGGAAGGTCAAAATAGGTTAGAATCAGAATGGGTGTCATTTGGGCTCAGTGATTGAGATCATTTCGGAATCAGGTCCCCCCCCTGATTTTACCGTTTGAAACCCAATGCACAGTAAAAAACACTGTGCTCGTAATGCAAGCGCTTGGAGAGAGAGAATCTGAATGGGAAGAGCGTCCATGTCCGCTATAAGGGCGAACCAGGGCTGAGCTCCGCTCCCAACGGAAGCCCCCACGCCGGTCTTTGCCAGCGGCCACGTGTACTCGATGCCGAGCGAGTCGAGCTCCGATCTCACGAGTTGACTCGTCTCGTTCTCCTCAAGCAGCTGAATTTTGCTTGAGAAATGACAAAAGCCGAGTGTTTTCTGCTTATCCTCCTCTCTTTTAACCTCACTGCCTGAACCTGTGAGATGTTAGAAAAAAACCCATTTCTCAGCAGAAGAGGAAAATCGCAATAGAAATAGAAATAGGAGGAAAAAAAAAAACCATACGCGAATGTCACTGAAAACTTTTTTTTTTTTTTTTAACCAGATTTTTCTCAACAGCTTAACACCAACTAATGCACTTTTCACTCCTGTGGCAAAACGTGGAACGCATGTATGGCAATGGAAACATATTTATGGCTTTAAAGTATTAATTTTTGTTTTTTCTTCAAGTGGGTTGAGAAACAGGAAATCCCCTGAATCTGATTCAGATTGAGGGGTATGAATTGCAAGGATTTAGATGGAAAACAAAATTAACACATCGAAAATCTCAAAAGAATCTTCATTTTTGGTCAATACACCTGATTTGAGTCGAAAATAATGAAATGCAATTTCAGGTTTCATCTCAGCTCACCGATCTGGCACTACCGGAGCTGGGTCTCTCATAGAATTGGTCAATGCCGGAAAATTCTTGGTCAGTCGTGCGGTGAAACAGACAAATTAACATTTATTTTATAATTTTTTATTACATTTATATAATTTTTTAAATTACATTTATTTTAGTCATGATTCAAATTCAAAAAATATGAGAACCAAACACTGATTCAAATCACATTTTAGGTTAGAATCATAATTATATATATACACATCCAAACAAAGGTTCTAATCACTCTGAATCATGATTCAAATCATGAATCATGATTTTGAATCAAAAAATTCAAATCACTCTGATTTCAATCCTCACACCAAACGGACCCTAAGCTAAAACAATTGTATTTGTATGCAGTTTTCGTACAATGTGGAATATACAGTAGGACCACTAGTTTGACCACTAGTATACGTGGCAAAACAATGTACACTTGGCAAAAAATAAAATGTACACTAGGCTAAAAATAATATGTACAATGTACATTTATGCTTTAACACCTTATATATATTATTTGTTAAATTTACATGATAGTGATAATCTTTAAAATTGGCGTCTCTAGCACTATTGTCTAAAAAATATATGTGTGTGTACGGCTCTTGTAGGACATGTTTGCGGCTGGCACGGACACCACATACACAGTTCTAGAGTGGGCAATGACTGAGCTCCTTAGGCATCCAAAGGCAATGAAAAAGCTTCAAAACGAGGTGAGAACTATCGTTGGTCACAAAACAGGCGTCACAGAGGACGATTTAGAGAAAATGCCTTATTTGAAGGCAGTATTCAAAGAGACCCTCCGGTTACGTCCTCCTGTCCCACTACTAGTTCCAAGAGTGTCAAGCAAAGACGTCAAGATAAAGGGATACGACGTCGTAGCCGGGTGTCAAGTTTTCATCAATGCATGGGCTATAGGGAGAGATCCGAGGACGTGGGACAATGCGGAGAAGTTCGAACCGGAGAGATTCTTCGATAGTGTTGTGGACTACAAAGGACAGGACTTCGCATTGATTCCGTTCGGTGCCGGGCGGCGTGGTTGCCCTGGGATTCTCTTTGCCATGGCTGTTAACGAAATTGCTTTGGCCAATGTCGTTCACAATTTTGATTGGCAACTTCCTGGTGGAGCAAGAGGGGAGGACTTGGATATGACTGAGACAAGTGGTATAACCGTGCACAGAAAGTTTCCTCTTATTGCTTTGCCAAAATTGCTTACTAAATCGACTGTGATCTAGCTTGTGTTGACGTCTGTGGACAAATTATTAGGACGAGAATGTACTTCAGTGCCTAAACTTTAACTTTGTTATTATTAAAGAAATAATAAATTAAATAAGAATAGTTTTAAACTTTCAAAATGTATACGTGTGTTTTGTCTTTTTATTTTTTTTTTTTATTTTTTTTATAGATGTTATGGCTTAATAGACATGATATCAATAGAGTTAAAACTTAAAGTGCAATATATTTTATGGTGACAGAAATATTATGATAATGAACATGATCAAGTTTATTTAACTATGCGAAAATCCTATTATCTATCTCATTTCTTATTTAAACAACATAACCAAGATTTTATTGTAATTTTCTGGCACACTGATGTCTCTTCAGAGTTCTATGATACGGCCTTATGCTAATAATGTATGTTTTTTACCGTTATATCTGACCAACATTAAATCAAAAAAAAAAAAAATAAAAAATAAATTTCCATTTTCCAATACAAACATAGCGATTTAAAAATAAAAATCTATCAGTTATTTATTTTTTCGTCCTATTCTGAAAATTTTCTGTCTTCCAATATGGCGGTAAGGTGGCTTATAAGTGACGTGCTCAGTCATTGTTCAAAATTCTCATCTTTATCATTTACAAGAGCAACCTGATGTGCACAATATTTTTATCCAAATTTTAACCGCCTTAATATCCTCAAATATGTTATTAATTTTAAAAATCATTTATCAAATTAAAAGTTGGAGTGACCAACTCCCCAATTATCAAATTTTCGAAATTCAATCAATCCAACCACGTTTTTCAAAAGAAATATAATAAATAAAGGCGAATTATAATCATAAATGCGTATCTTATTTCAAAGTGTCCCTAATTTTCAGAATGATTTAAAACACCCCCTGATATATATATATATATATATATATATATATATATATATATAAAAGATCAAATTACTCCATCCGTCTATTTCCGGTTATAAACTTAACGGTTTTGCTTATGTGGCAGGTAATTTAGAGATAATTAGAGACATCAATTTCTAATTAATTTATAAACATAATTAAATATTAAAAATAATGTATAAATAAATAAACAACCTGGTCTTTTTTTCTTTGTTAGTGATCAGACTTTAAAAAAGTTAAAAAGATCTAAATACATCAACTAAGCTAAAAAATCAAAAAACCCAAAAGCAAAACACAAAGTCACACGGAAAAGTTCAGATCTTTGAGAAATCCATAGAGTTTCCAGAATTTACATATTGCATAAAAATCCAATGGAGTTGGATAGAAAATATTTATATTTATCGATTACTGTTAATAATGCTCCTTATGACCCAATCACAATTTCTGCTAAAGCAATTTATATTTGTCAACTATTCAATTTATTAGAGCTATCAGATTAACAATTTCCTAAAGCAACAATACCCGCTTTTAAATTGTTTTTCATGACAATAGTAAAGCTAAAATCTAGGGCGCTACAACACAATATATAGTACCCTAATAAATTAATGGTCCAAACATGTACATATCTAAATTTTAATATGACAAAAATATAACTAGCTAGAATAGTCGATTCACTGATATAGGAGCAATTTTCGTAAAGCCATCAGAGGAAACTTTCTGTGCGCGTTTAAACCACTTGTCACATTCATATCCAAGTCCTCCTCTCACCAGGCAGCAACCAATCAACCTTGTGGATGACATTGGCCATAGCAATCACGTTAACGGCCATGGCAAAGATAGAGTACATAGACAAACCCCCGAGCAGAATCAATGCAAAGTCTTACCCTTTCTAGTCCAGGTGCTGTTCAAGAATCTCTCCGATTTTGAACATCTCCGGCTGGGCCCACACGTTGCCGGATCTCTCCCTATCGCTCATGCATTGATGAAAACTTGACACCCAACTATGACGTCGTATCCCTTTATCTTGACGCCTTTGATTGACACTCTTGGAACTAGTAGGGGATGTAACCGGAGACTCTTTTGAATACTGCGTTCAAATAAGGCATTTTCTCTAAATAGTCCTCTTTGACATCTAATTTGTGACCAACGATTGTCCACTCTAGAATTGTGTATGTGGTGTCCGCGCCACCTGCAAACATGTGCTACAAGAGCCATCACGCACACGAACACGCACACGCACGCACACACACACACACACACACACACACACACACACACACATATATATATATATAAACATACTATAGACAATACTGTTAGAACCGCCAATTTTAAAGATTATTAATGTTATGTAGATTAGAAAAAAATGGTTGGCATTAAAATTCGGGTTTCTAAAAGTACTATTGAAAAACAAAATCATGTGACAGATCAAGAAAAGCATCACGGTGTGATTCTCATTCTGTAAATTATGACTCTTTGTGGTGCTCATTCTATAATAAAACTTATGGTACCGATCATTCTATAGTAGAACTTATGGAACCCATTATATAGTAGAAATTATGGTGCTCATTCTTAGAACTTATGGAGCTCATTCTATAGTAGATTTTATGGAACCCATTATAAAGTAGAAATTATGGAACTCATTCTATAGTAGAAATTTATGGTGCTCATTCTATAGTATAGTAATAGAACTCGAGGTCCCCATTTCTCTAGTAGAACTGCATTATTAGTTCTTATAATAGAAATTCCTTCCCATTAGCTGATTTTAGATATATTTTCGGTTATTTCTTGCTTTTTCCTTACTTCTGTTAGCCTTATGGGATTGTCGTTGAACTTTTTATTTTCAGTATTATGTAACTGGAAAGCTTCTGGGAGTGCCGATTTATTTGCTAATATCGCACAATTAATGAAGAGATAAGGCAATTAGTATCAAAAAGAAATTGAACATCTCAATTAGAGTAACACTCTTTAAATTCCTATTTTCTGATAAACCAATGTCATGAACTTAACAACTGGAAAAGCAAGGGCGGAGCTAGGTTAGGCAAGGGGCGGCTGCTACTCCCGTGCCCAGTAGCTCATTTAAATGTTTGCCTCTCATTAAAATATTTTTATATGTTCTTCCATCATTTGTTGCCCCCAATTCCCCCGCCGTGCCCTAACAATGATATGGAATGTTTTTAGAAAGGATTTCACCCTAAGTTTTGATTTTTTTTTAAGTACTCTTATCTCAAAATTAAAATCTCTAATAAATCAAGGATAAAAATAGATAAATGAATGTAAAAGACTAGTGTGTTGTAGTTTGGTTCAAATTTTTGGTTTCCCATCTGTCCCCTCAAGAAAATCTTGGCTCCGGCACTGTCAAAAAGGACCAAAAGATAAGCAACCATTCCAGAATTTATTGCAATGAAAAAGGACTTATTGATAGAATATATATGGAGAAATATATTACGCATGTTTCTCATGGACTGTAGTGCTTTCCAAGTTTAGAAAAAACGTGGTTTGGCAAGGACATCCGAGCCATGTTTCCTATGCATGGTGATGCCAAAAACTTCTGTCATGTCCAAATCCTTGGCTGTAACATCCATAGGAAGCTCCCAATCAACGCCATGGAGAACCTGTGCCAAAGGAAGCTCGATACTTGCGGTACCCAACGTAATACCGGGGAAGATTCTTCGACCAGCTTCGAAAGGTATCAGCTCAAAATCTTGTCCTTTGAAATCGATAGTGCTATCAAGAAACCTTTCCGGTTTAAAGGTTTCTGCATCTTCCCATGTTTCCGGGTCTCGCTGAATTAACAAAGATCCTTGTCTTTATTGGAATATCGTAACCATCAATGACAACATGTTCTAGGGATTCTCTTGGGACTAAAACTGGAGCTGGTGGATGTAACCTGAATGTCTCTTTGATGACTGCTTTCATGTAGTTGAGTTGAGGCAGATCACTCTCTAAAACAACTTTTCTTTCTAACTTCATCTTTTGCTTTTTCCAAAACTTTAGGGGTCAAAATGAGCTGTCATTCCCCAATCAAGGACTATGAAGGTTGTGTCTGTTCCTGCAGCAAAAATGTCTTGCCCAGAAGCCATACTAATATTATTGAGAGTTTTTTTTTTTTTCCAAAAAAGGAAAAATTTATATATGACTTGACAACCCATGAGGACCTCCTTCCCTTCTGCCCGCTCTCCATTCACACGGTTCTCAAAGCAGAGGAGGAAGGGTGGGTAGCTGGTATCGTGAGCCCTCTGTCCCACACATCTATCCAGAAGCAAGAGTAGTTCACCGGTTCCACCGAATGCTCCTATCTCTCCGCAAAGAACGTGTGAGTATGCAGTTATGCTTCGGATGCTTCGCCATTGAATAGATCGACCAAGTTCTCGTTCTTTTCCGGTGCACTCGCTTTATATCTCCGACACACAAGGAAGGATGCGGTGGGAAGGAACCAGCGCCTTTAAGGCTCCTTCGGAGAAGTAGGCATGACAGCTCTATCAGCTCAGGCAACTAAAGCCGCTAGTCAGGCAGCTCTTGCAGCTAATTACGCTCGGCTTGGAGTAAGTCGTGATACCTCTGAATCTTCCCTAAAGGAGTGAACACAACATGGGACTTGTTGCATTTGAAGGTGCTGCTTGCAACGAGGAGCTCACGCTTCATTTTTTGTTTTATTTTTTTTTTTTTAAGATAGGGCCAGTTAGTTTAAAAGTCCTAACAAGTCATATGCGGTGGGGGGTTTGTGGTTAGCTGCCTTGGATATTAGGAATTCCTAAAAAAAAAAAAAAGCAAAGCCCGGAATTTAACGAAGATCTTTCTATCAATAGAAAGGATTTAGTGTTCAATATAGGGGATAGGATCCATCCGCTCTTTCTCTCTCCATTTATTTTTAGAGAGAGTGGATATAATGAAAAAAAAAATCAGGATCCTTGGCTTGGATAGCTGAGGACCGGTATCCATGCTATGGCCATATCATGTTGCTTGATTGGGAATTGGACTCTAGTTCTAGAAAAGCAAGGAAGACCGAAAGGGGAGAGCGAGGCCCAATGATCCTGTTTTCAAACCGAATGAAAGCAACACCTTACTAAAGAAATCAGTTTTGAACCCAATCAAAGGAGTCCAGCATATTGCACAATCAGAGGAATGGAATCACCGAATAATGTGACGATGACCATAATCACTTCTACTGGTACAAATTGTCTTATTGTTGCTCTCGTATCACCTGTAGGTAGAGACAACCATCGGTAGATGAGCACTAGGGTTCTATTCTTAAGTTTCATTCCGTTCTATCACCACTTACGCCTTTTAGCAGCTTAACTTCCTTCGTTATTAGAGAGCCCAAAGAAGTGGGAAAAAGGATAGAGGCTAGGTGAGATGATAACTCTACCAATAGTACGAGTAGCTCAATAATTGACAGAGAGCAATTGAGTTGAAAGTGAAAGCCAATCTATAATGAAGACAACACATATGCTTAAGTTGCTACCCTATATTATAAGTCTTGTGATTCAATGCCTCGGACCGAAACCCAGATTCAATTCCTTCTATGGAAGTAAGTCACTCGAAAGATAAGGAGAGCATATAGTAATAATTAACGAGGGTAGTCCCACGCTAGAGCGCAGCCTAAAATATTCTTTTACTGATAAGGAGTCCTTACTTATACCATTCTTCTTTTATGCAATTGGATCCCTTGACCCTTTAAGTTTAAACTTCGAATTCAAGGCTCGATGTAACATCACTATCCCTTACGTACGAGCAAACAGGATATTTTTCTGTTGGTAAGGAGAGGGACAAAGCTATTTGAATTGAGCCTTCACCAGCAAGAGATCAAATTAGAGCAGTCCCGTCATTCCGAAAGAATGAAGTAAAGGAACGACCTTACCATCCTCCTCGTCCCGCCATTCTGAAGGAATAGAGTAAAGGGATGACCTTCCTTCTACTAATGGCCCGCCATTCCGAAAGAATGGGATAAGAGCCGACCTTAAAAAATAAAGCGTGTTGTTGTCCAACCAAACCTTAATCTTACCGTGTGAAGCTAACGTTGGTCAAGTATGCACGTCAAATGTTCAAAATCAAGGGTGGCTTATGTTCTAGGACACATCTTCATCTAAATTTGAATGTTTCTTAAGTGTTATACTATACCTGGATGATCAAAAAATCTGATGACAAACAATCAAATGACACATAAACATTTTTTTTCCGTTGTATATTATTTACTTTGAGAAGGGAAAAATGATATCAAAGAGAAACGAGAATCGTAATTAGATTGGGACCCACTAACCTCTTCTTTCCCTATCAAGCAACTATTCATATCATTAAAATAAAATAAAAAGAAAACGAAAGTACAAAAGAGTGAGAATAACTGCTCGTAAAAGAGTTAAAAACCAAACAGAAAAATAAAAATAAACAACAAATGATAATGGTTGAGGACCAAAACAATCATAATCAAGACTGCAAGCTGTGGATGAGAGCCGCCTATTTGCAAGCTAATTAAATTTTCATTTTTGTCGGTGTGCCAGCCTCTTGCTTCCTCTGAAAACATTCTTATATATATGTACTTTAATTAATTAATGATAATCGAATTATCTAGTAAGAAATACCTACCAATAGTGATTCCTAATACTTATAAGCCACCTTACGGACATATTGGAAGACGGAAAATTTTTACCATAGGACTTGAAAAAATAAACTGATAGATTTTATTTTTAAATCGCTATGTTTGTCTTGGAATATGGACATCTATTTTTTATTTTTTTTATTTTGATTTGATGTTGGCCAGATACAACAATCAAAAACATATAATATCAGCATAAGGCCCTATCATAGAACTCTGGGGAGAAATCAGTGAGTCAGAAAATTGCAATAAAATCTTGGTTATGTTGTTTACATATCCGGTTCTCTCGATAAAATTTAGGGAGAAAAAACAAGAAATGAAATAGATAATAGGATTTTCGCATAGTTAAATAAACTTTGATCATGTTCATTATCATAATATTTCTATCACCATAAAATATATTGCACTTTAAGTTTTAACTCTATTTATATTATGTCTATTAAGCCATAACATCTTTAAAAAAAAGTGGCAAAACACACATATACATTTTGAAAGTTTAAAACTATTCTTATTTAATTTATTATTTCTTTAATAATAACAAAGTTAAAGTTTAGGCACTAAAGCACATTCTCGTCCTAATAAATTGTCGACAGAGGTCTCTACAAGCTAGATCACAGTCGATTTAGTAAGCAATTTTGGCAGAGCCATAAGAGGAAGCTTTCTGTGCACGGTTATACCACTTGTTTCAGTCATATCCAAGTCCTCCCCTCTTGCACCGCCAGGAAGTTGCCAATCAAAATTGTGAACGACATTGGCCAAAGCAATTTCGTTAACAGCCATGGCAAAGAGAATCCCGGGGCAACCACGCCGCCCGGCACCGAACGGAATCAATGCAAAGTCCTGCCCTTTGTAGTCCACAACGCTATTGAAGAATCTCTCCGGTTCGAACTTCTCCGCATTGTCCCACGTCCCCGGATCTCTCCCTATTGCCCATGCATTGATGAAAACTTGACACCCGGCTACGACGTCGTATCCCTTTATATTGACGTCTTTTCTTGACACTCTTGGAATAAGTAATGGGACAGGAGGATGTAACCGGAGGGTCTCTTTGAATACTGCCTTCAAATAAGGCATTTTCTCTAAATCGTCCTCTGTGACGTCTGCTTTGTGACCAACGATGGTTCTCACCTCGTTTTGAAGCTTTTCCATTGCTTTTGGATGCCTGAGGAGCTCAGTCATTGCCCACTCTAGAACTGTGTATGTGGTGTCCGTGCCAGCCGAAAACATGTCCTACAAGAGCCGTACACACATATATATACTTTAGACAATAGTGTTAGAGACGCCAATTTTAAAGATTATCACTGTCATGTAAATTTTAAAAAATATATATAAGATTGGTTTTAAAATTTATGCTCCTAATCCTATTCAAAAAATTAAATTTCTCCTGAATTTTAGGATCATTTCTAGTTAGTTTTTTGAACTGTAGAAACTCTCACTTTACCTTCTAAATTTTGAATTGTTCTTACTTAACCCATTTTATTGTAATTTTTGTTAAACTCAGACGGAAAAAGACAAGGTTAAGTATAGTCATGTAATTTTTATTTTTTTTTTTTTAACAGAAATTTAAATAGAAAGACCACATGACTGTGTTATTTTCTTTTTTATATATATTTTTAACAGAAATTGTAACATAAGAGGTTAAGTGGAAATAATTCAAAGTTTAAAAGATAAAATGAGAATTTTTAAAGTTCATGGGGCAAACTAAAAATGACCTTACAGTTCAAGAAGTATGAGTTTTTTTTTTTTTTTTCATATTTTCATCACCAAAGCTTTTCATATGTATTTAAATCTCATGTTAGATTAGTTGCCACTATTGAATTTCATATATTAAGGGCGAGAGAATGATGTAGACTCGTGTGAATTTACTCTATTTTTCAAAACCTCTGACTAAAGTCACTGAAAATGTCTTTCAAACTCATAAACTAAGGCATACACTGATTTCCATCAAATCTATCCCCTCCCATCTTTGAGACAAACAATATTAGTGCCCTCCATATATATCCTTCGAATAAATAGGGGTGATCACGTGAGATAAGCAATATAGCATGACCAAAACAAAAAAAAAGGACAGAGCATTTGAATTTAAATGTCTAAAAAAATAAAAGGAAACTAATGCACAACAGGGAATAAGAAATTAGTTGGGACTAGTGGAAAAAAAGTACATAGTTTGTCATATTTTGTGCATGTTTATTATTTATGTCATTCTAAACAATTAAGTGTTATTGAGACTTTTTATTTTCTTTTTATTAATTGAATGACAATTATTTATTTTTTAATAGAGTGTCGTAAATAATAATTTTTACCATCTCATGTGGTAATTTTTATTTTTTCCTTAGATAATCTAAACAAAACTAAAAAACAACAGGGGTAATTTTGACAAATACCCCTTAAAATAGTACCATTAAGGATTTTTGAGTCTCAACATTAGCCTATTAAATTTTGTCCATTTGATTAAGTAATTTGACAGATTATTATCGATAACTTAACAGATATCGCTGGCAGCAGGTCTCTGGTCGCCGATGGCGGGCATAATTTAACATATTATTATTTTAAATTTGATAAATTATTATTTATAATTTGACAAATTATTATTAAAGGGGTTGCCTATCATAGCAAAAGAATAGAACTTAAGGATGCATTTAAGGGTCAGTTTTTACCATTTCTAAATAAATAAATAAACAAACAAACAAACAAACAAACAAACCGAGAGAAAGGCTTACCAAAATGAGAGCCTTTATGCAAGTTCTATCAATAGGAAAGCCCAACAAGTTCTCCTTCTGAATCCAAAGCAAAATATCCACCACATTATCCTTGTGCCGATCTTCATTCAGGTCATCAACATGTTCCATATGTTCTTCAACAACTTTCTCCAAAAACACATCGATATCCTTAGCCACCTTATCCATTCTACCATACAAGCCATTAACATGGCTCAACCAAGCAAGCATCGGAATATAATCCCCAACGTTGAAAATCCCCAACAACTCCGCCAACTCCCCGAGAAGCTTCTTAAACTTCCTTCCACTCTCGCCATCATCACTGTATTTCTTTCCTATAGCAACCCTACAAACGACGTCGTTCGTAAGCCCGGCGAAAAGCTCGCTCAAATTCACGGCCGAAGAAGAAGAGCAAGAGCTGTGAATTTTGTCCGCCATGAGCTTGGTCTCCTCTTCTCGCACGCCGCGGAAGGACTTGACCCTAGCGTTGCTCAGAAGGTGGAGAACGCATGCGCTTCTCGTCTGCCGCCAGTACTCGCCGTAGGGCGCCGACGAGACGTCTTTGTAGTCGTAAAGAAGCTTCTTGGAGGAGGCCTTCCTCGGCCGGTCGCAGAACGCGAGGTCGTGCGTCTTCATGACCTCTCGGGCGGTATCCGACGAGGAGACCACGAGGACCGGCACGCTGCCGAGGCGGAGCAGCATGAGGTCATCGCCATGGCGGCGGCTTAAGTCGCGGAGGGTTCGGTGAGGGTGAGGACCGAGCTGGTGGAGATTTCCGATGATCGGAATAGACGGCGGAGACGGCGGCAAGTTCTTGTTGTTGGTACTACTACTCTTATTGGAGGACCATAATTTGTAGAGAAGAACGGGGAAAATTATGCCTAATACGATGGTAATTAAGGAAGAGGGATTGGAAAGGGTGTCCTGTAATAGTATTTTCAACATGATTTGCGGATGAAAATCTCGATGAACGGTTTGGTTTGTCTAGTTTTTCTCGTTGCGCTGCGTACGCGACTTTGTCATTAAATCGAGATATATATATATATATATATATATATATATATATATATATATACACACACACACACACACACACACACACACACACACAGAGTATATATATATATATATATATATATATATATATATATATTGCAGAACACGCGTGAATAATAATCATACCCGTATGATACAGGCACCAAGTGGCAGTGACTTCCAAAAAAAGCAAGTGGCAGACATTGGAAGGATGAGTTCAAATCTCCTTTTCCCGTGACTATATGCTGCAAAAGTGCAATGAGTGGTTAGATTTATGTCATAACTTATTTAAAAATGTTCTATTATTTCATTCACTCATCTCATGTATTCATACAACATATACAAGCATTTGTTTAATTATGGCGTGTAACAAATTCACACTCATCAAATATTGACAGAAATATATCTATATCAGTAAATGTTTAATTATGACTAATTTATTGACGGAAATACCCTAAAGGAAAAAATATTAAAGAAAATAATAAAAAATACAAATTAAAAAAAAAACTTTTGTTAAGGGGAAAAGACATTGACGATGGTATCTTGAGATTTTCCTTTTTTTTTTTTTTTTTTAACTTTTTTAGTTTTTCTTTATCTTCTCCTTTTTCCCTATTAGGATATTTTGGTCTTGTCAATAGTAAAATTAATAATTGATCAGGTCAGAGTATAAATTTAGGGTGTTTACACATTTTCTTTTGAACTTGTATGGCTTTACACTAGAAAAAAAAAGTCCTTTTTATGAGGACTAAAATGACGAGGACACGTAGTCCTCGCCGTTAGTCATGCATTCTATGAGGACAGGACCTTGTCCTCACAAAAAAGGGGCTAAGAGTTCTGCGAGGACATCCTCGCAGGCAGAGCCCTAACAATTTCACAGTCCCTGCAGGGAAGAGTTTCGTGCATGGCTGATTACTCTTCAATGAGGACAATATCCTCGCAAAAGAGTGTTTAGGACAAGAATCTCAACCATTCCTGACCGCTTCGGTCTGTCAAAGTCTCACCAAGGAGGGTGTGACCATTATTCGGTGAGGACATTTATCCTCGCCGAATCCCGTGAAAAAAGGTCGGGCCCTTGTCCCGCCTTATCTTAAGTTTGCATAAGTGAAACGATATCGTTTCATTGCTATAACGCCTTCTGTGTGGACACTCGTCCTCACGGAAGGCCCTAATATGTTCAAAACAGAACATCTTTCTTCCTTCTCTCTCTCATTTCTTCAACTCTCTCCTCGTTTGCTCTATATCCGACCATAAAGAGGATTTGTGTGTGTGTGTGTGTGTGTGTGTGTGTGTGTGTGTGTGTGTGTGTGTGTGTGTGTGTGTGTGTTGTGTTCATTTTCAAACCTTGTAATCTCCTCTTATTCTCTATTTTTTTGAAGTTCAAATTTTCTATTGCTCTCACAGTACCACTCTAGGTTAGACAATTTATTGAGTTCTATTTTGTGTTTTTACATACATTTTGTTCATTTTTATTGTTCTAAATTGTGTAGTTAAAATTGGTTTTTTAGGTGGTAAAGAGTAAATCCGAATTTCTCCTCATTTTCAGGTATGATTTTAATTTTATTTATGTTATTATTTGTATTTTATTATTTTGTCTAAGATATTGTTTGTGTAATTTAGTATTGATTTGTGGAAAGCCATTGATATTATATTTTGTGGAAATTTGAGATTGTGTTATGATTTTAGGTATTAAAATTATATTTTGTGGAAACTTCCTATTGTGTTTTAAATTTAGGTATTTAGATTATGAGAATCAAGAGAAAATGCTGTCGAAATTTATACGCTAAGAACACACAAATGGGATAAGGCTTAGAGTTGAAGCAATAAGGTGTCATTAGGACACTTTGTAAGAATATGCATGCATTTGATGATCATACATTGTTGGATTTATTGACTAGCATGTTTTGTTTAATGAGTAGTTTATCATCATGCCAATCGACAAGAGTTGGACAAAGTTGAGAAATCGTACGTGTAAGGAATACATGGACGGGAGTTGTGACATTCTTGGAGATGGCTAAGAATCACGTAAATGAGAAAGGATCAGGTACCCATGCAACAATTGTGTGAATTATTTCTGGCATACATTAGAAGAAGTTGATGCTCATATAATTCGTTAAGGGTTTGACGCATTTATGATGTCTGGAGGTATCACGGTGAAGCTGAAGCCGATATTCGAGTAGATAAGATAGTTCATGAAACTGATGAATCGGCAGACGAGGTGGCTGACATGTTTCGAGACATTGCTGGTCCTAGTAATTTTCCAGAAAATATTGATCATGACTATGAGAACTTTGAGGATGATATTGCAATGGGGCCAACGGAAGGTGGCAAGCCGAATTGTATCCTGGTCGTACGCGCTTCTCATCTTTAAACTTTTTGATTTAAGTTAATGCACTTGAAGGTACTTGATAAGTGGACGAACAAATCGTTTGATTCATTGTTAAAGTTATTGAAAGAAGCTTTGCCCGAAGGAAACAATAAAGTACGTAAATAAAATAATCATATATAAAAAATTAGGTTTAGATATCTTTCTTCCATCGCTAACAACATATATCATAAGTAATTATAATGTAATTTAACAATGTCTTTGGTTCTCAACTAAATTATTAAAAGATTAACACAAACTACCGAAGAAGGAAAACTGTAGTGAAATGTCGAAAACAAAAGGAGACAAAAAAAAAAAAAAAACTGACCAAATAATAAAGCAGATTAATTAAATCAGTTTCTGAATTTAGAATCAGTAAGAAATCAGAGAAGAAATCAAAGAGGAAAAAGAAGAGCAAAAAGAAGACAGAATGAGAGAGGAAAAACGCATGAAAATGTTAGGCCCCTGAACATTATAGTAAGAAATTGAGAGACAAAAGAGATGGGCCACCATATGGAGAACATGAAGAAAAAGTTGGAGAAGAACATAATAATGGAAATCCCAAGAAATCTAGACAACATCAAAAACTGCTAAATCATCATTAAGAGTTACCCAATACATGGCAACAATAAAAGAAAAATACATCATCATCACTAGAGAACAACAAAACTCTAAGAAAAAACAAACTGGTAAATAATAGAGAAAAGTTATAACAACATAGAGAAGAGTGACGCATATATCATTAAATATGTAGATAAAATAATCATATATAAAAAATTTAGTTCAGATATCTTTCTTCAATCGCTAACAACATATATCATAAGTAACTATAATGTGACGCAACAATCTCTTTGTGTAAATTATTAAAAGATTTACACAAATTATCAAAGAGGAAAAACTGTGGTGAAATGTCGAAAACAAAAGGAGAAAAAAAAAAAAGAAATAGATAAAGTAAGACATAGGTAAAAAAACAGCCAAAGAATAGAATAGGATAATTAGATCAGTTTCTGGATTTAGAAAGAGTAAGAAATCAAAGAGGAAAAAGAAGAGCCGAAGGAAGACAAAATGAGAGAAGAAGAAAGACTGAAAATGTTAGACCCCTGAACATCACAGTAGAAAATTGTGAGATAAATGAGATAGGCCACCATGGGGAGAACATGAAAAAAAAGTTAGAGAAGAACAACATAATAATGTAAATCCCAAAAAATTTGTATTAGGCTTCAACAGTTTTGGTTTGTATATTCATAATGAATACTATGAATGCTTCAGGGCGGCAAGGTGGTCCTTGCTGATTCACAAACACAGGTAAAAGAAAAGAAAAAAATAGAGAGCGAGGCACTTTGGAGAAGAGAAAGGAAAAAAAGCATAATAGCCAGCTGCAATCCAAAACACGAGGAATTAACACAAAAAGAAGAATAAGAGAAAGGGCAAAAAAGACAGTTTACTGTTCAATGAACAATAAATTTTGACCTGCTATATGACACTAACTAAAGAAAAATATATGTGGAAGAATAAAAAAGCAATAGCATAAATCCCAAATAATCCGGACTACATCAAAAACTGCTAAATCATCATTAGAATTACGCGATTCATGACAACAATAAAAGAAAAATATATCATCATCACCAGAGAACAAGAAAACTCAAAGAAAAACCAAACTGGTTACTGAATAGGAGAACAAATAATATAAAGATTGATATATTATTATATTTAGACATTTCAAACCAAAATACTATGAACAAAATAAAAACAATTAAACATAAAAACATATACAAATTAAGAAAAAAATACCTCAGTCGAAGGAGAATAATGGACAGGGTAGACGGAGCAGAACAACTAAAACTCCAAAATAGAGAGAAGCAAAAGAAATAACTTAATATTCAAAACTGACCAGGGCAAATAGATAAACACAAGATCCACAAAACAGTAAAGATACTAATAGAAATCTAATATCAATAAAATTTGTAAAGAGCAGGAAAACATAGAAGGTAGAAAAGAGTAGATTATTATAGTCGAAAAATGAAAAGAGAAACAAGATGACAAATTGCAACAACACGGTAGAGCACATTACTTATATACAGAGAAAATAAAGTTCTTACTATCAGATAACAACGGTTGAAAACAAACCTTAACTGCTATAATCATTCACTAACAACAGGTGTCACGAAGCATGAAAACTAAACGAAAAAGGAACCAATAATCAACAGACACTAAAAAATAAGATATCTCGTATAAAGAATTACAGCCAAAGAAAAACACGTGTACGTCGAAGGAAATTATAAACATGATACCACAGTAAAAACCACATAAAAAAGATCAGAGTGCATATCGATTAATAACGCTATGAACAAAACTCAGAATAGGAAAAAGAAAAGCTAGATCTTTATCCTGACAAATAGAATCAAAAAATTTAGCCCATCCAAGAAAAAATAAAAATGCAGACATTTAATTTTTTCTTACCTTATCATCATAAAAACCTCCGAAACATAAAAATTTTAACGGCCGACGCGCTTACACAACAAAAACCCAAACAAATTGTAAGAGTCCCTGTAAAAATAGGATTAATCATAAAATGAAATCCCAAATTGCAGGAAAAAAACGAAAGGAAAAGAGAAAATCAAGAGTGAAAAAATAAAAAACTATAAAAATTAACGCAGATTAGCTTCATAACACACCGGAAGAAGAGAGGAGGAAAAAAAATTTAGGAATGGAGAAAAATAAAACTGAGAAAAGAAGCATAATACCCAAATTAAAAAAAAAAAAAAAAACCAGAAGCCAAAGAAATGAAAAAAAAAAAAAAAAAAAATCGAGAAAGCAAATAAAAGAACAAAAGACAAAAAGAAAAATCCAAAAGCCAAAGTGACAACTATTTCGGAGAGAAGACAACTGCAAGGAAAACAAAATTAAAAAAAAAAATAAATAAATAAAAAAATGTAAAAACGAAAGGACCCAAAGCCCTATTAAAAAAATCATAAGACGAAACCCTAAAATGCGAATGGAAGAAGAGGAAAAATATCAGGAAAGGAAGCATAAAAATGAAAGGAAAAGAGAAAACCAAGATTGAAAAAACCAAAAAGTTTAAAGATTAAGGCAGATCAGCTCCACAACACACCGGAAGAAGAGAAAGGGGAAAAAAATTTCAAAAATGGAGAAAAATAAAACCGAAAAAAAAAAAGCATAAGACCCAAAAAAAAAAAAAAAGAAAAAAAAAACCAGAATTCAAAGAAATGCAGAAAAACAATATCGAGAAAGCAAACAGAAGACTGAAAGACAAAAAGAAAAATTCAAAAGCCAAAGTGACAACAATTTCTGAGAGGAGAGAAGAACCGCGAGAAGAAAGAGGCGAACAAAAATTCAGGCATGGAGAAGGAGATTGAGAAAAAAATCCAAGAGCCAAACCGACAATTGCGCTGGAGAAAAGAGAAGAACCGCGAAAAAAGAGAAGAAACAGAAGACCAAAAGAGAGAAGGAAAGTTTCAGAGAGTGAGGTGTTTTGGAAAGGAGGAAAGGAAAAAAGCATAATAGCCGGCTGGAGTCCACAACACGGGGAAAAGAAAAGAGGAAAAACAGAGAACTAGAGCTTCTTCTTTTGAGTGAAAAAATAATAATAATAATAATTATAAGTTATAATTTTATTTAAATTTAAATTCAAATTTAAATTTAAGTTTTGGATTAAAATTTGAGTTTAAATTTTTTTATCAATTTAAGTTTAAAAATTTAAATTTAAATTAATAAATAATATTTTTTTAGTCTTAAAAATATTATAATTTTTTTGAACTGATTTAGATAATTTTTTTTTATGCATTATTGACAAGAAAAAAAAAATAAAATTTGATTTATATATTATATTAAAATTTTTCATTAGTATTGAGTTTTTATTAAAATACTATATAAATGTAAATTTAAATTTTGACTCATTTAAATATAAACTCAAAAAAAATTTTATCTCAAATTATAACTCAAATATACACAATTAAATACAAACTTAAATTATAAAATTTAACTCAAATTATAATTTAAATTTAAATTAAAAATTATATTTAAATTAAACTCTAAAACATCGATTCCTATTTTAAAGAGGAGAAAATAGCCAGCTAGAGTCCATGTCCACAACATGGGAAATTCACACGGAAGAAAAATAAGAGAAAGGGCAAAAAAGATAGTTTACTGTTCAAAGAACAATAAACTTCGACCTCCTATTGTAGTATTGTATAATGATCAACCTTAAAAGTGAAAAAAAAAAAAAAAAAAAAAAAAAAAAAAAAAAAAAAAAAAAAAAAAGTCTATCAGCACCTAAAATTTCACAATTATTTTTTAGCCCATCAAGTCCCGCGGGAAAAAATAACCTTCCGACAAGTTTCTTGTATTTTCCAGGGAAACAGTAGGTAAAGAAAAAATGTCTCTTCTTTGTTAGGGGGAGCAGAATATCAAAATGAAAGTAAACCACACAAGTCCATCAACACCTAAAATTTCACAATGATAAAGAGCAAGTTCGTGCTGATATCTATCAATCGCAAGTACTATATAAGACCTTAATTATAGGACATTTTAGGGCAGAGAGAGAGAGAGAGTATGAGAGACTAGAATATAGCTAGCTAATCAAAATCTTTTGCTAATTGTTCTTATTTTTATTTTTCACATTTTTTAATAAAAAAAATAATTTTAAAACGGTGTTTGACACTATTAAAAATAAAAAAATAGAAATAAAAATAATTTTTTAATTTGATGTAAAATGAAAAAGAAATGAAAATTAAATTTTAGTCGTTTTTTATTTTTTGTTTTCGTTTTTTCTTATCTCAAGTAAAGAGAGATATTAATGAGTTTTTTTATATTAAAAATACTTTTTTAATAAAAGTATCAAATGTATTTTTAAAAATGATTTATTTTTATTTTTATATAAAAAAATAAAATTATTTTAGAACGATAATGGCGAGAAGATGAACTTTTCTGTGAGTAATGAAACTGGCAGATTCCGTCATGTCCAAATCCTCTCCTCCATTTCCATCCGGCAATGCCCAATCAAACTTGTGCACAATATTTGCTAGCACGAGCTCAGTAATAGTCATGGCGAACAACAGTCAAGGCAACCTCTCCTTCCTGTTCCAAAAGGAATCAACAAGAAATACTAGTTCCTAATCTTGAAATCTATGGTCGAGTTCAGGAACCTCTCCGGCTTAAACTCCTCCAGTTCGTTTCACAAGCTGGGATCTCTTTCAATTGCCCAGGCATTGGTTATGGCCATGGTCCCTGCTGATATGTCATGGCCCATTATTTTGGTGTCTTGCCGTGATTCTCGAGGAAATATCAATGCAATTGGGGATGCAATTGAAGAGTCTCTTTGATTACAGCTTTCAAGTATGGTGTTTCGTCTAGGTCACTGTCAGATATGTATGATTATCCTTTGGCCATGCCAGTCACCTCCTCTTGCAATTTCTTGGGGATTTTTGGATGTCTTTAGAGTTCTGTCATTGCCCATTCCAAGGCTGCGTAAGTCGTGTCAGTTCCACCAGCGAACATGTCCTAAACCGACAAAACAAAGGACATCAAATAAGGATAACTAAAAAGTAAAAAACGCCATTTCAAAAAAAAAAAAGAAATCACAAGATACACCATTTATTTCCAATTTTACACAATCTAGCAAATTCTCTCTCGTGATCGAACGTTATAGGGAGATGTGTTAAATTTATTTATTAGTGTTTTTTTTAATAGAAAAAAGAGGCCTGGACTTACAACGGATGATGAAAATTGAACCCTAAATATTAGATGATAGAGCCTTCGACATTGTTCTTCACTATTATACACCACCATCAGTAATTAAAATGTTGTTTTTTCTTTATGTTTCTCAAGGACGCTAATGTTATTTGTGAGTGAATGAATGCATTTTGAAACTAGTGTTACACCAACTATATTTTGTCCCTAGATATATTATTTAGGCCATACAAAGATAATATGATATTGGCCGAAAAGGTAATTACAGTATATATTTTCAAGCAATTAAAGATATGATTGGGGTGATTTGCAAAAGATATGATTGGTGCAGCGCATGAATTTTACCGTTGAAAAGTGTGACAACAAGATAAGATATTGCAACTTGTAAGAAAGGACAAAAAGGACCCAAGGGATCACAGGCTTTTTGATAAGGTTGGATACTTCGCAGTGATGCTTGAGCTCACGCTAGATTGAGACAATAAGACTACTGTCTTCAGTACAAGTACAAAGTGGAAAAAGACATTCTGGCCCTGGGATCTCCTCCAAACAAATAATAGGCATAGATATATAGTTTTGTGTAATATTGAGAATTAGGCAACGATTCCACTGAAGCACTGTTATAATGCATGCATTGTGTAAGCAGCATAAAGAATCTTTCTTTTGACTTTGATTCATGGCACTGTCCTATACAAAACCAAAATTCTGACTTCATATGCATATGTTTTCATGATTTCCATTAAACTCTGCCTTGTGGGTTCCATATTGGAAATGGCACAAACGAAAAATGGTGCCTCCTCAACAAATCAAAATCTTTACTTATATCAACCAAATTACTTCCCTTTTCTAGTCAAACAAGCTACCCTTTTGCCCAACGGGCAAAAACCATAACAAGCATAAATCTTACTATATTATCATTATAATGGCATATCTTTCTCTTGTTACTATAAAGCTACCTCAAACACTATAAATAGCCCTGATCTTTTCCAACTTATTATATAGCTTAGAGCTCAAGCGTGACTAGCTAACAAATTAAAACAACTCGTAAGTTCATATGTACTATGTAAGGTTAAAATAACGACTTAATCACGACTTAATAAAGTGATATGAGAAGCAGATCAATTTGCTTGCGTACTGATTGAGACAGCTTAACAAAGACTTTTAGATTATTTTCTATCAATGATGATGAATATAAGGTATTTTCTTATTGAAGAAAATATCTTCACGATTATGCGGGACAGCTATTAATTGCTCATTCCCCCACTTTCACCTTAAGACACTTTGTTATGTGATGTGGGATTGTGCCCTTGTTTTCCTTTATTTGTGTTCACTTCGTCTTCTTTTAATAAATTTATTATACGATTAAAATATCACATTAATTAAAATATCACGTTATATTAAATTAAAAATCATAATATGACATGACATTACTGGAAAACACGAAAATAGAAAGAAAAAATGAGATTGCCAGCTCAATCCATGTGACGTGATACAATTCTCAGCGAATATTGTCATACATCAACCTCCAAAATTTTTTATCTTAATTAGTTAATTAATTAATCAATCATTGCATATTAATTTTATTTTTATAAGAATTGCTTCTTTAAATTGATCTTTGGAATCGTCGGCCCGATATTTAAGGCGTACTGAAGCAGTTTATTGCTCCGGTTAAACTAAGCATGTCCTTTTGTGTTTTGTATAAATACACACGCTAATCAACAGAATCATATTGTGTGTGTGTATATATATACAATATATTCAAGAAAATAACAGATTTAATAAAAAAAAACAAAATTAATCTTCAGCTCGTGGTTTAATGTCATTTACCGAAGTAGCTTTTGCATAATTATTGATCCGATTAAAACTAAGCATGTGATCTTTTTTGTCTTTTGCATTAATATTTGCTGTAATAGATACGATAATCAACACATTAATCATGTTGTTTTGTATATATAGAATATATTAAAAAAATAATATATTTAATAAAAACAAAATGCTTCAACACGTGGTATAATTTCATTTATCGAAGTGGCTTTTTGCTAACCTTTTCCTCTAGCAACAAATTAACGGGAAACATCATGAATGGCTTTTTTTTCTTTTTTTCTTTAACCCACTTTAACCATTTTCTTAATTTTTTTAATAAATTGTTAAATTGTCTCCTCATTTCGTATATAGTATACATTCTTTTGGAGCTTTTATTTAATCTGTAGAAAAAGAGTGATAAAAGCTTTGACTTTTTTGTAAATATTTAAAATAAAAGAGTTTAATGGGTCAAAATAATTTTTAAATTTGTTAATAAACAATAAAATTGTTAGAGTGAAGTTTACAATGTCCTAATAAAACTCTGATACAAATTTAAAAATTAATTTTTATGGCTTTTTGAAAGCAATTCTAAAAAACTGAAGTATTTATGACAGGACATCTAAATGATAAACAACTTTTGAAGCCAAGATATCAAACCTACCTTTTAAGAAGCTCTCGTAAAAAAGCCCCCGCTTGACAACCACGGTTAAATTTTAGGCCATTGTTCACTTCATGGATTCGAGTTTTCAATTCGAGCTGAGATATGACATTTTCTAAGAGCTTTGTACTGTAGCAGAAAAAGTTAAATGTGACATTTTCTGAGAGCTTTTTACTGTAAAAACCTATAACTAACAACTTGAATCGGTGAGGCCTTAATGGAAACAACATACTGCATGTGTAACGTGCTTCACTATGATAGCCCGAATCAAAATTATAGTCTTTGCCCTTGAAACGAGCTACCTGATTGCCCACAATATTTTCATCCAAATTAGTTAACTGTCCTAATATTCTGAAATATTTTATTGATAATAAAAAATAATTTATCAAATTAAAAGTTGAAGTGACAAATCACCAATTTAGTGAATAGTTCGAAATCCGGCGTTATTCTATAAAAAAAAAAAAAAAAAAAAAAAAAAAAAAAAAAACCTTAATGTTTAAACTAGAAGAAGTGTCAAATACACGAACAATATTTAAAAGTAATAAGCTGCTTTCGATTTATATTTCTTTAACGAGCTGTTTTTGTCCTATACATTTTTTCTAAATTACCATCTTAAGTTCGATGAAATAACGTGAACGCACAGAATCACACCAAAGTACATAAAAAAAGTCCCTATTTTTTTAGTTAGAATTATACCACTATATATCTATATCATCTATTCTTAGCGCTTTTATATACATACATACATACATACATACATACATACATACATACATATATATATATATATATATATATAAATGAATGTGAGGATGGACAAATTATAAGGAAGACACATTTTCCACTTTCTTTTGAGAAAAACTTCCATGGCTCTCCTTGATAATTATTGGCCACTGTTTCCCACCATTTTTCTTCTAGTTTTGCTTAAGTTCTTTATCTTCAAGAAGAAACCAACAAAACCAGAATTCAATCTCCCACCAAGCCCTCCAAAACTTCCCATCATTGGAAACCTTCACCAGCTCGGAAACAACCCTCACATCTCTCTCCATCACTTGGCACAAAAGTATGGTCCAATATTTTACTTGCAATTAGGTCAAATCCCAACAGTGATAATTTCATCTGCTAGACTAGCGAAAGAAGCACTGAAAACCCATGATCTCGCTTTCGCAAGCCGTCCCGAACTCATCGCGGCCAAGTACCTCTTCTACAATTGCACTGACATGGCTTTCTCACCTTATGGAGCTTATTGGAGGTACATCCGGAAAATATGCATACTTGAGCTACTCAGTCCCAAAAGGGTCCAATCTTTCAGCTTTGTTAGAGAAGAAGAAGTTGCCCGTCTTGTTCGTCGCCTCGCGGAGCCTTATCCCCGAACGGTTAACATGAGCAAGATGCTAGGGTTTTATGCAAACGATGTCGTTTGCAGGGTGTCTTTCAGGATGGACTTTTCGGAACGAGGAGACTTTGATCAGAAGGGCTTCCAAAAGCTGCTTGAGGAGTATCAGGAGTTGCTAGGAGGGCTCAGCGTTGGAGATTTCTTCCCTTCTATGGAGTTTGTGCTCAGTTTGACGGGTATGAAATCAAGACTTGCGCACACCTTTAAGCGGTTCGATGAAATTTTCGATCAGATTGTGGCCGAACATCTCAATCCCAAGAGAGAAAAAGAGGAGACTAAAAAGGATCTTGTGGATGTTTTGCTTGATATTCAAAGGAATGGATCTGGGGAGATGCCTCTCACATTGGATAATGTCAAGGCTCTTATCCTGGTAATTATACTAAATATAACTTTTTTGTCTCCTTTCTTTTTTTCTTTTTTTTTTTTTTCTTTCCTTCCTAAATTTTATCAAGAATTCAGATATGTAAACAACATAACCAAGATTTTATCATAATTTTCTACATTACAGTGATTTTGGTCTCATACTGACATTGCATGTTTTTAACCGTTGTGCCCTGTTAAAATAAAATCAAAATAAAAACGTATACATAATAGATAGTATTTTATACGAACATAAACTACTAATAATAGTTTATTTTTTCAAATCTTACTGTAAAATGTTACTTTCTAATATGTTTGTAATGTGACTTATTAATATTGGGAATAATCACCATCGGTAGGTACTTCTTACCACTATTCCATGATCGTTAACTAATTCAAGTACATATATGTAAGAATGTTTTCAGAGGAAGCAAGAGGCTGGCACATCGACAGAAATGGCAATTTAGCTTGCAAACAGGCGGCTGTCATCCACAGCTTGCAGACTTAGTTATGATTGTTTTGGCCTTAACCATTCTCACTTTTCTAGGTTAATCTTACAAATGAGTTTTAAGATTTACCTTCAATTCTATTTTGATATGTAACTTTTAAAACATCTCATAATTAGTCTTTAAGGCTTTACTTTATTTTAGTTTCGATCCTTCTATTAGCTTAGTGATAGATATTTGACACAATTTATGAAAATTAGAGACTAAAATTAAAAATATATAAAATTTAAGGACTAAAACAATACAAAAATAAAAGTTAATGTTTACAGATAGTTTAAAAATTTTAGCTGTTTCTAATTTTAGTACATAATTATTTATACAAACCCTATGAAATTTTAATGCTTAGTTAATAGAAGGAGTGAAACTATACTAATTGTGGGGTGTTTGAAAAATCAAAAACTAAAGTGAGATGCAGAGTAAATTTTATGGACTATTTGTGAAATTAACCTTTACTTTCATATTTCTTTTCGGTTTTTAACTTTTTTATGAGCAGTTATTCTCACTACTCTTTTGGACTTTCGTTTTCTTTTTATTGTATTTTAATAACATGTATTTTAATATGAATAGGTATTTTAATAATATCAAATTAGGATTCTCTATTCTCTTAGATATCATTTTTCCCTTCTCACAGTATATAGTATAAAAAATAAAAAATAAAAAAAATAAAAAATAAAAAACGTTTATGAGTCATTCGATTTTCATCAGATTTTCTCATCATCCATCCAGGTATAGTTATAGCACTTAGAAATATTCAAAATTGTCAGCAAATGTGTCGTAGAACACAGGCCACCATGATTTTGAACATTTGACGCGGACACAAACATGGGTTGTGATATCTTGTACAACTTTTTCCTCTTATTTTTGGAAAACAAATCAAATAATAATTCTCAATAATATTACTATGGCCTCTTGGCAGGACATGTTTGCTGCAGGAACAGACACAACCTTCATAGTCCTTGACTGGGGAATGACGGAGCTCATTTTGAACCCTAAAGTTTTGGAAAAAGCACAAGCTGAAGTTAGAAGTGTTGTGGGAGAGAGAGAAGTTGTTTTAGAGAGTGATTTACCTCAACTCAACTACATGAAAGCAGTCATCAAAGAGACATTCCGGTTACATCCACCAGCTCCAGTTTTACTCCCAAGAGAATCCCTGGAACATGTTGTCATTGATGGTTACGACATTCCAATCAAGACAAGGATCTTTGTCAATGCATGGGCAATAGGGCGAGACCCCGAAACCTGGGAAGATCCAGAAACGTTTAAACCGGAAAGATTTCTCGATAGCCTTATCGATTTCAAAGGGAAAGATTTTGAGCTGATTCCTTTCGGGGCTGGTCGGAGAATTTGCCCGGCTATTACGTTTGGTACGGCAACTGTCGAGCTTGCGTTGGCTCAGCTTCTCCATAGCTTTGATTGGGAGCTTCCTCCTGGTGTTACGACCAAGGATTTGGATATGACGGAAGTTTTTGGCATCACCATGCACAGGAAATATGGCTTGGATGTACTTGCCAAACCACGTTTTCCTTGAACTAACTGGAGAATACTCTGTCCATTAAAAACATGTGTACTATGTATATCTCCATACTCGTGATAAAATATGAACCTATCAAGTCGTTTTTATGTCAATAATTAAATTATTCTGGAATGGTTGCGTTGAGAGTTGAGACTGATCTCTATGAGTGACGTGGCAACTGAAGACCAAGTGGCAATACAACTGTGTATTTGTTCTGTTTTATTTACTTAGACTCAGTCGGCTCATTTAAATTTTTAATTTAAATTAAAATATAATTTTATTTGAGAATTTTTTATTATAATAAAAAATTAAATATAATTGATTTTAAAATTTTTTTACTATAATAAAATTTAAAATTTAAATTTAAATTGATAAAATAAACAAAATTTAATATTAGTTGTACAACTCAGTGCAATAAATACCAAATAAGGATTACGGGAAGTTTTTCTTTTTTTTCTTCTCAGATTGTTTTTCTGGTTTTAGAGAGAGATATAGGAGGCTAGTCAGAGACAGAAGAGAGTGAGAATTGAGAGAGCAAAAGGGTCTGTGAGAGAATTCATGAAGATCTGGGTTTTGCTTTCATTCTTGGCTCTTGTATTGCTGTGAATCTGGTAATAAAAGTTGACTTTCTTGGTTTTTCTCAGTTGAAGAGAGCCTCAATTTCTTTGGTGTTCTTGTTCGCTCGATTGTTGGTTTTCTTGATCGCTCTGGAGTCGTAAAGTGAGAAATTGCTCTGATTTCCTCACATGTTGCAATATTTTTCTTTGTTGTTTCCAAGTGGTACAATTTCATATTCAAATTCCCTTTAATTCCATCAATATTTATCTGCCGATCAGGCTCTTTTTTGGTAATCGAGAGGTCTTATCTCGACAAGGTTTTTGCTGTGGCCCCTTACCTTAAAAGGGTAGGTCTCGAATCTTTCTTCATTGGAAATTTCTCTGTTTTTTTATTTTTTTATTTTTCTTTGCTCTGCTTTTGGATGCTGTTTTCCTATTTATTTTGCTTATTTGAGTTTTGCTACAATAAAATACTCTCACAAACAGTCACATTTAATTTTTTTGTTACAATAAAAAATTCTCATATAAAGTCACATCTCAACTCAAATTAAAAACTTGAATCAGCGAATTAAACAGGTTTTTTCAGTCCTTTCCGAATTGTTGAGACGTTCATGACATTCATATTTTATTTCATTGCTTTTCAGTAATATTGAGTGGAGGGCTTATAATAAATAGAAATTTCGGGCCCGTTTAATTCATTGATTTAAATTTTTAATTTGAATTGAGATGTTACTTTATATGAGAATTTTTTACTGTAACAAAAGTTAGATATGACTGTTTCTGAGAGTTTTTTACTATAATAAAACACAACTCAAATCGGTGAAATGAATGGGACTTAAGAAATTGACATCTCTTTAATAATCTAGTTGGGATGTTATTAAAATTTCTCTAATTGTACACCTCTTTATTGGAAATTGGCACTACGTACCAGAAGCTCTCCACTTGGATATTGTTAAGAATACACAGTTTACCAACCATCCGTAAATAGGCTAATAGAGATTTAAGCAAAAAGCAAGAAACAACCAGACATAAATCTAAAAATCAGCTGGGAAGGAATTTCTATATAAGAACCAAAGTATCATTCTTTGTCAATATTTCAACGTCCACACAATATGCTTCATTCAAAACTTCTTTTTGGACAAAAACCAGTTGGAACGATCTAGAAATAAAAAAGGCTACATAATCGCCCCAAATGCCCAACTTATCAGTTAACAATAAATTAAAAAAAATAAAATAAAACCCTAAGCTGCATACTTTGGAACGGCCAAATGTGTGAAAACTGATCAAGATTGAACATACTAATCTGATGCGGCGTTAAATATCATTACTCGCCCTTCAATCTCCCAGACATCTAGCAGAAAAATATATCTACCATCTACTATATAATACAAGCCTCTTAAAGTAAGCATGTGTCATGGAATTTTTTTTTTTTCTTTCTATTTTTTCCCAGTAAGCATGTGTCATGGAATTTTTTTTCTTTCTATTTTTGCCCTTTTTATTTTTCAGTTGTTAAATTCTTGCATGTTTGTCTTTTATATATACTTTGTCTCTTATGTAACTTCCAACCAAATTTTCTTTTTTTATTTTTCTATGTGTCTCATTTATCATTTTTACTTTTCACTTACTTATTGCATACTATTATTTAATAATTTTATTTTTATATAAATAATTATTAAGTTTTTTTATGTTAAAATTATATAAAAACTAAAATGAACATACACTATTAACACAATTTAATAAATTAATCTAAATTCCATGGCCCATTTATATAATGAATGTGTATGAGAAAGGCATTGACGTCTCATGGCCCATTTATAAGCAAATAATTAAAGTAGTTTTTGAGTCAAAGCCGATTCTTATTTTTCTTTCTTTTCCTCTCCTTGGTCATTAATCTTAATTTTGCCTCCCATATATGTCAGATTTGGATCACCTTCCTAGAATGTAGTGACTGTGAGATATCCATCTCCTTCTATATTAATTATTATCACGCATGCTGCATACATACATATATATAATCAGACTTAAAGAAAAAAAAAAAAAAAAAAAAACAAAGTTGGATTTGTTTCCATATTTATTGAATTCATTACCAATCATATAAAAATTGTGAGAGAAATTTGAGAGATTTAAGAGATTAAGAGAGTTTGAGAGAAATTGAGAGAGCTTGAGAGAGTTTGAGTGAGGAAAATGTGTGGGGGATGAGGAGTATTTATAAGAAAATTTGAGTTTTTCCCCCAAATTTGGATCCAACGGTCATTTTTTGTCTCGGCAGGTCAGGTTCGGGCCGAAAAATTGGGCAACGGTGAAAATAAAAGCCGTTGGAATCGGGCTTTCGGGCGGCGGTCAGGTCGCGCCAATGTTCAAAAAAACTAGCCATTGATCGGGCTTCGGGCAATTCGGACCGGTGGGAAAAAAATTTAAAAAAAAAATCAGAAATTAACAGTCGGGGCCTTTCATCGGCAATGCCCTTCAACAATTCTGATTTTTCTCGGGCAGCCATATGGGCCTGTCTGCCAAGTCTGAAAAATTCGAGCTTCGAGCAAGCCCGCCGGCCCAAAGTTCCAGCACTGATCAAATTAAGAAGAAGGAATGTACAGTTTTGTAACTTAATCATATATTATGCTTCAAATGTTCACTAAAACAGAGGAAAAAAGGAGTAACTCTTTTGCGTTTGGGAAATTGGGACAAGCAAAAAATAACAAACAATAACGAATAAACTGTAATAGAACAAGCAAAGCAATCAACTGATCAATTTGTCGGAAGTCTCAATCCCAGAGTTCATTTCAATAATTCCGAAACCGAGTACTTGATCCACCCGAAAATTCGAGTCTCAAAGGCTTGAAGACTGACGCTAATATATTCTCTGCATAACTGCACATATATCTTATCAATAGTTTTAGATTAGAAACTCCATTAATGGCTTTCCTTGATCAGTGTCTAGAGTTCAAGCCCTCATCCTGTTCTTTGCCCTAATTTTCCTTGTGATTTCACTGAAGTTCATCATAAGGAAAAACCCAATTATTAGAGAAAAAAAAAATCATTTAATCTCCCACCAAGCCCTCCAAAACTTCCCATCATTGGAAACCTTCACCAACTTGGCAAAAACGCTCACATCTCTCCAAAACTTGGCACAAAAGTATGGTACAATATTTTACTTGAAACTAGGTCAAATCCCCACAGTCATAATTTCATCAGCTAGAATAATAGCCAGGGAAGCGTTTAAAACTCATGATCTCGCACTGCCAGGCTGCCCCCAAATCGTCGCCGCCAAGTACCTCTTCTACAACTGCACTGACATGGCTTTCGCCCTTTATGGAGATTACCATGGAGATGCGTTCGGAAACTCTGCGTAGTTAAGCTTCTCAGTGCAAAAAGAGTGCAAAAAGAGTCCAGTCTTTTAGCCTTATTAGAGAAGAAGAAGTAGCCCGTCTTGTTCATCGTGTCGCAGAGCCTTATCCTCGAATGGTTGACCTTAGCAAGATGCTAGCACTTTGCGCTAATGATATTGTTTGCAGGGTGTGTTTAGGAAGGGACTTCTCTGGAGGAGGAGAATATGAGAAGCATGGTTTCTAGAAGTTGCTTGAAGAGTATCAAGAATTGCTTGGAGGGCTTGGAATTGGAGATTCCTTCCCTTCCATGGAACTTGTGCACATCTTGACGGGATTTAAATCAAGAGTCGTGGAAACGGTTAAGGGCTTTGATAAACTTCTTGATCAGATTGTGGCCGAACATCTGGATGCCAAGAGCGAAAAAGATGATGAGCATAAGGACCTTGTTGATGTCTTGCTTGATGCACAGAAGGAGGAATTATTCAGTACACCGGGTGTACCACATCATATTGCTTATGTAGTACATCCGTTTAATAAGATTGTACCACTTAGACACCCGTCTAATGAAATTATACCATTTAGACATTTTTTTATATCAACTTTTCACTTTTATTTTCTCTCTTTCCTAATAGGTATTCAAATGATACAATTTTGGTGGACGGGTGTCTAAATGATACAATCTCATTAGACGGGTATACTATATAAACAATATGATGTATTATATCCGGTTTACTGAATAATTCCTCGCATAGAAGAATGGCTCTAGTGAGATACCTCTCACCACAGATAATGTGAAGGCTATCATCTTGGTAAGTGTCGATGTCTTCCGAAAGTTTTTCTTTTTCCTCCTTTCCAAGAAAATCCCCCAAAACTATTTTACCATATCATCTAAATTTAAAAACTAGACCATTATATATGCTAAATGGTTTTAATAATAAGTAATAATAAGATAAATAAAAAACATAAAAAAGTAATATTGAGGGATGATCAATGGGACAGGAAAAACAAGACAATAGATCTAGACTTGTGGGTACTATCTTTAGGATGGGTCTTACCTTCGCATTTGCGGGACTACATAGCTATCCAACTCGACCATCAAAATTATTTTTTTAATAAATTATGAGTAAAGATAACTAACATAAAAAATTACTATGGAAAATAATTAATCATATATATATATATATGTGTGTGCGCGCGCGCGCATGTATATTAAGACGTGTCTTAAGATTTTAAGAATAATAGTATTGAAATAATTTATGTTTTATATATTTTTATTTTCTTATCATCCCAAATCTAATTATATATTGAAATCTTTTTCTCCTCTCTTTATACTTCTCTCCATTAATTCTTTTCCTGCAATATGCTTAGTTTCTGATCAATCCCTTTTTTTAAAATAATTGACGATAGATTATAACTAATATCACAGTTATAGGTCACGTTATCCTAACTAGCTAGATTGACACCTACTAGCCAACCCACCTCTATCAAACCCTCCTCGTTTAATAACAAAAATATATGTGAGATAATGGTTAAATAATATATGGTATCAGTTTTTTATGCTAATTGTCCATTCTTTTAATCGGCTCATTAAAAAAAAAAAAAAAAAAAAAAAAGTAGTTAGATATATATGTGGCTGAAGACAAAAATCATTGGATTTTGTTTTATTTTATTTATTTATTGCTATTTGTACAAAAAAAAAAAAAAATCGTGACATTTCTACAACAGGTTGTATTGAAAGTTGACGATATCAAATACTGAAAGAGATAATTCTACAATAATAAAACATTTTTATATAAATTTTAATGTACTAGATAAGTATTACTTTAGTTTAATTCTCTTCCGTTAGTAGTCTCAAATAAATTCTTTGGATACGTCAGTTATTATTATTCATTTTGTTGTTTTAGGATATGTTTGGTGCAGGAACTGATACAAACTTTATAGCCCTTGATTGGGGAATGACAGAATTGATAATAAACCCCAAAGCCATAGCTAAAGCACAAGCGGAAGTTCGAAGCGTTGTGGGCGAGAGAAGAGTGGTTTTAGAAAGTGATCTTCCTCAATTGAATTACATGAAAGCAGTCATTAAAGAAACCTTCCGATTGCACCCGCCTGCTCCTGTTCTAATGCCAAGAGAATCCCTTGAACATGTCGAAATCAACGGATACAATATTCCAACCAAGATAAGGATCTTTTTCAATGCCTGGGACTCCGTTAAAAAAGTTCACATGTCGTCGCTAATAAATTCATTGTCGTCGCAAATAACAATTTTTAAAGCCGGAAGGTAATTTGTTTTTTGACAGCCCTATTGTCGTAAATAATCTAGTTTAAAAGAGAAAGTATTGGCGGAAAAAAAAAAAAAAAAAAGGGGTGGATGTTTTGAGTTTATACCAAATTTTGGGGCTGAAAAAAATGTCGCCATAAATAATCTAGTTAGAAGAATCTGCCCTGGTATGGCTTTTGGAATGGCGGCTATTGAGCTGGCTTTTGCTCAACTTCTCCATAGCTTTGATTGGGAGCTTCCTCCGGGTGTTACGGCTAAGGACTTGGACATGTCTAGAGTTTTCGGCATTACCTGCATGCCCAGGAAGGCTGGGTTGGTCGTCATTGCCAAGCCGCGTTTTGACTATGTTTCCACTGTAAAACTCTAGAGATAAGGCTGTGTAAAATGCAATAAAAACTTGTGATCTAAAGTAAAAAGCTTCCAAGAAACTGCGCGTTTTTTGTAATAAATGTTCTAATTTCTTGCCGTAATATTGCTAGAGAAATTTTTCCTTAGCCATATCTCTTCTACAAATGCGCAACCTCTCACACAAAGCAATCACATTTCAGGCAAAAAACAGTTTACATTCAAAGAAAGAGAATTACCATCCCGACTTTGAACGCAAAACTCTTAACATTTAATAATAGATATTGTCGTCATTAAATCAATTGTTAGACAGATAATAACTAACTTTGAAAAGATAATTAGTAAGAAATACAAGTATATTCAGTCGTCGATATTGGTGCAATTTCTTGTAATATTGAATTTAATAAAAATCTAGGATCATAAAAGAAGTAAACATATGCTAAAATGTTCCATAAAAATCAAAGAGAAAAAAGCACCAACTCTTTTGCATTATTTGGGAAATTGGGACAGGCCAAAAATAGGAAACAAGAATGAATGAACTGTAACAGAAAAAATAAGACAATCAACTGATCAGTGTGTGTGTTGGGAAGTCTCAAATATTCCCCAGATCATCACTTTAAATAATTCTGAAAGCGATCGTATTTGATCCACGTGATTCAAGTCTCAAAGGCATGGAGACTGACAATAATATATCCTCTTACATACATGATGATCTGGTCAGTTTAGCTTTAGAAGGACCGCCATCAATGGCGGTTAATAATTTCCTATACGAATTGTCATCCTTGCTCTTTTTCATCATTTTGCTTGTGATTTCCCTGAAAATCATCTTCAGGAAAAGCACAATGATTATAGAAAGAGGAACACCATTCAATCTCCCACCAAACCCTCGAAAACTTCCCATCATTGGAAACTTTCACCAACTTGGGAAAAACCCTCACATCTCTCTCCGCAACTTGGCACAAAAGTATGGTCCAATATTTTACCTACAACTTGGTCAAGTCCCAACTGTGATAGTTTCATCAGCTAGACTAGCCAAAGAAGCATTGAAAACCCATGATCTAGCATTCTCAAGTCGTCCTAGAATCATCACCGCCAAGTACCTCTTCTACAACTGCACTGACATGGCTTTCTCCCCTTATGGAGATTACTGGAGATACGTTCCGAAACTCTGCATCCATGAGCTTCTCAGTGCAAAAAGAGTCCAATCTTTCAGCTTTGTTAGAGAAGAATAAGTTGCTCGTCTTGTTCGTCGTGTCGCAGAGCCTTATCCTGGAACTGTCAACCTTAGCAAGATGCTGACACTTTATGCTAATGATGTATTTGCAGGGTATCTTTAGGAAGGGACTTCTCTGGAGGAGGAGAATATGACAAGCATGGCTTCCAAAAGATGCTTGATGATTATCAAAAATTGCTTGGAGGGCTCGGAGTTGAAGATTGCTTCCCTTCCACGGAGTTTGTGCAAATCTTGACAGGAATTAAATCAAGACTCGTGAAAACGTTCAAGAGGTTTGATAAACTTTTTTATCAGATTGTGGCTGAACATAGGACAAAAAAAGATGACGAGCATAAGGACCTCGTTGATGTTTTGCTTGATAAAAATGAGTCTGGTGAGATACCTCTCACCATGGATAATGTTAAGGCTATCTTCTTGGTAAGTTTGTTAAGTTTTTATTATATATTTATTTAGTTTTGGCAAAAGTTTCCAGTATCATTTATCACATAATTGTTTGCGCTTAATTCTCTTCACCAAGTGGTCACTCAATTCAATAAATATTCTTGGATCTGTCATAGATTACTACTCGTTTATTATTTGCAGGACATGTTTGCTGCAGGAACTGATACAATCTACATAGCCCTAGATTGGGCAATGACAGAGCTAATCACGAACCGCAAAGCCTTAGATAAAGCACAAGCCGAATTGCGAAGTGTTATGGGCGAGAGAAAAATGGTCTTAGAGAGTGATCTGGCTCAACTGAACTACATGAAAGAAGTTATCAAAAAGACCTTCAGATTGCATCCACCAGCGCCTGTTTTAGTCCCAAGAGAATCCCTCGAACATGTGGTCATTGACGGGTACGATATTCCATCCAAGACAAAGATCTTTATTAATGCCTGGGCAATTGGGAGAGACCCCGGAATCTGGGACGATCCAGAAACATTTAAACCGGAGAGATTCCTCGATAGCCCTATCGATTACAAAGGACAGGACTTCGAGTTGATACCCTTTGGGGCAGGTAGAAGGATTTGCCCTGCTATGGCTTTCGGAATTGCAAGTGTGGAGCTTGCGTTAGCTCAACTTCTCCATAGCTTCGATTGGGACCTTCCACCTGGAGTTACAGCAAAAGATTTGGACATGGCTGAAGTTTTCGGCATCACAATGCACAAGAAAGTTGGTTTGGAGGTCGTTGCCAAGCCGCGGTTTTAATAAGCTAGAACAGTGTTTGCAACAAAAGATAGTATAACATATGTTGTGCTGTAAAAACCTACTTCAAGTATGCTTGTAAAAATCTAGGGTGTTTGAAGCTATAAAACCAAGTGAATTACGGTTATAAAATACGAGATGAACAGTCTAGAAGCTAAGTTAGGGTTGTAAAATACGATCTGTACGGAACAGCTTACCACGTTTATGTAGAACAAATTCCTCGTGATCTTCCCATAAAATTCTCTTTCTTGTAGTTCAATGCACTACGTTAAACGTTGATGTCTCCATTTCTCTGTCAGAATTTAATGATTTTTTCCGTAATTAGAGGATTTGTTACCTTTTTTAGTTTTGTGGTTATAAACGGGCAAGAATCATAATTAGCCAGCTAATTAGGCTCTATTTAGAGGATTTTTCGTTTTTAATTTGATGTGTTATTCCTCTATAAATTATGTATTTTGTTTCAATTTGAAATGAGATGAATAAAACATGTAGCGTATTTTTCTTTTCCCTTAACATTATTTTCAAGCACGTGTAAGTGGACACTCACCCAAGCGCACCGAAAGTTTGTTCCCATGAATTAATAAATATACTCACCATATATATACTTGGCAATATTAGGTTTCTCTGTTTTCTGGTTTAATATTTCAAACAAACATCATAACGATCAACAGAGCGCGACTATTCTCGAAGCAACTTGATATGTTATTCAGTTCTATTATTAGGTAAACGACAACATTCTTGATCCATGGATTTGTTAATACATGAACTTGCAACAGTAGTAACGTATGATACCACATTCCACTAGCTAGATCGGCAAAGGTCTCGAAATATAGCCAATATTTACTTCCTGAAAGATATCACACATACATACATACATACATACATACATATATATATATATATATATATATCATCAATAAAGAAAATGATAACACTGTTCATAATTGTTTTGTAATTGAAAGTGGGAAGCGATATTAAAGTGGGAAAAAGAAAGTCGTCTGCTCATTATGATTTATATGTCTAATTTTGTTGATGAAGATTTTCCAAAAACATACAATGCTCAAGATTGAATTTTAATAGGAAATCGCTGAAAAGTTCCATTTTTTTTGGTAGAATATGAAAATTGATTTTAATACGAAATCATGTGATTTGAAAATTTTCATTTTTTTTATTAGAATCATGATTCGAAAAATGCAAACGGAATTTTAGTTTTCTATATCTACTACCGATCAGTCTTGCATTAAAGAGATGACGGTCTTTACTCAGGAATTATGAAAATTTTGGTAGATGATTTGTTGATTCTTTATGATCCAGTGTTGTTGAGTTTAATTTTCAAATTCATCATTTCTCATCATACACGTGTCATCATACGTCTCGAAAAAATGTAATTAAATCACAAAATCACCGGCTGAAATGAGCCGCGAGCTATCGGCATCTTGCTGGTCTTAACGCTACTCGAACGACCAGTCTAACAGCTAACTAGACGAGTCAGCCAACGAAATTGCCAGTTCAGCATTTGAGAATTAGCATGGAGATCTCCTTCCTAGTAGATATTCTCAGCACTTAATAGTGGGATCATACCCAAAAAAACAAAGGAGAAAGTCAACTATCACATCTACTTGCTCCCTAAGCATCCTCTCTATATGGAAAGTCTTCCTAGAGAATCTTCAATCAAAAGTCAAACGGAAAACTACGCAAGGGCTTATTTTCAGCCATCAAGAGCCTATAAATACAGATCATAGGCGTCCAAGATAGAGATGAATGTGGGCGTGTATCCACCAGGATTTGAGTTATAATGGTTCATTTATTTTAAAAAAGTATGAGTCATAAGCCTCACACCGTATGAAAAAACAAAAAAGAGAACTTAACCATTCTTGTGATAATATATTATTTTTAATATACTCCCTTTAAAACCACACCATATCCCAACTACAGATGCTAATCATAAAACATGTGAAAATAATTTATCTAATATATAACATGTTGTTATATTTCTATACTTTTTATAATAAATTTTAAGCTTTAAAACTTGTAAAAGCAAACTTTGAATCTTTTAAATAGTATTTTATTTTTCATCAAATTGAAGATAGAAGGCAACTAATGAGTATCAAGGAGCACAAGGACATCCCAACTAATGAAAATAACAATGTAATTATTAAATGAGGATCAATACATCAATTATAGCAATTTTGACTCCAAAAATTTAACATAGCTCGATCGGTGTCAAATATAGCATCCAGTACAGTGTGTGTCAAATTTAACATTGAAAATGGCATTACATTCAAGAGTCAATATTTTATTCAAGTGTTAAATTTTAATTTTGACACTACATTAAAGATATATAATATTATTAAAAACAAATGTACTCTCTCTGTGTCATATCTTTTTACGCGCCACCTTCATACACAGCATTCGCATTTTTAATCAATTACCCCACTTATCTCAACACTTTCTGGTTCAAAATTTCAAAGCAACCATAACATGGAAATATGATAAAAAACTATATATATATATATATATATATATCTTTCACTCGTCGCCTTCATACAAAGAATTCACACATATATTTACTTAAGTACTCCACTTATCTCAACAGTTGGTCCAAATTTTCGATGATCGACAGCTATATATAAGCACAAAGCATATATATCTTTGAATATTATTCAGTTCTATTAATATTAGCTAGGTAATTAACAACTCTCTTAATCCATGTATTTTTTTGTTTACAGGAACTTGAAACAAGACAACATTGTTAACAGCAACGTATAACCATTACATTCGTGTAGGGAAATAATCCAAAGAATATGAAAAGTACAAATTATAAAGATAAGTGTTTGACTGATTGGCTCCGCAGAAACTGGAATTTAACGGTGACACTTGAATGCTTAATTGGCTCCGCAGCCATGAGAAGTGGATAAATGATGGATATTGGGAATCATTAAACGTTTACATTATTATGTTGCTCCTATGACGTGATAAATGGTTCTAAATACTGATATACGTCGACGAGCGCTAGAGATATATGGCGAGATGGCCGCGAGATGGCGAGATGGCTTTGGCTAGAATACATGAATATATACACTTGGCACCATTTTGTGACTTTGGTTTGAACTACAATTACAATGTTTTCTCTCATAAAAATTTAAATTTTTATTCAAACTTTTCATTCAAACTTAAGACTAAATGGTCATTAGAATGAGATATGTAGAAAATCCTAACTTCATTTGATCAGATACAAGATCTGATGGTTATATCAAAACCTTAGAATGTTATAAGGAATTCTTTGAAGTCTTTGTGCATTACAAGAGAAACAAGTCTTGTATGGTGAAATAATGAATTGGATCCATCAGAATAAGGCTCAGGTGGACCCGTCGTCAAATGACAATTTTCTTGTTGCGATTTTCAGTGTGCAATTGTCGTATACATGTGCCGTAATGTTATCATTAACAACGGCCTTTGCATTCTCCCCACGAAATAATAACATAAGGAAAAAGAAAACAATACACGTAATTTGTTTGTTTGATTTGGTCTTTAAATACAAGCACTTCTAAGAAACTAGTGTTGTGCATGGCAATTCATTACCTAATTGGCTTCAAGCATGAATAAGTGGACCAAACCATTAATATTTGGTACATTGAATGGCAATGGAAAGTTCTATATACAATATTAGTAAGTCATGCACTTCGCCTGCAGATTCGAACAAGAAGGAAAATTATCCGAATAAAAGTGGCTTCATATCTAACAAACAGCTGCGTGACTTGAAAACGTATCTATGCTACGCCAAATCTCGATGTAACAGTTGCATGATCAACTTCTGTGTCCCTTTATTTATGTTCTTTTTTATATTCTTTTAATAAATATGATTATGTCACGTTAAATAAAATTTTATATCACATCAATTAAATAGTTATAATATTTAAAATATTTTAATTAATGTGACATGATCTTATTAGAAGGATATGAAAAGAGACACAAATATTAAGATGTATGAGCCCTATCCATTTATTTAACAATATATATTAGAAAATTTAGAGCATCTCCAACCATGTTAGTTATTTTATATCTTTAGCCATAACGACTAATGATTAACTTTTTTTCCTGCATTTTTCCACTCCGACCATTAGCCAAATGATTAGCTATCTTAAAGAATGTATTTTACACTAGCCAAATATAGCTAGCAAGAGAAATCAACTCTTATGTCTCCTTTTTGGTGTCCCCTTTTATGTCCCTCTAGAAATATAATGACACGTCAATTAAAAAGTCATGAGAGTTAAGTGACGTGTCAAGATCTTATTAGGGAGACACAAAAAGGACATGTATGAGCTCAATCCCTAGCGAGAATGGGCTAGCAATTTAATTTTTTAATATTATTTAATTCTTTCAAACAGTAATAAATTTTAAATTCAATAAATATTAAATAATTTATGTTTAGTTGTAAGTTTTCTATTCCAACTATGCTATTTTAGATGTCTTTAGCCAAAATAGCTAATGATATGACTTATTTATTTATTTATTTCCACTCTAACCGGTTAGTTATTTTAGAAAATGCATTTCTCATTAGCCAAACATATCTAACAAGAATGGCTAGCCATTAATTAATTTTTTTATTATCTTATTATTTGATTTAATAAAAAGTAAAAGTTAAAGAAAATTATCTACGAAACAACTTAAAATTCGATTGTCCTCTCCAAAATTCTTCCCCTAATTTTTTTCCTCTCTTTTACACTCTACCAAACATAGGCTTACTCATATAACTCTGTCAACATCAAGGGAAAAAAATCTCAATTAGAAGTCTGAAATTCATCTTCAATCAGTGCTGCAACTTCGAGCGGCGGGCATGCCCGGAGCCCAAAAATTTTTGGGCACGGCGGGCAGGTGCCTCTCGCAGCTTGACCACGGTATTTTTCAGGCACGGGCTCGGGCAGCCTGAAAATATTCATTCCCCTGACTGCCCACCACCGTGGAAAAGTCATCCCTTGCCATTCGCCGGATTTTTTTTTTGAATTTTCCGGCATTACCCGAAGTTGTCCGAAATTTTTTGACCGTTAGCCTGAAAAATGCCCGAATTTTGAACCAAACGGATCTTTTTTGCCCGACCCGAATTTTCCCCGAAAATTCGAACCAACAGTCGGATTTTTTTACCATTGCCCGACCTGCCCGAACTGCTCGAAAATTATACTAGCCGTTGGACCCGAATTTTTGGGGAAAAAAATTTTCAACCTAAAAATTTTCCTATAAATACCCCCCCTCCCCTCAACCATTTTCCTCACCTAAAAACTCTCATTCTCTCTCAATTTCTCTTAATCTCTCTCAAATCTCTCTTAATCTCGCTTAAATCTCTCTCGATCTCTCTTAATCTCTCTCAAAGCACTCTCAATCTCTTTTATTTTTTATAATGGTTTCTTCTGGTTATGGTGGTGATATTCCCATTGATGCCCAATTCAACATCAAAGAAGGGCAATTTCCTAATGTTTTTCAAACGCAGGAATCGCAAACTATGGAAAGAGTTGCTGATGAAACTGCAAATCCGACCCCTGGTGGACGTACTAGAGGTCAGGGACGTAATGGTGGTGGCACTAGTGGCCGTGGAGGAGAGGCAAGCGGTAGTGCTAGTGCAAGTGTTGCAAGTTCTAAGAAGAAATGCAAGCGCACCTCAGCAGTTTGGGAGCACTTCAACACATTCGAGGAGGTCGGCAATAACGGTAACATTAAATACATAGCTCAATGTAAATATTGTGGTGAGAAATTACAAGGTAACACTATTCACGACACTACACACTTAAGTAGACACTCTGAAAAGTATCTTCAAAGGCAAGGAGGCGGAGCTGATCTCAGCCAAACGCAATTATCATTTGACCGCCAAACCGGCGGTCTAAGCACGTGGAAATACGATCTGCAAGTTGATCATATGGAAATGGCACGATTAATAGCCACATTAGATCAACCACTAAGTTTTACTAAACAAAGAAATTGGCAGCGTTATATTAAAATTGTACATAATCCTAATGCCGAATTTTTTTCTAGAACTACTCTTAGGAAAGATGCATTAAAATTATATAAACAAGAAAATGAAGCATTAATCAACCTTCTACACTCTACCAGCGGTTGCGTTGCGTTAACGGCTGATATTTGGTCCGCCATTGCCAGCAAGGATTATTTAGCTGTAAGCGGACATTATTATAAAGGTTTTGATTTGGATAAGAGAATCTTAGGTTTCAAATGTGTTATAGGATCACATACTACCAATTTAATATATAACACAATTTTATCTGTTATTGATGAATATAGTTTAAGAGATAGAATAATGACCATAACATTAGATAATGCAACTGTAAATACTAAAGCAATAGAACTTTTTGAAAATGCTTTTATTCGGTAATAATGATATATTTCACCAATGTTGTGCATGCCATATAATTAATTTAATAGTAAAGTCCGGTTTAAAATCAATGTCAGGTCATATTAAAAGAATTAGAGATAACATTGCTTGGATTCAAGGTAGTAATCAAAGAATACAAGATTGGTTTAGATTTCTACAAGCATGTAATCAAAATCCTAGAGCATTAGCCTTAGATATGCCCATAAGATGGAACTCTACTTCTATAATGCTTGAACAATGCATCCCCTATAAAGATGCTATAAAAAATTATGTTAGTGCAAAATTAGGACCAGGATTTATAGATGAAACTGATTGGCAAGTTGCCAAACTCTTGTATAACTTTTTAGGTAGATTTCACGAAATTACCTTAAAGCTTAGTGGAGCTTATTATCCAACATCACCATTAGCGTTAAGAGAACTTTTAAGAATGTCTATTTTATTTAGTAAATTTAGGACACACGAGGTTTTAGGAGTTCATATCGCCTCTATGGAAAAGAAGTTTAAAAAATATTGGTCTAAATTACCCATGTTGTATGGTTTCGGTGTTATTTTCGACCTTAGATTAAAATTAGAAGGCTTAGAAAGCGGATTAGATAACTTAGGTGAATTTTTAGCTATCGACACTACTGACCAATTTCCTATTATAAAGGAAAAAATATTTTCTCTCTATATCTCTTACAAAAGTTGGTTTAGAAACACACCTCGTGTTGAACAACCGCAACGACGAGACGACAATCCGCATTCATTCTTGAATGTTTTCGGGTTGTCTAAGAAGAAGAAGAAGACGACGACGATGACTCAAGGTCAAGAAGAATCTGGGAGTGGATCTTCATCAAGAGGTGGTGGCGGATTCAACGAGTTAATGGCGTACCTAAGTGAGGGCTTAGTTATAGACAGTAGTGAAATGTTTGATTTGGTTGAGTGGTGGAGGGCACGAGCATTAACTTGGCCGATCCTAACACGACTGGCAATGGATATTTTTTCGATCCCGATCTCCACTATTGCAGCCGAACAAGCATCCAGTACAACCGGCAGAATACTTGAAGAACGGAGAAACGCATTGCAGCAGGATATTGTTGAAGCTTTGGTGTGCATCAAGGATTGGGACCGTTCCGACCAACGCTTACACGATACAATCTCACCAGCAAACCAAGAATGGATCGATGAATTTAATCACTACAACAAAAAAGGCCATTTGCGACGACATTTTTTGCGACGATAAATGTCGTCGCAAATAATAAAATATTTGCGACGACATGTCGTCGCAATTACTCCCCGTTTAAAAAAATAACCATGTCGTAATTTTAGTGGCGCGGAATTTTGCCGCCAAGGTAATCCATTTTTTATTTGCGACGATTTTTTCTCTTTGTCGTCGCAAATAATTTTTTCAAGATTTCACCAAAAAACTAAAACGCGGGAAAAATGATTATTTGTGACGACATTTCTCATTTATTTGCGACGACTTTGTCGTCGCAAATAATTTCATATTATTTGCGACGACTTTTTCTCTTTGTCGTCACAAATAATTTTTTCAAGATTTCACCAAAAAACTAAACGCGGGAAAAATGATTATTTGTGACGACATTTCTGATTTATTTGCGACGACTTTGTCGTCACAAATAATTTTATATTAATTGCGACGACATTTTCTCTTTGTCGTCGCAAATAATCTTTTCAAGATTTCACCAAAAAAACCAAAATGATTATTTGCGGCGACATTTTTTTTATTTGCAAATAAAATAAAATCGATCTAATATACACTATCTTTTTCCTCTTCATTTTCTCCCGCCGCTTTCTATCTCTCTCCTGCTAAGTCTCTCTCTCTGCCTCTTCTTCCCCTCGCCGCCGCCGTTGCCCGTCGCCACCGGCCCTCTTTTCTCTCTCTTCCCTTCTCCCAATCTCTCTTCCCTTCTCTCTGTTTTCTTCCCCTCTCCGGCCGCCGCTGCCCCGCCCCTGTCACTCCTCTCTCCTCTTCTCTCTCTCTCTTCCGTAGGGTGGCACTACTGTGTGTGTGTGTGTGTGTGTGTGTGTGTGTGTGTGTGTGTGTGTGTGTGTGTGTGTGTGTGTGTGTGTGGGGGGGGGGAAATGGTGGGGGCGGGGGGCCATTTTTTTTAAAAACTAAAAAAAAATTAATTTTAGTTTTTTGCGGCGACGCTTTTTTAGACTTGTCGTCACAAAAATAAGATTATTTGGGCGTGCGTCCGGCGACAATTTGAAAATGTCGCAAAAAAATGATCATATGAGGAGAATTTTGCAACGGCGTATTTGCGGCGCCATTTTTAAAACTAAAAAAAAAAAATTAATTTTGTTTTCGCAAATTTTGACTTGTCGTCGCAAAAATACATTTTTGCGACGACACTATGTCGTCACAAAAAATGTTTTTGCGACCAAATTTTTGCACCAACAAATTTGCGACGACTTGTCGTCGCAAAAAACGTTATTTGCGACAACATTTTGTCGTCGCAAAAACCCCTTTTTCTTGTAGTGAATAGATTAACTTTTAATTTTCAAGACGATCATTCTGCTTCAAATTAAATTTTATTATTCTAATTTGTAAATATTTATTTACTTTGTAATTTCTAATTTGTATAGTGTTATTGTAATCTTGTATAGACTTTGTAAGTTCGTCAAATTTGTAATTCATCCCACAATGATTGCACTCTTTTTTCCTTACCAAGTTTTTATCCCAATTGGGTTTTTCTTTGTAAGGTTTTTAACGAGATAATCATAAATTACAAATTTAAAAATCAATGAAGAAATAATTTTTTTTATATAGTTCGTGTGTTCATTTTAAATTTACAATTGTAATATACACATTGTAATTATACAAATACAATATAAAAATATAATATAAAAAATTTGAAATTCAGGCAGCCAGTCAGGCATCGGGCAGCCTGACCGGGCACGAGCAGGCACCTCCTGCCCGAAGCCCATCCATGGCAATTTTTGGGTCGGATCGGGCATCCCAAATTTTCAGGCATTTCGGGTTTAGTACTCGGGCAAAAATTCAGACTTTTCAGTGATCACGGGGCCCGTCTAAAGTTTCAGCACTATGTTCAATGAGCCTAAAGTGACACCACCAAGGCTACCTGCCAAGTTTGAAGATAAGATATTGTCAGTGACGGTCTATAACATGTAATTCGGCTTTTTATCAAGAAAGTGCTCCTTTAATATCAACCAAAAAAAAAAAAAAAAAAAAAAAAGTTATGTCGTTAAGCATGGCTTTCCTTCAGTGGTTAAACGAACCGTCTTTGCTCTTCTTTGCCACAGTTTTCCTTGTAATTTTTCTCAACTTCATCTTCAGAAATAACTCAATTGTTAGAAACAGAAGAAGAGCATTGAATCTCCCACCAAGCCCTCCAAAACTTCCCATCATTGGAAACCTTCACCAGCTTGGAAACAACCCTCACATCTCTCTCCAAAAATTGGCACAAAAATATGGTCCAATTCTTTACTTACAACTTGGTCAAGTCCCAACTGTGATAGTTTCATCAGCTAGAGTAGCCAAAGAAGCATTGAAAACCCATGATCTGGCCTTGTCAAGCCGTCCGCAAATCTTCTCAGCCAAACATCTTTTCTACAACTGCACTGACATTGTTTTCTCCCCATATGGAGCTTATTGGAGGTACATTAGGAAGATATGCATACTTGAGCTGTTTAGTGCCAAAAGGGTTCAATCTTTCGGCTTCATTCGAGAAGAGGAAGTTGCTCGTCTGGTGCGTCGGGTTTCGGAGTCTTATCCCGGCACAACCAATCTGAGCAAGATGCTTGGGTTGTATGCCAATGATGTTCTTTGCAGGGTGGCTTTCGGAAGGGATTTCTCAGGAGGTGGAGACTATGATAAGCAGGGATTCCAAAAGATGCTTGAAGAGTATCAAGAGTTGCTAGGAGGGCTCAGTGTCGGAGATTTCTTTCCTTCCATGGAGTTTGTGCACACTTTGACGGGAACCAAATCGAGACTTGTCGCCACCTTTCATCGTTTTGATCAACTTTTCGATCAGATTGTGGCTGAACATGCCGATCATGATAGAAAAAATGTTGAGCACAAGGACCTTGTTGATGTCTTGCTTGATATTCAGAAGAATGAGTCTGGGGACATTACTCTCACCATGGACAATGTCAAGGCTATCATATTGGTAAAGTTTTGATAGCGTTTTCACACAAACGAGACAAATCCCACTTGGCTTATTAGATTTTTTTTTTTTTTTTTTTGTTTTTGCATAAAATCTACCACTGAACGGTATCCAATATCCATTATTTCATTGTGCAGGACATATTTGCTGCAGGGACCGATACAACATTCATAGTCCTTGATTGGGGAATGACAGAGCTCATTTTGAACCCTAAAGTTTTGGAAAAGGCACAAGCTGAAGTTAGAAGTGTTATGGGAGAGAGAAAAGTTGTTTTAGAGAGTGATCTGCCTCAACTCGACTACATGAAAGCAGTCATCAAAGAGACCTTCAGATTGCATCCTCCTGCTCCAGTTCTAGTCCCTAGAGAATCAATGGAACATGTTACTACGGATGGATATGATATTCCAGCGAAGACGAGAATCTTTGTCAATGCCTGGGCAATTGGGAGAGACCCGGAAAGTTGGGAAGATCCAGAAGCATTCAAACCAGAAAGATTTATGGGTAGTAGTATTGATTTCAAGGGACAGGATTTTGAGCTCATACCATTTGGAGCTGGTAGAAGAATCTGCCCTGCCATGACATTTGGAACGGCGAGCGTTGAGCTTGCTTTAGCTCAGCTTCTCCATAGCTTCGATTGGGAGCTTCCTCCTGGAGTTGCGGCTAAAGATTTGGACATGACTGAAGTTTTTGGCATCACAATGCACAGGAAAGCCGGTTTAATAGTCCTCACCAAACCACGCTTTCCATAAGCTAGAACAATTGAAATAAAACACAACTTGCTTGCATTCCAGTTATGTTCACCCTGGGCTGTTTCAATAAATATCAGTTATGTTCACCCCGGGCTGTTTCAAAAAATATTGTTAGCATATTTGCCATAACATTGTCACTGTTTTCTTTTTTCATCCTTTCATGACAACTTGAGCATTACATTCCTTTAAGGATATTAGCGTGTCAGTGTCCTGTAACTTTTCAGAGTGAAATGATCATGACAAAAGAGGCATTCCAACGAAAAAATGTGAAGGCTAAAAAAAAAAAAGTGAACGATATGCAATTGTTTGATGGGGTTTTTCATGCAAGCAATGTTAAGAAGCTAGTATTTTGGAAATACATTGCCTTCGCTTCAAGTATAACTAAGTATGTACATAGCCTAATTCTGGCAATAGAGGAAGAAAATGCACTGATGACAATAAGAATGTGTACTTCGCCATAATCGAACAAGAAGCCGTGAAATTAGCAGTAAAAAGAGAAGGAATAAAGGTGGAATACAATTACAAGTGGCTTCGTAGAACACGTGCATAACTTGGTACAACAAATCTAATCTAAAGAACTGATTGACTAATTACAAGAGATCTGCATTGAATAAACAATTCTGTGGCAATTGCAGGTTGCTAATACTACGTCGGCGTGCAGCTGAAATCATAGTTGATTACATTAAAGATCAAAAAACATAATTAACAAGAAAGTTTAAAGAGAAAACTCAAGAGACCAAAATTGCAATACTCTGGAAAATTGTTCTGTTGCTAAGGATCTGCTACTTTAGAATTTTATCCCTTGACGAACACATTCCCACCCATCTGTGGAATCTCAATGCGATCTTAACTCCTGAATGTAACTACCTACTCGCTGAGCGCCAAGAAACAAAGCGTCGGCAACAAGAAAGAGTCCAACCTTTGCAAAAAGAATCAAACTTGATTTAAGACTAAAAGGGTGATTTAGAAGCAAGCACTTTTATCCATGAATGAGAGAAATAGATAATTACCAGACGCACAGAGTACAGTAACCGATAGCCCCAACCTTCCTTCGCAGCTTGAACTCTTTGTTGATCGGTCCAACTGAAAAAAAGGAGTCAATCATAGAATTAACTTGCCCACCAACTACATTTTCTTTTACAACTGCAGACACAGTCATTCAATACATTTCCAGCTAAAAACAGGGAAAAGAAAGTATATTGCTGTAAGTATTCTGATAAGGGCGATAAGCCGTTATTGAGGCAGGTGTATGTGAGGAGAGGTAATAAAGGGTGACGTGGACTTATTAGTATTGTTAGTGTTAGTAGTGTGGTTTATGTACAGTGCGGGGGGGTGGTCTTGGCTTATCGTGTGTAATGTAGAGAGGTATAAATAGGCCAGAGTGGGAATAGTGTGGCAGGAAATAACTGGAGTTGTAAAGGAAGACTTGGCTAAGGCTGAGCAGGGGAGAGAGAGTCCATCGAGAGTCTGTAGTTCACTTTGTTAATCAATAAAGATTTCATCTTTCATTCTTTTGATCATTTCGAGTGGAAGAATTGCTTTGTTCCTATCATATTCATGATGCATGCCTAAAGGAAAACTGGGCAAAGACCAGAGTAGTTACCCAAGAAATTCTGAAACCCCACCAATACCAGCAAACTTAATTGGCTGGGGACCTTCTATGACAAGATCCTGCACCAGATTAATTTACAGAATTGAAAAATGAGAGTGGATGAAACTGTAGTAGGAAAGTCTAAATTCAAAAAACTACACAGAAAAAATAATACACCTCCTCTTCCGCAGCTTCTAGGCCCCCTTGAACCCAGAAAAGGTTTCTGTATCCAGCATTGTACAGTAGTTCACATGCAGCGAGGGATCTGCCCAGAAATTAAATTTTGTAAATAAGGAAATGATTTCATATTTGTTCTTCACATGGTTCAAATTACTAAAGAAGTACTAGGTAAGACTTAAAGTGAAAAGCTTGAGTTCTTTGTCCAGGCTGAAAAATATACTAGTCTCAAAATGTTTGTATGAACTCATAATTCTAGTGGTACGAGAAACATGACTGAAATATTAGAAACAGCTAGAATAAAGAACCCACATAACTGAAAAACTTTGATGATAAAACTTCATCCCCCATTACTTACTCTTTCCTTACAGTTGATGGAATAACAGGTCACAACTTCATCTAGGCATCCCCATCATGTTGAAATATTAGAATTTACTAACATGATATTTATACATTGCATTGGGAAATTAACTGCCTACTTAGTTACTTAAATCCAATTTGGATTACTTTCCAATGTCTATTGGACATATCAATAATATCAAAGGGTCTCCATCAGTTTAAATATAATTTATAGTCAGATTTCGCCATTTTCAAATGAAATGAAAATAAAACTGAAGAAACAATTTGAACAAAAAAGCTCACCTCAATCCCTTCTGACATGCCACTATAAGATCTGTATCTTTTGGGAACTTCTCTTCAACTTTTGACAAGAACTGGCTGTTGGAAAAAGAAATAAACAAATATCAATTTGATACATTCTATTAAACCACAAGAATTCTATGGTTTCTCACTAACCTATCATACGACAAAGTAGGCGAACCGCTCCACCAGCCCCCTACACAATAGTCATCTCTGGTTAAGAGTTAAGACAAAAATGAAAACATGCGTAAGAAACTAAAAACTTGATAATGAGTTCAAAGGAATAACATAGCAAGCGTGGTTTAATTACGCATCATGAACTTATTACTGAATTACAACATCAATAGCTATCCATTATATTTGTTGCAAAAAAAAAAGTGTAACTTCTTTAGTAGTAATGTGGAGCAATACCCATCACAAAACTTGTGACCTTCCTGGAAACTGTGCCTGGATCCAATCTGTTATCGACTTCAAATATGGGAATCCAGGTTGAGCCTTTAACCCATGCCTATAGAACAGGGAAAGCCAATAAGGAAACTGGCAAATGAAAGTACTATAATCCTCTGTATAGTATTCAACAAAGAAAGAAATAAGAGGAAAGATTGAACATTTCAGTTAACACTACATCAGAAATCTAGAGCCCAACCCCTCGAGGAGAGTTGACATCCATCTCGACCCCAGCTCAATCTTGACCCTAGAGGTCCTCATCTTGAACAATTTTGACACTAATCCATTTAATTGTCCTAGTCAGAGCCCATTGTCTTGATGTGCATTATTTCGATCTCAGTCAAATAATGATTTTCTTGTGGTGGTACATTCTCATGTTTAGACCATTTGGTAAAATCCCCAAAAACCATATACAACTTCCTTAGCAAAATAACAAGAATCACTCAAAAGAACTACATAATTAAGCTGTTTGATCTCCAACAAATTTGAACTAAGAACATGGCAATGTATTCAAAGAGAAATATAATTGAGAATTTTCCACCTTTTTGCGTTCTGTGGAAGGGCGAACATCAAGCAAAGTTTTGTTAGAAAGTTGAATTGCATACCCAGCTTGGCTTGGTGTTAGGACTTTAACTTTTTCATCTCTGACCTACACAAAAAACAGAGCAAATTAGAAACTAAATTCAAAAGCACTAAAAATGAATTTATATCCAACCCAGTAAGTCAATTGAGGTAAAAAGTCAGTTGATGGAATAAAAATACCAAAGCTTCCCATCTCTTCCTAGCAGCAGCCATATCCTTGGCTTGTTTCAACTCGTAATCTTCATTGTCAGCTTGCATTCGAATGCCAACCCCTCGCTGAATTAGAACAAAGAACAACCCAAATTAGATTTCTCAAAAAAAAAAAAAAAAAAAAAAAAAAAAAAAAAAAAAAAAAAAAGAGTTTAATTAATGATAAACAAACAAAATTAACCATAATTATCTCCATTTGCGACTAAAAATAGCATTTTTTATCAGTTCAGCTCACACTTCCATACCCAAAAATATAAAATAAGATAAATCTTTCCTTTTTATGTTTTTCCTCCGCATTGTCCGAAAGCCATGGAAACGAAAACTCATGAATATAAAATGATAATTGTTACTTAACCCAGGAAAATTTTGAGAACACCCCAACTTATATATTTCAAAATTGAACAAGTTAAATCAATGATAAACAAACAAATTAATCATAATTATGTACATTGGCTACTGAAGCAGCATTTTTATCAGTTCAGCTCACACAAAAACAAAATTCGTACCTTTTTTTCCTGTATTATTTCCGAAAGCCATGAAAACGAAAACCCAAAAATTAGAAGTTAAGAAAAGAGGAGAATTTGCATACAAAACGGCGGGTTCGAGAGAGAGAAGAAAACTGCGAATCAGTGCTTCTGAAATGTGATGGTTTAGGGAGGAAGTGAGTGATCCTTCTTTGTTCCTGAAAATTAAAGCGCGAATTGGGTAGACTATTGAGAGAAGGAAGTCCCAGAGCCTCCATTGGAACACCTCCGACGAGAGAATGGAGTTCTCTTGTTCGAGTGGGAAAAATGCTTATCCAGAACATAGGTAAGTTCCGGACAAAAGTTAAACCCACGTTTCATAATTACGAAGGAACCGGAAAATCATTGGAGGAGGAAAAAAATTGCTTTAGGCCGCGTTAAGATCATTATTAATAAAAGATAAGATAGACCTCATCTGTGAGTGTTTATGTTTATTTTATATTTTTATTTTAACGCTAAAAAATAAATTAAAGTTCTTTTGATTTGAACTTTAAAAAAAAAAATTAAAAATATATTTTTTTATTATTAAAAATTTTCTTTCGTACTCTAAATTAGGAGTGATAGTCCTTCGTATGATTGTTTCAATATCAACAATAAGTATTTGTGTTTTTGAATTAAATAAATTATTTTAATTTACTTCTTTAGAACAAAAGAAGTCCAGCTCAGTTAGGTACTGATCAGGTCAAGCTCTATAAAGAAAAGGTTTCTTTAGACAAAATTAAAGAGAGATTTTTTTATTTTATAGTTATAAATATTATTTAAAAAAAAATAAAAATAAACTATATAAATAAACTAAAAAAAGTCTTTTTTTCAGCCTTATTTTGACTTATGTAACATAATAATTATCTTTTTTCAATTGAGGGAGAGATGACTGAGTGGACTAAAGCATCGAATTACTAATCCGTTATACGAGTTTTTCAAATTGAGGGTTTGAATCCCTTTCTTTCTATTTTCATCGATAATTTTCTTTTTCTTTTTATTTCCTTTCAAATTTTGAATTTTTCACGATTTTTTTAAGTTATTTTATTTAATAGTTAAAAATGTGAAATAGATAAAATCCTACTAAGAACATTTCAAAATCAAGTAAGAAGAACAAAAAACCTTATCTTATTTAGTTTACTTTTTATTCTTGTGAATTTCTTTTTTTTAAGAATCTTTACCGTGAAGCATGATATTATTATGTAGATAAAAGCGCTGTTGGTTATAGTTGGATTAATTTTTTAGTGATTAAATTTGTATACGTCTAAAAAATTCATAACGCATGACACAAAATTAATTCTACTAAAAAATAATTTAACGATAGAGATAAAAGGTCAGACCGATCAATTCAGACTCAGTGGCCCAAATTGAAACTTCAAACCTGCCGGTTAAAATAGCAGCCAACCCAACCCTATCAGACTTTTGAGCTTAAAGTATAAGTCCAGTCTAAATGCTTTAATAAATCAAGTTACTAATAACGAATTTTAAATCGGCCCGTTTTATCCTGTCAAAATTTATATATCTAATGATTGAAACACAATTCCTACTCCTAAAAAAGGATTATTCTTGCCAATAAAAGTTGTGCAAAATGAGTACTATTTATGACCTTATCGATTAGATGAACACACATTTTTTTTTCCTACTTTTATTGTGTTAAACGTTTTATAGTCGTTTTTGAGTTTGATGCATTGATTTTTTCTGTCGTTTTCTTGTTTTTGGCGTTTTGCGTAGCCTTGTTCATTCACATGACATAATTGATTACATATCTCCATCAAGGCTTTCTTTTTCCTTTTTGCCCTTTTAATGAAAGTCTTCCTTGATAGATGATAATGATAGATTTTTTTTTATGTTAATCCAATAAATAATTTCTGAACTTTACCTATAATCTATTAGGAAAAAATATGGATAATATAAAGAAGATTAAAACTATAGCAAGATCAAAAACGGAATTTTTACAATACTAATTCAACCTTTCTACCAAACTCGGAATACTAGAATTGTATGAATGTCGAGGCACGTGAACTACGCTATCCTTAAAACAGATTCGTCCCCTTCGGTAAGTGCTCGAGGTTACGTTGGACGTCCGTCTCCTAAGATGCAACGACAACGACAGTAGCTCGATGCACTATCAGAACCATCCAGCGACCTAGAATCGAATCTTTCCTCTATCACCAAAACCGAACAACAAGAACTTACACAAAGAAATTCAAGAAAAACAGAAGAGACAAGAGAGAGAGAGATGAAAATGCTCTGTGGAGGTGTGAGCAATATTCATGTGGAGTATGCCCTTATATAGGGTTCAAAATATAGGTGTTACAACCCAGATTTAATCCCGGATTAATGGTGTTAAAAACAGCCATTACTTTGCAATATTATGAGGCAAAACCTGTATGAATTCCCATGATGAATCTGGACTCATACTGCATACTAATTCAGTTTTTTGATGATGAAAACCGAAGCCATAAAAGTTTAATTCGGTTTGTCTCCATTGATCACCATTAAGCCCCTATTATGGGCATTTAGCAGCCATTAAGCACAGCTTTATGGTAAGACCAAATGGCTGGAAGCAAAAAAAATAAAAATAAAAATTGCAAAAGTAAGCTCGCACAGAGCGGGTTTTCCGGTCCGGCATTCGTGTCCTGGAGTATGCCCTTATATAGGGTTCAAAATATAGGTGTTACAACCCAGATTTAATCCCGGATTAATAGTGTTAAAAACAGCCATTACTTTGCAATATTATGAGGCAAAAACTGTATGAATTCCCATGATGAATCTGGACTCATCGCATACTAATTCATTTTTTGATGATGAAAACCGAAGCCATAAAAGTTTAATTCGGTTTGTCTCCATTGATCACCATTAAGCCCCTATTATGGGCATTTAGCAGCCATTAAGCACAGCTTTATGGTAAGACCAAATGGCTGGAAGCAAAAAAAAATAAAAATAAAAATTGCAAAAGTAAGCTCGCACAGAGCGGGTTTTCCGGTTCGGCATTCGTGTCCGCAGGTCGCGGGCACACACATTAGGCCCCAAACCCGCGGGGATCGTGATTTGCACCCCCCCCCCCCCTGCGCGTGAGAGAGCGTCTCTGGTATACATGCTTACCTAGGCTTCAAAGTGCAATCACTTATAAACACCACATTGACTTCACTCCTAGCCTATGTGGGATTTTTACAATTTTCCTTCTACATTTACCATTCCAAGTACCATACTTAGACCATCAATTTCTCATTCACCCAAAAACCATTTTGAGTGTATGAATACTCGATTTTGATCTCCTCGCGACGGCAAACGCAAATCCATTGAGTCTCGATCCAAAAATCCAATAGGCCCTATTGGAATATGGGCCTCGGGCCTTTAAAATGGCTTAACAAGAACATAATAAAAGTGTGCGAAATACCCAGTAGGATATAATTTTTATAAAACATTATAAATAAAAGTACTCACGGCCTGAAGACATACACTCGGAACCGATCATACAATTTTATAAAACATTATAAATAAAGGTACTTACAATCTAAAGACATACACCCGGGACCGATCATATAATTTTATAAAACATTATAAATAAAAGTACTCACAGTCCGAAGACATACACCCGGAACCGATCATCTTTTTAAAAAAAATGAAAAGAAATACTCACATAGTAGTAGCAAAATATCTGTATAATGAAAATATGCAGAGTCATAAGTCATAACACCACTGAGCAAGAAGTGGTAAAATGTCTGTCTAATGAAAATGTGTAGAGCCATAACACCATTGATTAAGAAGTGGATACGTATGGGTTTCGGGTCTTGCCCCCAAGGATACGATTCCCAGATCCCGATCTCTGAGACCACACTGCATTTTATCATTTCTTAAAATATTTCATTTTAAGAAATGATACTTTTAAAAAAAATCTCATTTCTAAAATCATTAGAAAGTCAATAGCATTATTCATGCTATTCTTTTAAAATTTAGACACCAAAATCGTGATGATCCAACGGTTCGATCATCGGAACCAACCTACAACACGACAACGGCGGCGGCGAGCTCGAATCTCCAGCAATCGACGGTGGAACCTCAAAATTATGTTGGGGCTTTTGCTCAACGTCCGTTCTGAATCTATCGAGCCCAACGGTGTTGCTCACGATGGCCAGAAAGGCATAGTTCGGTGAGGGGCAACGGCGGCTGAATTTTGTAGCTCTGACAAGAATCAAGCTGTGAAAAAGGATAGGTTTTTTTCATCTCTTCGAGCTGAGTCGATAGGGACCAGAATCACTCCGATCAGAGGTCGGACGACAAAGTTACGTCGGTGAGAAGTTTTGGTCGTTTTCAAAAATTTGGCCGACGATTGCAGCTGATTCCGATGGAGTTAGAGGTCGTGTGACAGATCAATGTGCTCAGCTTGTCGAGAGCTTTCCGATGGTGTGGGCAGTGTCGTGAAACGACACCGGAATCTCACCAGTGGTAGGTGGCCGGCGTGGAGAGAGAGAGTAAACGTTAGAGAGAGAGAGGACAGAAAAAGGGAAAAGAAGAGAGAAAAAAAAAAAAAAAGAAAGAAAAAAAAAAAAAAAAAAAAGGAAACTAGACTTGACCCTTCTGTACAAATTTGGTAATTAGATTTTAAAGCTCAATTTAAATAGAGTATGGAATGATATATTTTTTTATTCTAAAAAATTAGCTACCGACACTTAAAATTGTTCGAGGGACAGCAGTGTCAATTTTAAAAGAATCATTTTTAAAAGGAAAAGTCATTTACGTGATAATTACAACTGAGAATCGTTCACTAATCTCATATTAATTAAAACACAAATCACTAGATTTGATTAATTAATCGCAATTAATTTAACTGAATATTACACTTATATAATGTTATTTATTAATAACCGGTGATATAATCTTAATTTAGTGCTCTTTTACTTAAGTTGTATTTTGATAAGAACAATTATTCCAACTGTGGCGGTTATAAAGTGTCGCATACAATCTACAACTTGTTTGTTATGATACTTTCACAATCAAAATGGAAGCGGACAACGTCGAATTACTTGCATGCATTTAGTGCTTTTTTTTTTTGATAAGAACAATTATTCCAACTATGACAGTTATAGAGGTCTCGTTCATTTCACCGATTTGAGTTTTCAGTTTTAGATTTTTACAGTGAAAAGCTCTCAGAAAATGTCACATCTAACTTTTTCTACTACAGTAGAAAGCTATCAGAAATGTCACATCTCAGCTCGAATTGAAAACTCGAATCTGCGAAGTAAACGAGACCAAAGTGTCTCATTGCAATCAACAAACTTGTTTGTTTTGATATTTTCACAATTAAATGGAAGCGGATGATGGCTTAATTGATAGTGCTGTAGATTTTGAAAAAATTTCTTTTAACTGTGTTGAAAGAAAAAGTAATTGTTACAAAAAACAACAAAGTGTTAAGTAAACAATAATTATAGTAGTTGTACTGGTTCCAAAATCAGTGTAATAACGTTTGATAAATTATGAGTTGAATTGATGTAAATAGTTAAAAATTACGACTATATTATACTATAATATAATATAATATATATAATTACAATATAATGTATAATTATTATTATATTTAATATAATACAATAAAACTATTATTAAATAACATATTATATAACTATGACATAGAATATAATAATATTATTAAATTGGTTAATATAATTACAGTATCATAAAACATATTATAATATTACATAAAAAATATTAATATTTCAGTTATAATATAATTAAAAATTATAACTATGTTATATTATAATATAATATAATATATTATATAATCATTATTATATTATATTAAACAACTATATTATAATTAATATATTATATAACCACATGTGTAATACATAATAATATATAATAATATTAAAATGATAAGATTATATTAATATTTATTTATATTAATTATTATATTATTATTAATATAATAAACATAATTATATCAATATAATATAATAATATTATTGTAATATTATTAATATAATAAATATAATTATATCAATGCAATATAATATATAATATATTATAAAATAATAATTACAATTTCATATTATAATTATAATATCATATTATAATTATATTATAATTATAATATCATATTATTAAAATAATTATAATATTATTATAATATCATATTATATGATAAAATAATAATATTAGAGTTATTAATATATTATTTGTTACAATATTACTATTATATTATATTATATTATATTACGAGTCTGAATTTTAGATTGAGAAGATTGTAAATTTTAAATTTCATTAGAAGTATTATGGGTATTATGAAAGTTTCATTAATTGTACTGTGATGATTCCCGCACAATTTAAAAGTTAAAATTATCTTTAGGCTGCTTCTAATTTTAGTTGTAGATTCTTAAAAAATTCTTCAAAACGCACTTTTAAAAAGATTTATTAAACATTAAAATCAACTTCTACTACAAAAAAAAAAAAAAGAATTTAAGAAGAAAATAATATCAAACTAAGCCAATGTCGGATTACTTGCATGCATTTTTCACAATCTTTTTCATTTCACACGCGCGCATGCAAACGGCTGCAATTATTACTGGTAGGTACTTACTCCTTAAAAAAAATAAAAAATAAAAAATAATAATTTAGGGTCCGTTCACTTCGCTGATTCGAGTTTTTAATTCGAGTTCAGATATAATTTTATGTGAGAACTTTTTACTGTAGCAAAACTCGAATTCTAAACTCGAATAAGCGAAATAAACGGGGCCTTAGCACATACTTCACAAGGCTCAAAGACTAGTATAGCATGGCTAAGATATGGTCTCCATATAATATACATGAAATATATGATCTCCATATAATATACATGAAATATATATATATATATATATTATGTGCACGTAGCATGGTTTGATCTGAGCATACATTGGTTGCGGCAACAATGAATCTAGATGTAACGTAATGGATGTAATGATTGGGGCTCCGTTTACTTCATTGATTTAAATTTAGAATTTGAGTTTTGCTACAGTAAAAAATTCTCAGAAACAGTCACATCTAACTTTTTTATTGCAGTAAAAAATTCTCACATAAAATTACATTTTAACTTAAATTATAAACTCGAATCAGTAAAGTGAATAACCAGGGTTTAAATTACCGTAATGGATGTAATGTGTGGGTTGAATGCTTATCTATTGAAAAAAGAGAAAAACATAAAGATCCGTAACGTAACAAAGTAACAACATTTCACTCAACTTACAAGGCGAAAATCATATATTTAATTGAACCAGAAAATTTTCCTTAGTGAACAGTAAATTTTGAAGTGTGGGGTACGAGGTGCAACCAACGCATAAATTTGAGAAGAATACTTAAAATTAACTTTTTTTTTTTATATATACAAAAATTTTCCTTAGGGCAAGGCCTTTGATGAACTTTTTTTTTTTTTTTTTTAATTTACTAAAAAAGATTTGAAAAAAAAAAAAAGAGAAAAATTCTCCCAAGCAACTTCTTGACAAGATGATTTTCAAGAATCGACAGTTTGTCCTTAGTTGTTACTATTTGTCGGTGCTCAATTACCCCTCCAGTACGGTAATAATACCACAAGTGGGACTTGGTCTAAACGATGATCTGGTATTTATTGGCGCTACGTCTTCTCTCTTCAAGTTTATCCATTCATAGGTCCCTTTATTTTCGGCTTTATTGATTGGTTTGTACTTTGTAGATGCAACCAAAACGCAACCACTAAAATGACCCACCATAAAGAAAAAGAAAAAAAGGAACTGAAACATATATATATATATATATATATATATATAGATACACATATATACACGACCATAATATACCATCAATAATTGAAAAGGGTCGTTTGCTGCAACGCTAAGCAACATCAATTTTAACTTAATCTTTTGAGAATATTCATGGTACGACGTGTATTTTTGTTTCATTATAATGAATTGATATTTTTAATAGTTAGATTAATCTTTTAATACACATTAAAAATTTCCAGTACGCATGAAATTCTTCTTATTTCATATTAAACAATTGAAAAACTAACCAACGACGAAATATAATTCACACCACTGAAGTAAAATAGTTTTTTCATCATAAATACACCCTAACACTTGTTTGTTAGAAGGGATTGATGGATGGATGGAGAGAGGTGAAAGGAGAGATTAAGGCCTTGTTTATTTTATAAATTTAAATTTTGTTATAGTAAAAATTTTTTAAAAATAATCACATGTAATTTTTTTATTATAGTAAATAACTCTCATATAAAATTATATTTCAATTTAAATTAAAAATTTTAATTAATGAACTAAATAGACTCTAAATTAATTATTTGATTGAAAAGAAACGAGAAGGGAGAAGAGATGTTGGGGGATGAGCTATTCACCTGGGCCCACTATTTTGTATCCCCCTTTTATGACGGATCACGAAAGAAAAAAAATGGAGGGAATTCTTTAGGCGGGAGAAAGTTTAATCCGTTTAGTTTACTGATTCAAATTTTTAATTTAAATTGAAATTTAATTTTATATGAGAGTTTTTTACTGTAGTAAAAAAATTAGATGTGATTATTTGTTAGAGCTTTTTACTGTAGCAAAACTCAAATTTTAAATTCGAATCAGCGAAATGAACGGAGCTTAATTTACCCTCTAATGTGTTCTTTATTTCTAGTTTTTCTGTTCTTTTTTTCCCTCTCACCTTTTGAAACTTAAAACGCTTTCTCCTTCTCTTGCATTTTCCACATCTTCCTCGGAACAACAAATTAGGAGGAAAAACATCTTTGTTCTTGGAGAGCTATGGGATAATTCCAGATACACTTTTTGTCACAGTTCTGAGCTTACTTTTTTATGTTTATATGCATATTTTTTATTCGATTTTATTTTGATATAAAGCGTAATGAATGAGTTACTATGGAAATTTCGGAATATATATGAACTTGAGATGCGTGGTTTTTTCCATTTGTATCATCTCGGGATTTCACATATACATATACATATATATATATATATATTCAACCCCTTATTGAACTCATATTTCTGGGCAATTGCTTTTTTTTTTTTTTTTCTCATTTATGGGTTCTTCAACTAAATTTAGCGTTGCTTCGGTTTAATTAGAAGTTATATTGTTTCTAGTGAGCCATTTCATTGACTGCCTATAATCTATATGCGTGTTAGATTTGAAAAGATTGTACTGTTATTAATAAAGTTGTTTTTTTTTTTTTTGTTGTATTTTTGTATTTTTGCGCCTCTGTTTTTCTATTGCCGCTATAACGTGAAATTATTACTCATATAGGAGAAACTTATTAGATGTTACTAGAGTTTTTAACTTTTTTTATCACGTGATCAATTGTCATTTTATCACACATTGTGCTTGTTATCATTTCATTTATTAAGTGAATATGATTAGTAGATAGATGAAATGGAGAATCTGGTACTAAGTAGAGACGGAAGTGAAATGGATGAAGAAGAAAATTTGGGATTCGATTTGGATGAAAATAAGGATGAGAGTGATGCAAAGACATGTGATAAATTGTGTTAATTGTGTCAATAATTAATATAATAATGATAGGTTTAACATGTTTATTGGTCAATTTATTTTTTTTTTTTTAAGAAAAATAAATAAATTTTACCTACAAATATTAAAACTCATATTATTTGTATTTAATATATCATAAACTTTCTTGTTATACCACATATTATTATATTATAGATGACGCATATAGTTAATTGTATCAATTCATGTCACTTAGTGTTAGGAAGTAAATCCTGACTCAACCCATTTATTAATCGTGTCAACCTGATTACGACCTAAATCTATTTATAATAAACTCAAACCCGCTAATTTCATATGAATTTTGAATTGTGTTATCATGTTACCTAAATTGCCAGCCCTAAGCATACGACGACAGTGCAAGTTGTTTGTTCTTTGGAGCAATTTATTTACATTATGAATTTGCATTATTATTCTAACTATGTTGACAACAAACTTAAGAATAGTAGTATAGACAACCTAATAGTCCGAATGAGCTCAGGCAACAACTTAATACTAATGAGAAATGTCGTGACATAACCCGTATAGGATCATTGGCATTTGATAATTTGTGTGCACCACTACGAGATACCGTTCGACTCGAGGACGACAAAAATGCAACAGTTAAAGAACAAGTGGCTAAGTTTTTATGCATGTGAGCACATAATGTTAGCAATCAAACAATGTCCTTCTTTTTCTGTCGATTCAGTGAGACAATAAGTAGACATTTTCATGAAGTATTAAGGGCAATTATTTCTTTAGAAGATGAATTCTTAAGGCAACCAAATAATGGAGTTGATGTCCCCCAAAAAATAGTCAATAGTCAAAAATTCTATCCATACTTTAAGGTAAGAATACTTAATTAAGCATTTTAGTTAAAACTTTTTTTTTTTTTTTTTTTCAAATGTAGATATTAGTATTCTTTGAATCTTAGGATTGTTTGGGTGTAATTGATAGAATACATATTCGTGTTAAAGTTTCTAAAAATGAAGCACCATGATATTACGAGAGAAAAGATTATACCACTCAAAATGTCACGGCAGCTTGTGAATTTGATATAAGATTCACTTATGTATTACCTAGATGGAAAGGAATTGCATCAAATTTAAGAATTATAAAAAATGTTTTGGTGAGTGATGATAAGCTCATAATTTCTAAAGGTAAAGTTAAATTATACTCATTTTTTTTTTCTTATTAGAAATATAAATGTATCTCCTTTAATAGAGAAATATTATTTGGTAGACACTGGTTTAAGTTAAGAAGTAGAAAATATTAAAGGTAGGCTTTTTTCGTGGATGTAATAGTTTTATGTTTCGAGTCTTTAATATTTCAAGAGCTCATTATCATTGTAATGTAACCTTTTTGAGCTATATTAATATATTCTTAGTAACAGAGTTTGAATATTGAGAGAAATGAACCTGACTTTATATTTACTTATTATAGTCATATAATTATACACACTTTTGATAGCAGCCGCAGCAAGAGGTAAGGAACGGAAAAACAAACATTAGATTACATAATTATAGATTTAAAGCTGTGGAAATGCGTTTGCAGAGAATCAAGAGAAGCGCGATCAGTTTGTTAAGAAGATTTTGAATCTGAAACCATCAGCAAATGAACGTTTGATTCATAAATTTAGAATCATAATTCAAAATTATTTTTAATTTACGTGTATTTATAAAAAAAATACTATAACAAATCACAAATCATGATTCGAATTATGACACGAATCACGAAAGATTTGGAACGGGCTCAACTCAAATTGACAACTTTTACACATATTAGTATAGCTTTTGAATATGATTGACATTTTATTGTTTTACTTCTTTTTTTTTTTCCTCAATTCTTTTCTGTTCTTTTTTTTTTTTTTTTTAATATTGATTGACTTTCTGGAATAGAATGCTCGAAAATGTAATTATGTCACAAACTATAAAAAAAAAAAAACAATTGAGTATATCATCTTACACAACATATTATGCAACTATATGATTCATTTATTTATAATTGATGATAAACATTTACCAACAAACGTTTTTTTTTTTTTTTTTTTTTTTTTTTTTGTGCTATTCAAAATTTTCCTCATATATATGATCGTTGGATTACTTAACAAAAGCATTGAAAAAAAATTTATAAATAGTTAATATAGATGGTATGGGCAATATAGTAATTTTGTAAAAAAAATTCTATCCATCATTCTTATTCTCTTTTTAATACTCCTTTCTATCTTACCAAATAGCATGAAAGAGAGCTACTATCCTTTTTATCCTTCTAACTCTCTATTTTTTACACTGTGTTTGGTAGAGGTGAAAAATGAGAGGAAAGAAAATGGTGGAGGAATTTTTGAAGGAAAAATAGAATTCTAAATTATTTGATAAGAGAAAAAATTAGATGGAAAAAAGGACATGTGAGTCCCACTATTTTTTCTCTCTTTGGAAGTGGAGAGATTTTTTAATGGAAAACTTGTTGTGTCATGTTTAAATAGCTAAATTACGTTTTGTCCTTATTTTAAAACTAAAATAATATTAAATAATTAGTAAGATGGTAATATAATTGAATACTCATTTTCTTTTCTCCTATCATACCAAACAAGATAAAAGGAAAACCAACTTCTTTTCTCTCATTCACATTTTTTTTTGTATATTTTCTTTCCCTCCCTTTTTCCTTCTCTCCTACCAAACAGAGCTTTAAAGCTCTCCAATATCATTCCCCCAACCAAACAGAGTGGAAAGGAAAAGACTTTTATTGATAAAACAGAAAACATACATTTTTTCAATATTGTTGTTAATTAGACATATAATTTAGTTTTGATGAGATAAGAATAACAACGATTGATGCTAGACGAGTGTATGACAACATTGGCAGCTTCCGTAAAAGACTGGCTCAAATTGTACTCATGTGTTAATTGTTATTATCATCGTAATTGTTGACTTAAATTCCGAAAGAAAATAGATAATTTTTTTTTCTTTTTGTTCTTTTTCTTTTTCTTAGACAAGATACGAGACAGGTGGAGTGCTATGACTAATTGAGCGTTTTATGAGTGAAAGAGTGAAAACGACAATCTTCTTCTAGATCAATTTGACATTCTTCATGAGCAATCTCAACTACCATCAACGTGCCCACTTCTCCTGGATTAACGTCTGAAAAAACCCAAAAGACTGGTTAAACACTCTTGATTATTCAATCCAATTTTAAAGGTCACCCCATTCATTCTTATTGGGTAAAACTCTCACATAAAACAAGCTCTGTTAAATTAAGTGAGACCCAACTTAATGAGATTCTTCATTTTATGAGTATGAGATTTCATCTCTTTGAAATAAATATTAGACGCATTTATAACTTGTTTTAAAATAATTTTATTTTTTGTATGAAAATAAAAATAAAAATATTTTTAATTTTAGATAGAAATTATTTTTAAAAATGTGTTTAATAATTTTATCAAGAGATTATTTTTAGTGTAAAAAAACTCATTAATGTCTCTCTTTCTCTCTCTGCTCGATAGAGGAGAAAATGAAAATAAAAATACAAAATGACTAAAAGTCATTTTTTATTTCTCTCTCATTTTATACTAAACTAAAAAATTATTTTCTTTTTCATTTTTTGTCTTTATTACGCTAAACATAGTTTTAAAAATATTTTTATTTTTTCTTTCTCAAAAAATATAAAAAATAAGAACATGATCAATTCTAAATACAACCATCATTTTTTTATTTTAGAAGTAGATTTGTCACTCGAAATAAAAAAAGGAAGGGAAAAAAAAATGTTTTCGATAAAAAGGCATTATCCATCTATATCAATCTATCCAACAGTTCAATTCCCGTTTCATACTTTTTTTTTTTTTTTTAAATAAGAATGTCTAACAGAAAGTAATCCATAATCACAACTCACAACAACAAAATATCCAAGTGCTCAAGATTCTGTTCTCTTTCAATAATACTTTTGAATCTTTCCTCTTTTTATTTTGGGAATTTTTTTCGGGCATTTTGTTTAGGTACATTTTAAAATTGCCATGAATCACGAAATCGACTTTGCTTTACTTTTCTTATCAAAATATTCAGCAAATATCGTCAATTTAATAAAATATTTTTTTAATTAGATGTAATTAAGGGTTAAAACTACGCATAGTGAATAAGATTTTTTTTTTTCCTCTTATCCAGCCAAAAATCATGAACACTAAATGTTACAATGAATTAAAAATTCCACGAATTCCATCAAAAAATTACAAATCCTGTGAATCATGAATTTGACTTTGCCTTATTTTTCTTTTTTCTATTTTGACTTTGCCTTATATTTCTTATCAAAATATTCATCAAAATTTGTTAATTTATCGTACTGTTTTAATGTAATCTAACCAACACTGTATATTATCAATAAGATTTTTTTTTCCTTGTCATCTTACCAAAATATTCTCCCTTTCTTTTTTCAAACAAAAATCATTATTTTTCGATTCCGAGCCTATTTTAGCTGGAATTCTGTAACAAAGTATTTGAAAATCGAAATATACAAATGCAAAATTGCCCATAATTTTTTTTTTTTTTAGGAAAAAATTGCACATAATTTGGGTGCATAAAAAGAAGAAAAATTGATAGGTGAACAAAAAGGCTAAAGAGGTAAACGGTGGGCGGGTGTCGCTATCGGCAAAGACAGAAAGCAGTGACAACGAACAATAGTGACACAACCAAACAAAACAAAGGTTGCCCATTATTTACCTTTTATTTTTTTCTCGTGTGAAATTGTTAGGAAACTTCTTGGAACCAAACCTCTTAAAAAAGTGAGTCGTTTTTATCATCCACTTCTTCTCCGCTTACTTTTCTCAAAGTCTATGGGCTTCTCCGCCATTTCATTCTGCACAAATGTTGTTACATTGACCTGATTCTACTTCTTTTGGAGGTTATATCATGATTCCTTATTTACTTTGAATCTTTTCTGTTGTAGTGAGAGATTTTTTGTTGCTTTATTTGCATAATTGTTGATGGGTCTGCGGTTTCTTGGTTAAAGAATTTATTTTTGGATGTGGGGTTGGGCTATTTTTGTTGTTTCTGTTCTTCGGCTGCAATTTTATATGAAGTTCTATCTGAGTTTTGTATGGAATTGGATATTGTGGAATTTATTGATGGATTGTATATTCCGTATTATGAAAAAAGAACAATTTTGATGCTGTGAGAAGTGTTGCATTGATTTTGGCTTCCCAGTTTTGTGTTTTGGTCGTGTATAATGCTAAAGAACACAAACACCTTTTTTTTTTTTTTTTTTTTTTTTTTTTTGGGTGGGGCGTTAAATTGGAATTATTTAAATGTAGTCATTAATTGTGAATATTCTTTTATTCCCACCATTTTTTTTTAGTTTCTTGGAGAATCCTATGCGATAAGTCCACCTGGTTTCCTCGACGGTATCAGATCTGGGCATTTTGGATTTAAGATTTTTATGGATTTTTCTGAAGCCAAGGATGAACTTTATATAAATTCTTTAATTACTTCAAAGAAAAGCTCCTAACTTGGTAGAGTCATTCTATTTACTTCGGTCATAAAATTCATTAACTTAAATTGAATAATTACGGTTAGATGTTTAATTTGCATTCTCAGGATGTTGACTTTGCTCTTGAGGCCTCATAATTTGGCTGGTTTTCTTGGCTATCCATGGCTGAATAAAGTATTGAGGCACTTATAGTTTGTTGGCGTTTTTTGGATGCTGCAGAGTTTCAGTAGATTATTGAATTGATGGGTGGGGTATTCTCAAAACGGGAGAGTCCAAGACACCTTTCTTACGGGTCTAGATCATATTCTTCGAGTTATCAAAGTTATCCGCATTCGCCATATACTCAGCCAAACCAAGAGTATGAACATCACCAGTATCCTGCATATCACTCCCAAAGCTATGGTGAAGCTCGAGCACCTGAACCAAAAAGGAGGCTAGAAAGGAAGTTCTCGAAAATAGGTGATGATTACAAGAGCCTTGACCAGGTAAGATGGTAGGAATACTACTGCTTTGCGTATATGTAATGTCATTGATTGAAAAGGAACTTAAATGTTTTCAATAGTAGAGCATTCTGTGGATTTTAAATGTATGATTACTCTCACTCCTGTATGTATGTCTTTGATATTGGAACAGAATGGTTCAAGAATTAAACATTTCCTAACAACTTTTATATTGTGTCTATATTTTCATGGTCACATGAATTGAAGTCCTTAGCACTTTTGATACCTTTGCAAAACGAATATCTCAATTTAGTTCCTGTATAAGCATGCATACTTGGTGTTTCCTCTGTTGTGCATTATGCTTTTTCCATGTTTTCTTGACCACTTATCGTTGTCAACGGAAATCAGGAGGGTATAATTGATCTGTTGCATATGTCTAGTTCGTCTAGATTGTTGTTTTACTTAATGATGATTTCTATCTTCATAGGTAACTCAAGCATTGGCACGGGCTGGGTTGGAGTCTTCCAATCTTATTGTTGGTATTGACTTCACAAAGAGCAATGAGTGGACAGGTTTGGACTCATCTAGATGCAAGGAAGTTCCTTTTTTAAGTTTCAAAGATAATTATGGTTAACTTACTCTTGTATTAGGTGCGAGGTCATTCCACCGGAAAAGCTTGCATCACATTGGAGAAGAGCAAAATCCTTATGAACAAGCAATATCAATTATTGGGAAAACACTATCTTCCTTTGACGAAGATAACATGATTCCCTGTTTCGGATTTGGAGATGGTACTTCTTTTGAATGAATTTTGCAGTTACCATTTTCATCTGTCCTTTGATTCCTTTCAACATCGAAAAACGTATGTGGTCTTTTATGTTGGCAGCATCAACCCATGATCAGGAAGTTTTCAGTTTTCATCCCGATGAGAGATTCTGCAATGGATTCGAAGAAGTATTGACACGATATAGAGAATTAGTTCCTCAGCTACGACTTGCAGGTTACCATTTGACTGGCCCCTTTTATGTTTATCGGTTGGTTATTTGTTTAAAGCAGTCTCATACAGATTTGGGGATTTTTGGTTGCAGGGCCAACATCATTTGCTCCGATAATTGAAATGGCAATCACTGTTGTTGAGCAAAGTGGCGGCCAGTACCACGTACTTGTAATAATAGCTGATGGACAGGTATTCATTCTGTTTTGTATTGTGATCCTTTTTGAAAAACTTTCAGAGCAAGCAGTGTTATATTACAAAGAAATATGGTCTTTTCCATTTCTGATAGTGCATCATAAAGAGGAAAAAGTGCAATATCCAAACTTGAATTGTGATGCGATGATTATTTAAAAGTTTTCAAAGATTTTTGTGTCAACTGCCCGTATGCTTTTGAATCACTAATATCTCACCCAAAGTAACACGCCCACACACATCTTGTCATTTAACACACTACTTGTCTTTAAATTTTTTGTGAACAAAACCATGATCTAACATTTAAATTGCCTTTTGCCTTACTAATCTTTGATCCAAACATCTTATAGATCAACTGTCAACACCTCAGCAGAACAAACTAGCGCACATAATAGAAAACCAAAGAAGAGGGTTTAGTTATAATGGTTTGAGGGGCTTGTTTGATATCAAAAAGAGTATATGCATAATAATAATAATAATAATAATAATAATAATAATAATAATAATAATAATAATAATAATAATGCTTGGTTTTTTCCCCTCAAAAATGCTTTCCTTTATAAGGAAAGCAGCAAGGTTCGAACTTGTCTAAATAGTTTATTTTAGTAAACTGGCTTCTTTATAAGATGTGAAGCATGAAATATACTCAAAAGGACTGCTATAGTCCTTTCACAAAAAAAAATAAAAAAATGTTATAGTAGGTGTTACCATTATCCAAAACTTCAAGCTACATTGACTAACACTGAAAGGTATGTTTTTAGGGCAGGTGTTACAAAGAGTGTTGTAACACTGGTGATTAATAGAAATTTTTGAATTCAGCAACAAATAGTTAAACGTGCAGAAAAATAATGCAAAAATATAAAGAACATTAGGAATTGATTACAAACAATTTACTAAGATAAAATGATTACAAACACTGCTTGGTCTTACACACTCAAAAACTCCCTCATTGATGTTGTCGCCGCTGTAGAGAATCCTCTTAGTGGCATTATCAATTGAGCACCACTCGTCTTCGAACTGCTTGGCGAACTCCTTCGACTGGCAGTGGGCTTTCTCCCGAAAGCAATAAGTCCTTCTCCGAAGAACAATCTTCACACAAACAGGATCAAAACTCATACACAGAGCTCACTCTTTGAAAATATTTTTCTCTCAATACAAGCCACACGCTCACATTCAACACACCTTAACCAAAAGATATGTGCAGCACCATACACCGTGCATAGACTTTTTCTAAGTATTTTTCACATTAATTGCAATGCCAAGTGCGCGTTGCGAAAACACACCTTAAAGATGGCTTTTTAATATCACAAGAAGAATCACTCAAAACAATCACCACGATTCTTTCTAAATAAATCTCCCAAGACTGCACAAAGAACCTGGATACAAAAGAGATCAAATTCGGATTACACAACCCTCACACCTTCTTTTGAGTGCAAGACTTCCTTTTAAAACACAAATCCGAATCACACAAATAAATACCATATTCGGATTTAGCACCAATAAAATTTGAGAAATATCATGCAAATTTTAAACTGAATTTCCTTAGAAATTAAGCAGCCCATATCTTCTCTTCAAAGTCAAAATCCGGAACTTTCCAAAAGCACCACAATCTCAATCAATCACAACCACCATGTTTCCAAATTAACTCCCACGAAACCTTCTTCAGAAACAAATCAATTAAGCCACAAATATTGCAGTACCAAATCCGCCAAAACACCAAATCTACTCCTTTCCAATTAAAGCTGAGAAGACCAATTTAATCCTTTCCAAAATTAAAGTCAAACAACTTTTTCTCTTCCTCATAACTCGATCCTCAAATTTGCACCATGATCACGTAGTACTTGTTTTGGAATTTACAGATGTTGCCAAAACTTGTCAACTAGACAAATACCTAACAATCTCCCCTTTGGCATTTTTTGGCAAAACTAACAAAATATCTAATAAACAAAAATCCTAAAACGGATAATAGAAAATTACATTGTTCTCCCCTTTTGACAAAAATAAGCCAAAGAAAAAAGTAAAACAAAATTAAAGAAATTCACTTTCTAGACACGTCTTCAGAAATTGATGTGGCAGATCATGTTGCAACACTTGTTGGAACACTCAATGCAACACTTTCTTGCAGATCATCTTCAAAGTCATTGATTTCTGTAGCTCACTTCCCCCTGAATCTTATCTCTGTCCTAGTCACCCTGAATGTAAAATTCTACCATGCATATGTCTTTCTTCACCTGTCAAATGCTTGGACCAACCACTATCACTATACCCCGAGTCAGTAGTTCATGCTTTTAAAGAAGTGTGTGCCACATGACACTTTAAATCAGATTTCCTTATCCACTCTTGACAAGGAAATTTTTGTGCACATCAATCTTCATTCTAGATGTCCTTGTGGAATTTGGTGCATTAAAAGGCAGGACCTTTCCTCAAATAATTCAGGTATTTGTAGCATCAAAGTCTAATGTGTCCCGGATGGTAGCAATAATGACATGTGGGAATAAATCTTCTTCGTTGGGACCGTGAATCAAAAAAACTCTTACTGATTGGAGGCCATGATTCCTGAGGAGTTGTTTCCTTCACAAATACAGTCTTGGATGTTGAGGATTCATTCCTGAGGAGCTGTTTCCTTCTCAAATACAGTCTTGAATGTTGAGAATTCTCTAGTGAATCCGAGGCCATGATGATCACTGCTAGCTTTTCCCATAGACAAAATATGTTCCAGTTTAGAAGAATTGGAATTCATCGTCTTTATCATCTTTTGAGTATGTTCCATTTCAACCTTCAATTCCTGCATCTTCTCTTTTTCAGCAACCTGAAACTCAAAATTTATAGCAGTTCTTTTCAAGACTTCTTTTTCTCTGAGAAGTTCGCCTACACATCCTCCAAGGACTTATTTAGTTTGCACACCTTAACCTATTTATTAAACATGTTTTGGTATGCTTCTTGAATTGCATCATTAGTCAAGTCTTCTCCGTCATTGCTACTGTCAGATTTTGACTAAACTTCTTCCTTTTCGATGTTCACAAGCGCTGTTGCAACAGTTGTTGTAACACTATCGGCAAAAGCATCCTGATCAGTATATAGATTAAATGCAATGTAATTGTTCACATGGTTGTCATCTTCCTGACTGCCTTCTGACTCTTCATCACTCTAAGTTACGTTAAGTGACTTCTTCTTCTTAAGAGTATTGGCGCACTCGGATTGAATGTGACCATGTTCATCGCACTCTCAACATGGAATAGCTTGGTTTTTTGGCTTCGATTCAGTATAATTTGCTAGAGCTTTCCGCTTTTGAAAATTGTTGAATTTTCCTGACTTTGAAAATTTATCTTTCTCATTAATCTTTTTCAGGATTTTCTCAAAATTCTTAGACGATCGAGCAAGAGATTCTGCCACGTCATCATCTTCTTCTTTAACATTATCTTCCACATCAGCTTGAAAAGCAATCTCCTTCTCCTTCTCATTCTTATTTTCATTTAGATTCATCTCAAAAGTGCGTAAAGAGCCCAATAATTCGTCAAGGTTCATTGACTGCACGTTTTTTGCCTCCTCAATAGCCGTCACTTTGTAAACGAATCTTCGAGGGAGGGATGATCTCAATATCTTCCTCACTAGTTTTTCCTTAGAAATTTTTTCACCAAGAGCGAATGCCTCATTAGCAATGTCACACAATTTTGAATTAAAATAAGAAATTATTTCATTTTCAAGATGCAAAGATTTTCAAACCTTATAGTGAGGATTTGAAGCTTTGATAATCTGACGGCAGCCGTATCGTCATGAGCCGTCTGTAATATCTCCCAAGCGTCCTTGGCTGATTCACATGTTGAAATGAATTTAAATTGATTGGCATCCACCCCGTTGAAAATAGCATTCAGCGCTCTCGAGTTGTTGTTTGCCAACTTGTCCTCGTCAGTTGTCTAGGAAATTTTGGGCTTCAACAACTCTTTTCCTTCGGCATATTTGTTACTGGATGAGTCCAAGCTGTCGAGTCCAACCTGTCAATACAGCTCTCTATGCCTTTTCATCGATTGTTTTGATAAATGCTTTAATGCGAGCTTTCTAATAGAAATAATTAGAACCATCGAGGAGAGGAGGGTGCGAGACCGAACCACCTTTAAAAAATCCATTCCTGCTACACCAGAACGACTCCCAGAATCTCACCAAGCAAATGGTTAGTGAACTTCTCTAATACCAAATGAAAGATATGTTTTTTATGGTAGGTGTCACAAAAAGTGTTGTAACACTTTTTGTAATACTGGTGATTAATAGAAATTTTTGGATTCAACAACAACTAGCTAAACGTGCAGAAAAATAATGCATAACCATAAAGAACACTAGGAATTGATATCGTCGGTTTGGTATGCACACCTACATCTGCGGGGCCAAGCCAGACAGTGAACAATCCACTAAAATAAAATGATTAAAAACACCGCTCGGTCTTACACACTCAAAGACTCCCTCCTTGTCCAGCGAGCACCATTCGTGTTTGAATTGCTTAGGGGACTCCTTTCGACTGACAGTGTGTTTTCTCCCGAAAGCAACAAGTCCTCTTGAAAAACAATCTTCACACAAGCAGAACCAAAACTCATACACTGAGCTCATTCACTGAAAATATTTCTCTCAATACAAGCCACATGCCCACATTCAACACACCTTAACCAAAAGATACGTGCAACACCATACACCATGTATAGAATTTTTCTAAGACCTCGTTCATTTTACCGATTCGAGTTTTTAATTTTAGGTTTTTACAGTAAAAAGTTCTCAAAAAATGTCACATCTAACTTTTGCTCGCTATATGCCAAAATATCACATCTGAGCCGAATTAAAAACTCAAAGCGAAGTAAACGAAAAACACGATAATTTTAAAGAAGGCTTTTTAATATCACAAGAATCACTCAAAACAATCACCACGATTCTTTCCAAATAAATCTCCCAAAACTGCGTAAAAAACCTGGATACAAAAGAATAAATCTCCCAAGACTGCACAAAGAACCTGGATACAAAAGAGATCAAATTCAGATTACACAACCCTCACACCTTCTTTTGAGTGCAAGACTTCCTTTTAAAACACAAATCTGAACCACACAAATAAATACCATATTCGGATTTAGCACCAATGAAATCCGGGAAATATCATGTAAATTCTAAACCAAATTTCCTTAGAAATTAAAGCAGCCCATATCTTCTCTTTAAATTTAAAATCCAAAACTTTCCAAAAGCACCGCAATCTCTCAATCAATCATAGCCACCATGTTTCTAAAATAACTCCCATGAAACCTTCTTCAGAAACAAATCAATTAAGCCACAAATATTGCAGTACCAAATCTGCCAAAACACCAAATCTACTCCTTTCCAATTAAAGCCGAGAAGACCAATTTAATCCTTTCCAAAATTAAAGTCAAAACAACTTTTTCTCTTCCTCATAACTCAATCCTCAAACCTGCACCATGATCAAGTAGTAGTTGTTTTTTAATTTACAGGCACGTTGCCAAAACATGCCAACTAGACAAAATACCTAACAAATACCACACGTCATCACAGGTGACTAGAAGCGTCGATACTGATGGTGGGCAGTTAAGCCCACAGGAAAAGAAAACGGTTGAAGCAATTGTGAAGGCAAGGTAGTTGGTTTATTTCTCGAGTCTTTTTATCTCATCTTTTTCCAAGGAGCTTCTTGACATGCAATTCAATTTGCAGCAAGTACCCGTTGTCAATTATCCTTGTTGGGGTCGGAGATGGACCATGGGACATGATGAGGGAATTTGATGATAACATCCCGGCCCGGGCATTTGATAACTTCCAGGCAAGTACTAGATAGTAGTTGGAAATCACTTCTCCTGCCCATCCATGTTATCACTCAGATGTTTAATTGAGAAATTCTGTTCTCTTTTGGCTTCTGTAGTTTGTGAATTCCACAGAAATCATGTCGAAGAATATGGACAGATCCAGAAAAGAAACAGAATTTGCTCTTGCAGCCTTGATGGAAATACCATCCCAGTATCAAGCAACTCTGGAGCTGGTTTATTGGGGTAACAATCTCTATCTCCTGCGTAATTTGAATCAATGATTTTGCTCCTTGAGTCAGTGCCAAATTTTAATTCCAAAATCATCTTTTGCGCCATTGCTCAAACCAGTGTTAGTAGGGGAAAGGCTATAGACAGGGTTCCTCTTCCGCCTCCTCGCTATGGGTCGGCTTCATTCAGCGCCCCAAAGCCTTCACGTTCAAGCGGTGATTGCCCAAGCGCACCTTCTGCCAGAAGACATGATGCCAGTGTCAGCGGGGCGACTTCTGCTAGTTCTACTTCTGATAATCATGTACTTCACCTTCTCATCTTAAAGTTGTTTTGCCTTCAAATATCATTCTAGTCTTTATGGTTATCACTTATCATCTTCAAATATCGCGTCTGACTTGGATACTAAACTTTTCTTTCGTGATCCTGACAGCTTTGTCCTATTTGCATTAGCAATCCAAAGAACATGGCCTTCGGTTGTGGCCACCAGGTGAGCTAGCTTTGCTTATCTTTACTCTTTGTTTACCTTAAAGCATGAGACGCATAACTGGATATCAAAATCATGTCTATATAATTTGCAGACATGTTTCGAGTGCGGAGAAGATCTTGATGTGTGCCCAATATGCCGAAGCAGTATTCATACAAGAATAAAGCTCTATTGAAGAAGGTGTTAAAAGTTTTGTGCCTCCATTTGAAAATAAGGAAAACATTTTGGTCCGTAATTGACTGGATGGGGTATTTATTAGATCTCCTAAATTTCATTGTGAAGTTGGACTACTCAGCAAATCTCGTGCCTTTTGTACATATTCCAGTTTTCTGTCAATTCTATTAAAACTTTGTCACTATTAGTTCTATGTTTTTTTTTAATGGAATAATTGAGTAATATGTTTCTTCTTTTGAATTAACAACTTGGTAGACTTAAATGCTAGCTAAGCTAAATATATATGCCCATGTTTGTTTTGACAATCCAAACAGTTGTTTAGGATTCGATTCGTAGTTTAGAATTGAAATTGATGTTTAGAAGAGAAAAATTTGAGGACAATTCAACCTATTAACAATGATTCAAACCATTAATTTTAGAATTCACCATCCTCTAAATTTTAATAATCTTAATTGTTCTTTACAGTGAAAACAATTTTGATTCTATTTTTTCTCTCTTCAATTTTAAGCTTAAATGTCATAATTTTTTCATTTTAATTCCGACTGAGATGATTTTATTTTTAATGTGTTTAAAATGAAGAGATGAACAAATTCCCATCAATATTGCATATTTTTAGATTTCATTTACAATGTGATTTTATAAGATTTGTTACAAAATTCTAATTACAGTTTTTAACACTTTATCTAAACATAGTTTGAATTTTATTCTTAATTTAAATTACAATTTATTTACATATCTAAACACTTATTTAAATTACAATTCAATTCTCTGTAATTCAAATCACCACAACTCAAGCCAGATCAACAATTTGAATCGTCAACAATTTATTTATTTATTTATTTTTCATTTCCTTGAACTTGGGAATGAAGGGATTCGAACTCCCAATCTCAACACTGAAGGTTGGTGCAGGCTAAACCAACAAAGTAACTTGCTCTCTAAATTTTTATTTTGACAATTTGTCCTTTCAATTTGTAAAACTATTACAATGCGTTCCTTTTATTAATTTCCTTTGATTTTTTTTTTTATTAAATTTAAGGGATTGAGAGTGTTCACGGTAAAAAAAAAAAAAAAAAAAAAAAAAAAAAAAAACACGTACGTGGTGCAAAAACGTGGAATAAAAATGTGGTACAAAACGTGATGGAATAGTGATTTAAAAAATAATAATAATAGTGCAGAATATAGTGGGCATAAAACGTGGGGTAATGAAAAAACTGTTATGGAATTTCTTTGTAAGAAACAGGAGGGCGTAAAAAAGAAAAGAAAAAGAAGACGCACAGTGTGCAGGGAAAAGTGAGAGAAAAAAAAAAAAAAAAAAAAGGGCTTCTCTGAAGTTAGATAAAATAATGGAGTTAGATAAAATAATGGGGTGTGCATGTGGGTGTGCTGAGAAGCAAAAGAAAGAAAAAAAAAAAAATCAAAAAGTGTGGGTGTGCTGAGAAGCAAAAGAAAGAAAAAAAAAATCAAAAAGTGTGTGTGTGCAGGTGATGGGAAACGTGAAAGAAAAAAAAAAAAACAGAGAGAGGTGCAGGTGTGTGTGTGCAGGAAAGTAAACATCCGTGATATTTCAAAATAATAAGATAAATATATAGGTAAAGTCTTTAATCCGGCAGTTATTATTTATCAGACTAAAATAATAGATGTATAATTTTATTATTTTCGTATATATTTATATATAAAGTGTATATATTTACATTTAAAGATGTATATGTTAAGTTATAAAAAATGACAATGTATATTAATCATTGAAATATGTATTTTTTATAGCAATTAAGTAAATACATAGCATAAAAATATGTATTGTATTTCATGTTAATGAAGGTAAGTGACAATGTATATAGTGAGATATGCTTTTAGTATCTTGTATTCTTGATAATATTAAAATGACACCTCAACATTTTTAAAAATATATTCTTGGTACTCTGAAGTTGATTTTTAAGATGTAAAATGACCTTAGTACTCTTTTACTTAATCAAAATCTAATAAATCTAGAAAAAAATCATGAACTTTTTATTTTATTATTTTCTTTTAAATATTTTAATGTCTTAAAATATTTTCATTTTTTAAGAAACTAGTAAAAGTAGGCACGTGCAATTGCATGAATTTGACTGTTATATGTATTGTCTATTAGAAAAATAATTTTATGATGTAAACAAATAAGTTCTAACTAATCGCCATACTCTATTATTTTTCTTAACATTTAAAACCGCATGACTTATTTTGATGGTGTGAGTTTTGTAGATTCGGAAGCCACGTTCGAACGTAATTCAAATATTATTTAATTTGACCACTTTTTTAAGCTCTAAATAAGAGAAAAAAAGTAGATAACAAATAAGTAAAAAAAGTATAAAAAGTGAAGAACATAGAATAAAAAGTAAAGAACATAGAAGTAAACACAAATTAAACCATTTTTTTTCTTAAGACTTAAGTAAGATAAAACAATAGATTACAAGTAGATTAAAAAATACAAAAATTGATAAGGGCATAAATAGAAACACAAAACTAGGTACATAACACGTAAATAAAAAGTACAAAAGGTAAATAACATAAATGGAAACACAAATTAAACTTTTTTTTTTTTTTTTCTTAAGCCCTAAGTTAGAAGAAACGACAATGTATATTAATCTTTAAAACATTTTTTTTTTATAGCAATTAGTGAACACATAACATGAAAATATGTATATTAACTAATTTGTTGTATTTTATGTTAAATATACACGATTTTATATATAAATATACATAATTTACGTATAAATATACACAAAAAATATACGATTATACATGTGCCTGAGTGGTCAAGCACTTTTCAAGTGCCTGACCAGAGACAATTCCTAAATATATATTTTGATATTTTGAATTTTTTTACACTAATAGTTTTAATTTTTTGTGTTATAATACATTTAAATTAAATTTTATATACACTTTAAAGTGTGAGATTATAATTTATTCCTTAACACTTTTCACGAAGATAAATTTTATATACGTCTTATGGTGTGAGATTTTTTATTTGCAACTCTTAATAAATTCTTAATGCACTTATAGTGTGTGACTTCTCATTTTTATCACAATCCTATAATTATCACTAAGACTTAGATTTCTTTTTAGAGATCTATATAAATTAAATGTAATTTTAAAAAAAAATTAAGGATTAAAAGTTTCTCAAATTATTAGGTACGATTATTTTTTAGTGTAATTTAAGTAAAAAAACTCATATAAATTACGCTTTAAAAATTGGTATATGAAAAATTATGTGCATATAATTTATATAAAAATATTCATATAAATCACACTATACCCGTCAAAAAAACAATCAAAAAGAAAAAAAAAATGAGAGTAAGTAACCGTCACTTGCATCTCTTTCTCAATATCTTCACAAAAATATATATATATATATATATATATACCTTCACAAATAAATATATATATATATATATATATATATATATGAGTTCGGGCGCAGACCTTCACAAATAATGCTTGCTGTGACACTTGCTATGCGTTTGCAGAAAATTAGCTGACGCTTGCTATGCGTTTGTGACTTTTATATATAAAAGTTGCACTTTATTTTGCAGTGCGTAATATATATATATATATATATATATATATTTATATATATATATATATATATAAAAGAGGAAACGTGTAGAAAAGGAGAGGGTGATAGAAGTTTAAGTTTTCTTTGAAATTAAATTGTTAGCAAAAAAAAGAGATTTTAATTCCTCTTGAGATTAGAAGATTAGTCAAAACAAATCAAATCATAATAAATTTAATCTAAATGGTAGATTTGATTTTCAATTTTGAAATAAAAAAATAGAGAAAAGACAATAATCTCAAAATAAATTCGGAATATTAAATACTCTAAAATTTAAAGTGCACAAATTGGGCCCCTCTATAGTCTTTTAGTTCAAAAGATGAGCTCATTGTCTCATAAAACCATATGGTGATTAAATATAATTTTCAAATCTCAAATTCAAAAAAAAATCTCAACACCAAATTCAAAAATAATCCTTTTAATTCCTCATAAGGTCATATACCGGGAAATTATTTAAATACAACTTTTAAATCCAAATTCTAAAGCAAAATTCCAAATCAAATTTTAAAATCCTTTATTCCTCATAAGGTTATACCGGAAAATTATCCAAATACAACTTTTAAATCCAAATTCTAAAGCAAAATTTCAAATCAAATTTTAAAATCATTTTAACTCCTCATAAGGTCATATACCGGGAAATTATCTAAATACAACTTTCAAATCCAAATTCTAAAATAAAATTCCAAATCGAATTTTAAAATATCTTTGAATTCCTCCTATGGTCATATATCGGAGAGTTTTTTAAAATCCAAATTCAAATTTAAAAACTATGATTGACTTGATTCCCTATGGGATACGTAGGCAATCTAAAAATTTAGGTGCAGTTTCAAGATCAAATTCAATCCTGAATTCCTCGTATGGTCATATATCGGGGAATTCTCCAAAATCCAAATTCAAATTCAAGAACTATGATTGACTTGATTCCCTATGGGATACGTAGGCAACCTAAAATCTAGGTGCAGTTTCAAAATCAAATTCACTCTTAAAAATTCTCATAAAAGACAAAATCAATGCTAAACTAAATTAAATTTCAAAGTGCGTCAATTCCTCATAAAGTCATACACCGAGGAATTATCCAAAATTATCAAACCCAAAATTCAAACTACAAGTGGCTTGATCCCTTAACGGGGTATGTAGGCAACTCGACAAAATTCATTGAGTTCAGCCGCAATTTTAAATCAACCCAAATTTCTCAAATTCACAAAAAATAGTATTTACCGTTTTAATTGAAATCAAAAGGTTTTCCCTTGTACTAAGGGATTGTGATTAAGAGGTTATTTTTATAATTTTGAATTGGTCGAACTAAAAATAATAAACTCATATTCTAGTTAAATCATATGATAAGTGAAATTATGTTGTGTGTGAAATATTATTTCAACATTAATAAATATTTTCACTCAACAGAGAGATTTGTGATATAATTTAAATTGGGATGGAATTTTTCATAAAATGTGTTTTTTGGTCACTAATTTAACATAATGTCTTCGTAATGGGATACATTGCAACCATTGTGCAAGTGGACCGTTGGCAGCAAATTTCAATACTAGAAGTTTAATTAAAAGTTGAGATATTTACATTTTTAAACCCTATGTTTTAAGTTTATTCAAAATCTATACCTTCACTTTTTAATATCATTAAATGTATTCCTTCAAATTTAATTTAATATACAAAGTTATCACTTATCTAGGTCAATAATTAATTTTGACCTTTAAAATGATCAAACTATCCTTAAGAAAAGAGAGAAAGGAAAACTAAAACTTTTCAACACTAAAAAAAAAAAAAAAAAAAAAAAAAAAAAAAATTAAAAAAAATTAAAAACACAAAAAAAAACCTCATTTCAATGATATTTTGGATTTTTTAAGGTTAAAACCGTAAGTTTAAATTTTTTTCGTTTTTTTTTTCTTTTTCCATTTTTATTAAGGGTATTTTAGGTAATTTATGCTTAAAATTGAGAGTTGACTGTAAAAAAATATAAATTTGAGTATTAAATCTAATTTAAATGTATACATTTGATGAAATTATTAAAAACTGGAAGTATAATTTTTTAATAAATCCAAAATTAAATCTAATTTAAATGTATACATTTGATGAAATTATTAAAAACTGAAAGTATAATTTTTGAATAAATCCAAAATACAGGGTATAAAAATGTAAATATCCCTTAAATGTTTAGGAGGCATGTGGTAATAAAAACTATATGCTATGTAACTTTATTGCATTATAAAATATACTATGGTTCTTACTTTTTAAGTGGATTATCTCGGGGAAAGGATTACTATTTGTTCTATTCTTTTAGTAAGAAAGTATTTCAATAATAATGGAACAATTTTGTTCATAGGAACAAAAAGAAACAAATTTATTCTACACCCGATAAGTACCAATACACAATAATAAGTCGTTGATAGCATTTTATATGAGTAATTGCATCTATATTTGTTCATCAGGATTGTACAGAATACATAAATATTATGTTGTGTCGGTGTTGGCTTGTCAAAAACTTTTATGCCTAAATAGTGCTATGGTGACCCAACACAAAAATCATCGAACCTATGTCCGTTCTGTACTTTGCAGTTGGTGTTATGTCCTGCATATTGTGAACTTATTTTCATTTTCCATTGTGCTAAGGTTTATCTAATTACATGATCAATGAGTACAGTTTAAAGCTTTATTCTTATGAATAAGTTTAAGCAAAAATGTTATTATTAAGGCATATAGAATTCTACGAAATATTCCTAGTTTTTTTTTAATTAAAAAATGTCGTTTAAAAAAGAATGTTCATTTCTAGCTCTGCTTATGAATTTGGCTTAATTGTTGTGTTAACTTCCCTTCACTTGTTTGGTGGTCCTCTGCTCTCTTTTTTGCCCTATTATATATCTGTCCATTCAATAAAGACTATGACACTTTATTTAATTGTTCAAGTAATTTAATATTATGATCAGGTTATTAAATTTAACAGGTAAACATGTAATATAAAACATGAAAAATGGGAACGATATATCTTGACTTCATGATCTACGTCACCATCATTAAGACACTTAATATGTTTAATTATATTAGCATTACCAGCACTCAACAACGTTAATGCATTTTCAGTTAGTCACCGAGTGTTCATCTCCAAATTTGCCGGTGCAGTGCCATCAGCCAAAGACTCATTCTTCACAAACTAGAGGATTCTTAGGACTAAATGAACCTTATTAAATTTTCACCAAACCACACTTGAGCCAAACAAAAAAAAAAAAAAAAAGAGACAAAAAGACAAAATTTCACCAAGCCACATATACCAAATCCATTCTTTAATTTATTGCATGCATCAAAACTCCAATTCTTTACTTGCATTAAATCCTTACAACCACCACTTTTTGTTAGAATGGATCCTTCTATATTTCAGCAAACTAATTCGCTCCTTTTGAGTGCATGATAATACGCCAAGTGAACTGGCTTCACTTCTTGAATGCACTCTAAAATAAATAAATAAATAAATACAAACTTTTGTCTATATATAAAGCCCTACTTCACTATACTCTTTTCATCACACTAGTACTAATCAAAAGTAGACACACAAAACTCTCTCTAACATGGCTAACAAAAATCACTCCCGTTTCATTATCAAACTCTCCATAATTTCTCTCATCTTTTCACTCCACTTCTTTGGACATGTCAACGGTGTCCAAAGCTCCTCAGAAGCTGATCATCATGATCACAGGCAAGGCCGGTGGGAGCTTCTACTAGACAACGTGGGAGTTGTGGCCATGCACATGGCGCTCACTCACCGCAACACCGTCGTTATCTTCGACCAGACCCAGGCGGGCCCGTCTCGGTACCGCCTCCGCCGCCGCTTCGGCAGCGGGTTGCGGTGCGCTTCCTCGGGCGACGACGCGTCCGACTCAGGCTGCTACGCCCACTCGGTGGAGTACGACATCTCTAGCAACCAAATCAGGCCCATGAGGCTGGACTCCGACCCGTGGTGCTCCTCCGGGTCTTTCCTCAGCAACGGGACGCTCCTGCAGACCGGCGGCAACGGCGGAGGCTCGCGGAGGATCCGGTACTTCGCGCCTTGCGGCGACCACAGCTGCGACTGGCGGCAGTCGAGCCGGAGGCTGTCGGAGGAGCGGTGGTACGCGTCGAGCGTGGCGTTGCCGGAGAAAGATCGGGTGATGGTGGTCGGAGGGAGAAGGGTTTTCAGTTATGAGTTTGTTCCGAAGACGAATTCGGAGGAAAACGCTTTCCATCTTCCGCTTCTTCGCAGTACTTACGAGCGGCGTTCTCAAGGGAATAACCTCTATCCCTTTGTCCACCTTTCTTCCGACGGTAATATTGTTGAAATTGATTGAAAGGATATATAACTCATATATCATACTAATGACATAGCAAATTAACATATATATCTTTTGGCAATACCGGATAAGTAATATTACAACATTCTCATGATCATTTTTTCAGAATAAGACTAGCAATTTTTTCTAGGTGCATTTTTTTTCCCCTATATCATGGTAAATTTGTATAATCTTAGCTAAACGAATAATATTATCAAACATATATAACCCTTTTTTTTAAAAACAAAATTATGCATTCATATATCAAATTTGGACGTCCAACTAATTAAGGTTCTATACAGTGTTAGATAAAGCTTCACGCACTACCGGAGTATCGATCCCAATTAGAGAATTTAAAATTGTAAATTTTATTCTTAAAATTTTTCTAATCAATTGCATTTCTATTGTATAATATATATATATATATATAGCTGTACTTGCACTTAATAAATACAAAATATATACAACTATTTTCTTATTCAATGAAAAATTATTCTAATTTTTTTCCATAATGCTCCAAGGATTTTTCTCTCTTTTTGGATGAGTATTTTTCAACTACTAGCTAAGAATACGTAATAGTAATATATATACTTAGGCATATAATCACTTCGCAGCAGTGATATTATCATGTTAAATTAATATTCTCAAATACAGCCTAGATCGTCTAATAAAAATAATGAGCAATGATTTGAACAGGCAATTTGTTCATCTTCGCCAACCAGGACTCAATCCTCTTCAACCACAGACGCAACAGAGTGGTGAGGACCTTCCCAAGAATTCCAGGAGGCAGTTCAAGGAACTACCCCAGCACCGGCTCCTCCGTCATCCTCCCTCTAGACCACCACAACAACTTCCAACGCGTTGAGGTCATGATCTGCGGCGGAGCGGCCTCCGGGGCCTACCGGTCGGCCAGGCAAAGCCACCGGTACCTCGAGGCCCTGAGCAGCTGCGGAAGAATGGTGATCGCGGACAACTCGAGCGAGAGATCGGAGCCGAGGTGGCACATGGAAGACATGCCCGGCCCCCGGCTCATGAATGACATGATCATCCTCCCCACCGGCGATGTTTTGATCATCAACGGCGCGAAGCACGGCGCCGCCGGGTGGGACCGGGCCACGAACGCCTCCCGCCGGCCTTTCCTATACAAGCCTAATGAAGCGAGGGGAAGGAGATTCTCTCTTTTGAGAGCCACATCGATTGCTAGAATGTATCATTCGTCGGCGGTTCTTTTGCCTGACGGGAGGGTTCTTGTGGGAGGTAGTAACCCTCACAATAGGTATGTATGAGAAATATTAATGTATGAACTAAACTTATTTAACAAGTTAACTGGGAGTGACGGTTTCTTTCTTTATTTAAGGGAAAAAAAATCTTTGATAGACTAATGAGATAGACAGTTTCCTTAACTCGAAAAAACTGTTGAAATCTTTATAAGAAAACTCAAATTTAAAATAATATTGATTATAGTATTGTCTCTCAATTAAATTATACTAGCATTAACCAATCTTTAAATTCTCAACTTTAAATATATATGTAACATTCCAATTGCTATAAAAAATTTTAATGTGACAAACTTAGATCACAACAAAATGGTTAATTGAGTATGGTTATAATTAATATACATATACATATACATATACAGACATACATAGATGCAGATATAATATATATATATATAGACACACACATCACATCTAAAAAAAAAAACAAGAAAAAAAAACTTTTCACGGTTTCACCATACTGTTTTGCCACGTCAATTTGTAAAGTTATAATGAACTTTTTTTAAGGTAAAATTATAATAAACTTGAATTGGCATGATACAGTACAAATTATGATGTAAATTCCGGACAAAAATTGTAATTGGTGACTAAAATATAAATAAGGTACTTATTCAGCATATATACACTCTTAAAATTGTACGACAATGAAATAATTTTATATTTTTACAGGTACCAATCCGGGCGCAACATCGCGTACCCAACCGAGCTAAGGCTACAAGCCTTCGTTCCACACTACATGCACGAGCAGTACCACAGATATAGGCCGACTAACATTACCATACATTATGCGCCCGAAAGTCATGGCTCTGGGGCTAGGTACGGCGAAGAGTTTAGGGTTCAGTTTTGGTTGGGAAGGAGGCCGAGTGACGACCTCGAGTTCACGGCGTACCCGCCGCCTTTCACGACTCACTCGATGTCGATGAACCAGCGGTTGCTGAGGCTGAGGCCGAGGAATGTGGAGAGGCGGCAGGGTGGGTGGGTGAGTGTCGTTTTGGAGGCACCACCTTCCCCTAATGTAGCTCCCTCCGGTTATTATTTGCTTACTGTTGTGAATGGAGGGATTCCTAGTCAATCTCAGTGGCTTAGGTTCATACATCATGCTAATTAGTTTTTTTTTTTTTTTTTTTTTTTTTTTTTTTCGGTGTGTACCGTACTCCCTTTAAGAAGTTATTCCAAATTATGGGGGTAGAGAATAAGAGAGAATGACACTTCATGTATTATGTATAAGAACTTAAAGCCATCATTTGGACAGGAGTACTAGGTTTGTAACAGTCCATATATATGAGAAACGTCATCTTTTCCCTTCCTGCCTCAAAGCATACATTAGTGTTTATGTGTAATATTTATCTAGATTAATATTTATGAATACCCCTTTAAACTAAGAATAATTTTTAAGAATATCATAAAAAGGATAACAATATTTTATTTTTACTATCACATTTAAATTTATCATTCATGTCATTAATATTTTGATAAAATATCTTTCATATTTTATTAGAATGTTTTTTTTTTTTTTTTTTTTTTTTTTTTACCAAGATATTTTTTGTATACCATCAGAATACAACATGTCACTCAAATTTTGAAAAAAAAAAAAAAAAAGGATCATTTCTACCTCAAAACATGTACCCTAGATAAAACACCTCTCTCCATTCACGATACAAATAAAATGATGATATGAAATTACTTATAATTTTATTAATGCCCATCATACTATTAATTTTAAATCAATTATTACTTAAATTATTAATTTTGTGTCAATTTACCTTTAATTATTTTTAAAATATAGAGGAGTAAATTATTAAGTTGACATAACATCAATAATTTAGCGTGGGGCAATTTATATATAAAATTACATTTAGTTCATATTGGGACATATATGCGGTAATACCAAGATTTTTTTTTAAATCCACCAGTGCCTTTTTAACAAAGGGTGACGTGTCCATTGATCTTTCATTAGACAGAAGACATGATAGAGAGTTTAGGATTGATAAATTTTTAGAAATAATCACGTTTAATAATAAAAAAAAATTATTATATAAAATTATATTTTAATTTAAATTAAAAATTTAAATTAGTGAATTAAATAGACGAGAATTCTGTTTTATAAACCGTATTCCTTCTTCATCAGTTACTAGAAAAAATTGCCGTCGGTAGCTATGGGTAACTATTCAGTTCAATTCTGTATTTTTTTTTATGGCAATCAATTTAATTCAATTTTTTTTTTTCTTTTGTCTAGGTACCAATGAAATGTATGATTTAAGTAGTCATTTTTCATTTGGTCCGCATGCCTCACACAAAACATCATTTATCCAACTCATTTACACGTCAGTTCGACATGCACAACACGTCTCTATATCCGCTTTCTCGAACTCTCCAGATTTTGGCCTCCCAAAGCAACATGTCCCCCATGGGGCCCTTGACTAATAATATTCTTAGCAAAAGTAAAATAGAATATATGTCACAATCTGTCCCAAACTCCCTAGTCTTTATAATAGTGGTAGTCTGCCAATAAATCTGCACCCTCTTTTTATTGTTAAAGTTGAGAATTTGAGTTCCACCGCTCCACTTAAAAAAAAAAAAAAAAAAAAAAAAAAAAAATCTATAGGAATTAAACAATTCAAAACATAACTTATCTATTCAAGATCTTACTATAGAATTCTCAATATAATAATTCTCCTGCGCTTTTATATTTGTCCCAAGTAAGATTCTTCTAATAAAAAATAAATACCCATATAATTAATGAGATGTTTATTTCAATAATTTATTTTTAATTTTAAATTATAATTTTTAATTCTCTATAATATTTTTCTCATACAAAATTTAAATTTTAAAAATTAAAATCATAAATTATAATTTTAAACTCATAAATCAACCGTCTCATAAATAATTTATCAACCGCTAGCTGTTGCTCTCTCAATTCCCTTGCCTTATATTTCTGCGTGGAACACGGTCATCACTCGTGGCTTCAATATCAATCCAAAGAAAACCCACGTTTGGATGACATGGCTCTAGTACTACGTATTATTTTAAGTCTTTTGTACAATCTTGAAGCTGAATCAAAGACTTCGAGACTGGATCCTCAGAAGAAGTTGAAATCTGGAACCTTCCAGTGACTTGTAAAAATCTAAGACAAAATCAAATGAAAACGTAGGTCAAAATCATATTAGATTAATATAAAAGAATAGTTAAAACCCCCTGTAAATAAAATATAACACGCCAAGATAATCAACTTGTCCACGTTGCCTTTTCGTGATCCATATCCATCATAATCATCTTTTTCTTCCTACACATATAAATATTGTCATTGCCATTGGTGAGATTGTTCATGTTCTGTTATATACGTAAATTTGATCACTGCCTTTGTTTTTTCCCTTCCTGAACTGGGATTGTTTTATATCTTCTTGGCAAGCTAAAACTTGCACAAAAGTGTTTTTTTTTTTTTTTTTTTTCCTACCATTTTGGCGGTGAAGATGACGATCACGGCCACACCAAGCGTACAAAATGGCTGCCTCATTGTGCGGGGCAGAGTGATCTTAACAGGAGTTCCTCAAAACGTTGTCGTTTTGCCTCTTACCGGTAGCTCGGCTTTCGTTGGTGCCAATTCTAGTTTTCCCAGCTCTCGTCATGTTTTCAGTCTCGGAACTCTCAAGTGAGCATTTGTTTTCCTTTTCTCTGCATTTTTTTATGTGGCATTGTTTGTTTGTTCTACACGTTTCATGGAAATGGAAATTTAGAATTATAGACACAAGAGAATCAAATAACCAGATCACTATTTTTGTTCAAACATAACTTTAAGATCTTGACGTCTTGGATATTTCAATGGTATAAAGAAAAGAAAAACTACTTTATTTTGTTTTGTGAACATAATCTGTGTGTTAAACCAAACTTAGTTAATTAAGGTCAACAAATCCAATATATATTTATTAAATTTCCTATGTAATGATCTGGATTCTTTTTGTTGCCAATTCAGGGGATTCAAGTTCTTATCTCTCTTTAAATTCAAGATATGGTGGATGATACCTCGCGTAGGAAAATCCGGAAGTGAAGTTCCCATGGAAACTCAAATGCTTATGTTGGAAGCAAGAGAAGAGTCTGCCTTGGAGTGGGAGATTTCTTCTGAGCCAAACAGTATTGGAAACACTTTTTACATTCTCCTCTTGCCTGTGTTGGATGGCCTTTTTCGTGCGAGTTTGGAAGGGACTAGTGAAAATGAGCTCCGATTATGCGTCGAAAGCGGTTTGTTTGGATGTTAATAGTCCTATGTTTGATGTTAATAATGTTTTGGATTTCATGTTTGGACTTATTTCATGATTTTCCAATTTGTTCAGGAGATGCCAAAGTCCAAACCTCCCAAGCACTAGAAGCATTGTTTGTGAATTCAGGGGATAACCCATATGAGCTTATTAAACATTCTATCAAGTATGTTTTTTTTTTTTCTTCGTATTATTAATTTTAAATAATATTCTGTGAAAATAAAAATGCAGAATTTGACAAACTTAACTATCTCATGATGACTAATGGTGTTTCTTTATGTTTTTTCATTAGTGTAGGATGTTGGAGAAGAACAAAGGAACTTTCAGTCATATTGAGAACAAGAAAGTAATGAGTTTGAAACCTTAAATCCTAATGTCATATATATATGTATTATTGTGCTTGATCCTCTGCAATTTCTAATCAGTCTGATAAGTTTTATATCTTGAAAATGGAAATATAGATCCCTTCGCATTTAGATTGGTTTGGGTGGTGCACTTGGGATGCTTTCTACACTGAAGTTAATCCAGAAGGAATTGAAGAGGGTCTTAAGAGGTAAATAAAAATATGTGTTGGAACTACATTGGACATGTCTCTTTGGAAAAGCCACTAAAATGTAATGCGACACGGTCTTTGTGTTTACAATCTTGCAGTTTTAAGGAAGGAGGTTGTTCCCCAAAATTTGTTATTATTGATGATGGATGGCAACAGACTGTAAATGAATTTCATAAAGAAGGCGAACCACTTGTTGAAGGGACACAGTAAGTCCATGAAGTTCTAGATGCTATTTTTAAACAAAATGTTACTGTGTGGAGCCTAATTAGTGCCTTGAAGCAGAGTTAGCATGCGGGCTTTTTGGTAGGGGTATATTGGGGGCTTTTACACGTATTTATATTGGGGGTCCGGGCTTAGGGATTAATTTAGAGAAATACGGAGAGTCTGAGAGGCATGCGGTATGTGATTTTTCTTATATAGTGAAATTCTACAACAGCTAAAAGTAGACGTTACTCTCATGACATATTATCATGTGTATACTTGTTTTCCTTTTCCTCTATTATTTCTCTCACTAGTAAGAAAGAAAATTAAGGCGTTTAATCCGTAACAATGTTAAATGTTTCTCTTCCTTTTGACATATAGGTTCGCGACCAGATTGGTTGATATCAAAGAGAATACTAAGTTCAGAAGTTCAGGATCAAAAGACACATGGACAGACCTCCATGAGTTCATTAATCTCATCAAAGAGAAATATGGACTAAAGTAAGCTTTCCACTTAAGATATGAACGTTATATATCTATAGCATATGCTTTCCACTTAAGATGTGGACCATGTCAAACCGCTGCGAATAAGTCGATATTAGGGGATCCAACATTACAAAATTAAGTCTACTCTGATACATTATTAGTTTACCAATCCATTTTAAAAACTTAAGTTATTAGGAAGTGGGCCAATAATAGTTTAATACTTTTAACGTATGTTTTGGCGGCTCAATGTCTAAACCATGAACACTTTCTAATTTGACGTTTGCAGGTTTGTTTACATGTGGCATGCTTTAGCTGGTTATTGGGGAGGCGTCCTCCCTTCATCGGAATCAATGAGAAAATACAATCCAAAGATTGCTTTCCCAATTCAGTCACCTGGCAACACGGGGAATCTTAGAGACGTTGCCATGGACAGCTTGGAGAAATATGGGGTTGGCCTAATAGACCCCGAAAAGATTTTCGAGTTCTATGATGATCTGCATGGCTATCTTGCGCGCTGCGGAGTAGATGGAGTTAAAGTAGATGTTCAGAATCTGTTAGAAACCTTAGGGTCTGGCTATGGTGGTCGCGTTTCGATCACTAGACGGTATCAACAAGCTCTAGAACAATCTGTTGCTAGAAATTTCGCAGACAACAACCTGATCTGCTGCATGAGTCACAATTCAGATTCCATATTCAGGTCTGCTTAATACTAAGTCTTTTCTAGGTATTGTTGAGAGTTGGAGTGCATACTCTGAGTGATTTTTGGTCTACTGTTAGTTCGAAGAAGAGCGCGGTTGCAAGAGCCTCGGAGGATTTCATGCCAAGAGAGCCTACATTCCAGACCTTGCATGTTGTTTCTGTGGCTTTTAATAGCCTTCTGTTAGGAGAGATCGTGGTTCCGGATTGGGATATGTTCCAGGTAAGAATTCCTTTAAACTTGTCAATACGTTTTTCTGTAAATGACTAGTTTGTAGTTACTTGATTCACAACAACTCACTTTATTACTTTTAAATACAGAGCAAGCATGAAACAGCTGAATTCCATGGAGCAGCAAGAGCATTGGGTGGATGTGCGATATATGTAAGGTGAGATACAGTAACTAATAATTAAGCGATTTCATATAAAACGTATAGCTGTTTTTAGCCATCTTATAAAGCAAAAAAAGCTTATCTAATTGATATTTCGCGTAATGCCAGTGACAAACCAGGAAATCAAGACTTCAAAATCCTCAAGAAGTTGGTATTACCGGACGGATCGGTACTAAGAGCTAGACATGCCGGTCGACCAACTCGAGACTGTTTATTTGTTGATCCTGTCATGGATGGAATTAGGTGAAGTGTGTGTGCATAAAGAAGCACGGAAGTTGTTTTGAGATTTTTGTTCTTCAACACCTTGTTTGCTTGCTTCCAACTGTGTGCTTGCTTGCTTCTTCTCCTTCTCTCTCTCTCTTTTTTTTTTTTTTGTTTTTTTTTGTTTTTTTGTTGTCCAGGCACGTCCCTCCTACTAGTATATAAAGAAGACCAAATCAATCACACTCTTTATCTGGTTCTTTCTTTTCATTTCATGATAATGAATTCTTTTTCTTTTTTTTTTTTTTTTTTTTTTTTTTTTTTGCAGCTTGCTGAAAATATGGAACCTGAATAAGTTGTGTGGGGTTGTGGGAGTGTTTAATTGCCAAGGAGCAGGTATTTGGCCACTGAAACAAGTGGTGGAAAACATCCACTGCAAAAGTTCTACAAGTTCAGTAATTTCTGGTCATGTGAAGCCCAATGATGTTGAGTTCCTTGAAGATATTGCTGGTGAAAACTGGAATGGAGATTGTGCTGTGTATGCCTTCAATTCAGGTTAAATTGCTACTCATTTTTTGTCCTTAAGTTTTCATCTGAACCAAGAAAATAACTTCATGAACCAATAAAAGAACCATCTTGAAAAACATTGCAGGACAACTTTCTGTTTTGCCAAAGAGTGGAAATCTTGAGGTTTCACTGGCCACTCTTCAATATGAAATATATACAATCTCACCAATTCAGGTCAGTAACTTTACAAATTTATGTGTGTTTTGAACTTATATTATGCTAATCTTAACAAAATCTATGTGAATTGTTATGTGAGCAGGTTTTTGGACATGGCATAAAATTTGCTCCATTAGGCTTGCTTGATATGTACAACTCAGGAGGGGCTGTGGAATCCTTGAGTTGCAGTGTACAAATTGCGGAGACCACAGTTAAGATCCGAGGGAAAGGCCTCGGGCGATTCGGAGCCTATTCAAGCTCAAAACCAAAGTGGTGTATGGTTTGCCAAAAGGAAGAGGAGTTCACCTATAATTCTGAAGATGGATTGTTGATAGTGAAGCTTGAAGGTGAATGTGGTCCAAAAGACATTGAATTTGTATATTGAACTTAGTTGAGGAAGTTGGTGTCTGGCATTCCGTAGAATATTGATTGATCCAATATGTGTTATGATATGAGTTTAATGGTTAAATGTAAATTTTTTGATGTATTGTGAACCAATTCTTCCCTTTTTGAATGAGAATAAATATGAAGCCAATACTTCCAAGTACAAAGCGGGACAAATTCTTTATGGAGAAATTTAGGAATATGCCCTATTATTATCACTGTTTCTCCTTTAGAATCGTCTCCTCTTAATTTGATTTCAAAAAGAAGAATAAAGAGGCAAAGATACATAAATCTTTATGCCTTGAAGCCTTTACAGTACGAACACCTCCAATTTAAATAACATGCAAAGTGTTAAATTATGGCATAAAGTAAGAAATTGTTATAAAAACTTGTACTATTAAGAGAGGACGTAGTTTTGATCACAAACGACATAAAATTTTACATAAGGGAAAAAAAAAAAAAAAAAAAAAAAAGAGAGAGAGAGAGACATCATTTATGATGTCTATTTACTGTATGTATTGTCGTTTTCCTTTTATTGTTGTTTTGTTTTGCTGTCGTTTAATGAGGTGCTAGTCGTGTTCATTTTTTTTTTTTTTTTTTTTTTTTTTTTGTTTTTCACGCTATGGTCATATGTAATTGTATCTTAAGATGAATTACACAAAACTGAATGTTGTTTAAGAGCAATTACAAAAAAATAACAGGCGCTTTGTTTCTTTTGTTTTCGTTTTTTCATACCTAAGATGTTTCTCTTTTTGCTGTCATTTTCTGATGTCATTATTTTGTTTCGTTTATGCACAACTTGTTGTCGTTTTTGTTTTATGTCATTTATTAGTATGCTTGTCATTTTCATGTTGTTTCCGAATAGTTTTACTGTCATTTCAAAGAGAGAGAGAAGAAGGAAAAACAAAAACAAAAAATAAAAATAAAAAGACGAAGAAGAAGAAGAAGAAGAAGAAGAATGGTTTTATTGTCGTTTCTTTCCAAAACACTGATAAGTTCTCATTTTGTCCTCTGATATCGATCTACGTAAAAAACTTTGGAATCATGGATGCCTCAATGTACTGGACAATGTAATTGTTGATCATATCAGAGTTTTTTTCTTCTTTTTTATTTTCATTACTATTATCATTTATCAAACAGCAACAACTACTACAACTTTCTTTTTAGAGAGGATTAAGCAACAATTAAGAGAGCGATTCTAAGCGGACCAATATTTGTAACATAATGTGGGTGTGGGACCCGCATGCTGGCCCTCATTGCCAAATGGCAACAGAAAATGGTGCAATTCGACTCTCTAGATGACACGTAATATTTTTCTCAGACCTCGTTCATTTTACCAATTTGAGTTTTTAATTTTAGATTTTTACAGTAAAAAACTCTCAGAAAATATCACATCTAACTTTTTCTGCTACAGTAAAAAGCTCTCAAAAAATGTCACATCTCAACTCGAATTGAAAACTTGAATTCATAAAGTGAACGAGACTTAAATCATGGTTGGTTAGTATTGCATTCATAATTTTGTTTTTAAGTCAAATAATACCCCTCTAAAAAATAAATTCGGTTCCTTTCCATAAGCTCGTCTAGATTCTGATTAACCAATTATAATATCATTAGAAACATTGGTATAACTATAATAATATGAGGGTAATAACGGCCACTTTAAAAGCAAGAACTTGCTAGAGATTGGAGAGATAATCATCATCCTAGTCATTGGCTAGTTGAATTTGTTCCCCTTTATTATTTAAGGGCCCATTCACTTCGTTGATTCGAGTTTGTAATTCGAATTGAGATGTGATTTTATATGAGAACTTTTTACTTTAGTAAAAGAATTAAATGTAACTGTTTCTGAGAGCTTTTTACTATAGCAAAACTCAAATTCTAAACTCAAATCGATGAAGTAAACGGGGCCTAAATAACTCTAATTCCATAATTTGTTGATCACATCTATGGATAGAACTCTCTAGATTTTAGTATTTTAATCACAGGCAAGATCCAGAATCTGGAGACTGCCCACGACGTCTAGAAAGTAAGAGGTATTGCATATTCTGTTGCAAAACCCCCTAAAATAAATGTGTGCGTCCGTAACCTGCAGACATGAATGTCAGACCGGAAAATATGTTCCGTGCAGGCTTTGTTTTGTAATTTTTATTTTTTAATTCGACCCAAGATCTTCCAGCCGTTTGGCCTAAGCTTAATGGTTGGTAAATGAGCATAATGGTGTGTAATGGGGCTTAATGGTGACTAATGAAGGAAAACTAGAATTTGCCATGGTTAATAAGCTTAATGGCATCAGTTTTCATCATCAAAGTCCGAATCTATATGAGAAATGTGGCCGGATTCATCATGAAAAAAAAAAAAAACTAATAGTTTTGCTCTATTATAATGCAAATTAATGTGTGTTTTTAAACACCATAATGTCATGGTCGAATAGCCTATATAAAGGCCCTACTCTACATGAACAACTCGCTCAAAAACAGAATACTCTTCTCCTCTCTCTCGGTTTCTTTCTTTTGTCGAGTTCTTCTTGTAATTCTTTTTGTAGTTCGGTTTTGGTGATAGAGGAAAGATCCGAGTTCTAGTTCGTTGGACGATTCTAATAGTGCTTTGAGCTACCATCGCTGTTGTTGTATCCTGGGAGACGGACGTCCAATGTTACCTCAAGCACTGCCGGAGGGGACAAATCTATTTTAAAGAAAACGTGGTTCACGTACCTTGACATCCTTGTAATTTGTTTTTTAAGTTTGGTAGAAAGGTTGAATTCGTGTTGTAACAATTTCTATATTTTGTTCTTCCTATAAGTTGTTATAAATTGTTCTTTTTTGTATTATTCATATTTTTCCTAACATATATATAAGGGTATATTTGTTTGACTGTATTAGAACACTGTATTGTATGATAATATAATAATATTATGTTTGGTGTGACCATCGTATTATACAAATTAAAACGACGTAGATTAATACAGTCCATGTCGTTTTATTGAATACAGTTTATTTTTGGCATATTGTATTGTATTACTTTGTAGCCGATTCATGATTGATGTTAGGGTTAGATAGGACATTAACTTATATCAGAGTATGATTTTTAAAAAATTGTGGGGCACAATGTAAAAATGCGAATTTATATTTTTAAAATTATATTTTGACTCAAAATTTTTACAAAATTACATTTTTACCCAAAAATTTTTGAACTTACATTTTTTATCTCAAAAAATTTGAATAATTATATTTCACCCTGAAATTTTTGAAGAATTACATTTTAACCCAAAATTTTTTTTAAAATTTATATTTTCACCCCTTATACAATACGTGGTGATACCAAACACCATCTTATATTATGATAATACAACACAATGTAATACACTTTATACAATACAAGCTACTAATATATGGCATAAATCTGTAAACTACAGAGAGACACGAGTAGTTAAAAAGAAAAGGGCTTCTCTATATGTGTCACGGATTGGTCATCAGTTTCTGACCGCATGTTTTATCTAAAATCTTGACTATTCATCTAGAGAATTTGGGGTTTGATTGGAAGTCACTTTGTTTTTCTCTCATGTTTCTCTTTCATTTCACTTAAGACGCTCTAGTCGTTAATGTGGTGAGACACATATAATTATTTCGAAAGATGATTAAGGTAAGACACTAGAATTTTCTGCAATTCTCTATGATCATTTCTTTTGCAATGGTTTTTGAAGGGTTCTATGGTGCAACAAAAGTATGGATCTGCTTAAAAATTTTAGATGCTTATGTATGAAGTTTTGATTTGATCTCGTTACTGCTTTTTATGAGACGTTTAGTTAGAGGATTCAAACTATGATTTGAATTATAGTTCATAATTCGTTACAGTATTTTCTCTCACAAAAAAATACACATAAATTGAAAATAGTTCTAATTACATGATTCTAATTTATGAACCAAACGTCTCCTTAGCATTTTTTGTTTTTGGTCTGGTGAATGAATTTACATTATATGACATGCATGTTGTCCTTAATCCAACTTCCATATTGTTACAGGTAAACAAAGATTTGATGGTAACCACACCAAAAAAAACAAAAAAAGAAAAAAGGAACAGTAAAAAAAAAAAAAAAAAAAAAAAAACCGCTGAAAGAGTGTTCTTCAAGGGGAGTTGATCAAAATTAAATCACGATAAAATAAGATGTGTGCTTCCTTCTTTAAACGACATTAAGCGAAGGCCGTTAAACAAATGCGACATGTCATATTTAATAAAAAAAAAGACGCATGCGAGAGGCGGCAAACTTTAGTCCTTGAATAACGCTGAGCAACAAACGGCAAAGGCTCGCTCGTCTTCAGTCTTAGTTCACTGCAGAAAACGACATGAATTTTCCATTCATAAGAAAATTATCCGTTCACTTCACTGATTCGAGTTTATAATTCGAGTTGAAATGTGATTTTATGTGAAAACTTTTTACTATAGCAAAAAAGTTAGATGTGACTATTTCTGAGAACTTTTTACTGTAACAAAATTCAAATTCTAAACTCGAATCAATGAAGTGAACGGGGTAATGTGTATTTTGTTTTTACTTTCAGGTGGAAAACGACATTTAGAAATGCGGAATGTTTTTTCTTGTTCATGGAAAAAAGAAGATGTTCAGTTTTTGGGTAGAACGAGAATTCGTCGTTCTGTTGAAGATCATACAACCCAAACATAAATTACATATTGCCTATTTTGTAGCTCAAGGAAAAGACATGATCTTGAACAAAACGACATATGATTTTCCACCGACAAAGCAGAAATAGTTGATATATATTCGAACTGTCTTTTACCATCCACACGAAAGACATGCTGTTTTACTACCGGAATTTCGTTGGTGGCTGTAGACCTTAAAACGTCAAAAATTGGTTAGCAAATATCGTTGTAGTTTTCTTGAATTTCATCCGGTTAGAGCATCGATAATATAATACTATAATTAATGTGTTAATTATAATTTTAATATTAGGCATCTTAAATATAATGTTATTTATTATATTAAATTTTTAATATATTATACTTTATAATAAATTTTTTACTAAATATAACATATTAGGAATTTAACATTTAATTATTATTGGTTAAAATATTTACGTGCAATTTTTACATGTTCTTATTATTTTAAAAATAAAAGTTTATTTTTACAACTTTTAAAGGTTAATAATTATGAAATAAAATATATTTAGCATTTTAAAAAGCCTAATACATTGGAGAAAAAAATGAAAATAACATACCATAATATATTTTTTTCATGCTAAATATATGATTGATATTAACATTTACATTAAAAATGATCTTAGTGTAAAAATTATTCTCCAATACAATATTATTTATTGTGTCAAATTTACTATATACTTTATAATAAATTTTCTACTAAATATAACATATAATAAATTTAACACATTTCTATTGGTATTGATTGATATGATTACTTTTTATTTAATCATTATAATTTTTACTGTTTTGAATTATTTTAAAATAAAAAATTATTTTATAACTTTTAAAGCTTAATAATTATATAAAAAAAAGAGTTTAACATTTTAAAAGGCATTATACATTAGACTACAACAAATATATCTATCTTACTTCTTGGTGTTAAATATAGAAATATCATTAGAATTTTTATTGCGTTTCAAAGCGATACGTTTGCTTATAAAAAATAAAATAAAATAAAAAAATAAATAATAATAATAATAATAATAATAATAAACGCGAGATGTTTGCTTCCCGCAAAAAACGACATAAACCGGAACGGCACAACGCGTCATGTATGATTAAAACGACATACACATGAAACGGGATGTCGTTCCACATCTCGCAGAGCTCTTGCCAACCCATAAAATCTCGTTGGTAAAAGTCATCCTATATAAACCCCTTTCACCATCTTCTTCTCCTCTCCTTATCCTTCCTTCCTCTGCTCTAAAACCCTTCTCTCTCTCTCTCTCTCTCTCTCTCTCTCTCTCTCTCATATTTCTAGAGATAAGAACCAGAAATGACTTGCGCAACTTCTTCTCTCTTCAAGACCTTATCAGTTGCAGACTCATGTCGTCTCTCTCTCTTCACCACCACTAAACCCCCTTCCTCTCCTCCATTTCTCTCCCTCCCTTCCAAGCCTCGGAACCTCCACTTCTCATCCTCTCTCTCCTCTTTCTCTCTCCTCTCCATCACCAAGAGACCTCACTCCTCTTCCTCCCTTGTCGCCTTGGTCTCCCAGACCTCCGACTGGGCCCAGCAGGAAGAGGGCGCCGCCGCGGCGGTCGCCATTGGCGAAGATACCGAAGCTGGCGTCTCCGAAGCCGAGGGCGAAGGCGAAGACGCCGCCGCTGACGCTTCCGAAAGCGAGGGGCTTTTCGAGGAGAGAGGTGGAGAAGAAGACGAAGGGGGTTTTGTGGAACCTCCAGAGGAGGCGAAGATTTTCGTCGGGAATTTGCCCTACGACGTCGATAGTCAGAGACTAGCTATGCTTTTTGAGAAGGCCGGGATTGTGGAGATTTCTGAGGTGAATTTCAACAATTTCAATTCTTTGGGGTTTCGAAATTTTTTTTTTTTTTTGGTATGTGTTGATGAGTTATATTTTTCCTGGTTTTCAGGTTATTTACAACAGGGAAACCGATAGGAGTCGCGGGTTCGGATTCGTGACGATGAGTACGGTTGAAGAAGCTGATAAGGCTGTGGAAATGTTCAATCGCTATGTGAGTTGTTTCTTAACAAAAAAAAAAAAAAAAAAAAAAGGTCCAACTTTATGGTAATGTTTAGTATGATTATTAGCAGAAAAAGAAATGGTTTAATGTAGTAATGATATAGAAGTAGTAGGCAGTGAATGATTATATTACAAGAGAGACTTAGAGGCCAATTAGTGAAATTGGGACTACATTTTTTTAACTCCTCTTTGTGGAAATAACCGAGCAAGAATTTTGAAAAAAAAGGCTATGATAAGATCATATATGCTTGATATTTGCCTAAGACCTCTTGGTCTAGTGGCAGGGGGTTTCGGTAGGGTGAGATTGGGTGAGGGGTTGCGGGTTCAATCCCGTGTTATATCAAACTATATGTATTTGGCCAAACGTGGGCAACTACTGAAAGTAAAACGTTTTGTGAAAGTACAATAGAAAGTTGTATTCTAGAGCTTCCGATGACAAGCAAGTCATTGTCTTAAGTTTTAGGTGTGCTTCTTGCATTAATAGGCCTTAAGCAGGCGGATATTATACCCTCCAAAGCTATCAGGGAGAAAAAGTTTTGAATTTATTATTTTGAAATATCTAAGTTGACAGTTTTCATTTTTAGCTTCTTATTGTTTGCTGAATGCTGTTATAGTAAGATCAGTGCCTGAGGTGCATAAAAAGTAAGGCAAACATTTTATTCTCTCTAATTTGCTACGACGATCAATGAGGGTTAAAATTTAATACGAAGCTGAGTTAGATCAAAACGACATTATCTACTTCTACCTTTTTTCATTGGAGGAAAAATTATGTTTGCCTCAATGGTTGGTGTTTTTTTTTTTTTTTTTTTTTTTTTTTTTTTTTTTTTTGTATATATATATACCACGTGCAAAACCATTTCCATTGCTTGCTATAGTAGTGACTTTGTCAATTTTTCATTTACTTAAATTCACTATATATATATTTGGACTCTGGATAGGATGTGGATGGAAGGCTCTTGACTGTTAATAAAGCTTCTCCCAGAGGCACACGACCAGAACGCACTTCTAGAATGTTTGAACCTTCTTTCAGAATCTATGTTGGAAACCTGTCATGGGATGTCGACAATGGTCGACTTGAGCAGGTCTTCAGTGAACATGGTAAGGTATTAGAGGCTCGAGTGGTTTATGACAGAGAAACTGGCCGTTCACGAGGCTTTGGCTTTGTGACATTGTCCAGTGAAAGTGAAGTGGAAGACGCTATTGCTGCTCTAGATGGACAGGTATTCAAAATATCTTTGCTTAAAATTTTGATGCAATCAAATATTTAATCGACTTTTTGGTCCAAATATGCCTAATTATTGTTTGAAGAACAAAAAAGAAAATATGAGATCATCTTTGTGGATTTGGTTCATTTGAGATATCTAAAACGAGTTAATTTGAGATTTCTTTCTGTCGCAGAGCCTGGATGGAAGAGCTATCAGGGTTAGCGTTGCTGATGAAAAACCAAGGCGCTCCTTTTGATTGTGTGGTGTAATAAGAGAAAATCCAAACAGTTTTTTTGCTTTCCCTTTTTTTTTTTTTTTTAGGTCTAAAATAGTAGTCCATGTTTTTTGTGAGCCATTTCTCAGTGAGAGTCGGTGTTTTATTGGTATTATTTTTGAGTTGGAGTGATACATTAACTCTGTAGAACTATAATTATTTTCCACCAAATCTCATGAAATTCAGGAAAACAAAGGTTAAAATAAAGCAGGAATGACATATTTGGTTATGGAAAATGTGGAATAGTCCTTGAGATTAAAAGAATTTACAGACACGAAACACATTGCAACTCCTGGTTACCCTTGACAGTGACCACATGATTTTACCCATATATATACAACATTGGTCTAGTCAAACAAGTATCAAAGCCTTACACACCAAATAACTAGAAAAGAAACAAACGGACGGCATATAAACTTCTGTGGGGAAAATATTTCAGCTTCATTAGCCTTGCAACTGTGCTTCCCTGCTAGTAAGAGGAACATAGCGGACTGAAGTTTCACTCCTGATGCTGATCGAACCATCCAAATTCTTGTCCACTACTTGCAGATCCTGAAATATGTTGCCTACAGGGATGACCATTCTGCCTCCAGGCTTCAACTGTTCAATCAGTTGTTGTGGGATTTCTGGTGCGGCTGCCCCGACGTGAATTGCGTCATATGGTGCGAATTCTGGCCAACCGAGTCTTCCATCTGCGTAAACCAAAATGTTAGCAGACATGTATGTTTGCGTTTGTCCTGAAAGAAACCAGGAGTGAAAAAGGGAAATAGACTAAAGGCTTAAAGTCCGAATAATTGAAGCCAACGCATTTACGCTTAAGGATAAAGGTTCCCAAACTTCCCTATGTGAACAAACCATATTCAAAATTCCTAATGCCGCCCAAGTCAGCGAACTGTTTTAAATCAAAAGATTAGGGAACACCCTTTTTTTTTTTTTTTTTTCCTTCACTAAATAAATGACTTTCCAAATACATACCACCAACATGCACCGAGAGAGAACCATCTTTCAACAAAGGAGCGGCTGCACTTTTTTGGATATTCTGAATTGAAGAGGCAACCAACTCAGGAATGTGTTCCACACCAACAGCACGACCTTCTGCTCCAACCATCAGTGCAAAACATGCCGTCAAATATCCCGTTCCTGAAAAGAAAAAAAAAAAAAAAAAAAAAAAAAAAAAAAAAAAAACAGAAAGTTAAAAGAAAATACACAACATTTCAAAGAAGGAAACTGGGAAGATATGATCTCTAAAGCCAGTGAACCCCTTATAAGTAGAGATGCTAAAGATACTGCCAGCTTTCATAGCATAATCGGATACAACTATAAAGATCAAATTAGAATGAGAACGGTTATATGTCATCTGAAAATATCATAAGATGGATTACACTATTCAACAATGAGATGCAATTATACCCCAGAGTAGGTTATATAAAAGGTATATTTGTGTTATGTTCAGTGAACTACACGTGCAAGAAACACACCAGAGCCGACATCTAAAGCGTGCATGCCAGGCTGCAAGTTCTTCTCCAGCAACTGAAGGCATGTTGCATGCATATGAGGTGCAGAGATAGTGGCATTGTAACCTATGGCCATGGGACTATCGAAATAAGGAGGGTTCCCATCAGGTACAAATAAAGCTCTGTCAACAGTCTCCATCACTTCGGCTATTTTTTTCGACGAAATTACACCGTAACGCTGCAACTGCTCCACCATTGCTTTGTTCCTGGCTATGTTACCTCCACTCCAAAATCGCTGTAAATATTTTAGAAAGGAAAATCACTACAAACTGAAAGATAAAACAAAAGCTTGTCCATAATGAAATATGAGAGAGAGAGAGAGAGAGAGAGAGAGAGAGAGAGAGAGAGATAAAATGAAATAAGCACGCACCAACATATCAAACTCTCCAACACACTTGGAGGGGGAAAAAAAAAAAAAAAAAAAAAAAGGAAGCAATTGTTCACCAGCTCTCCTAATCAACAAAGGAAGATGATCAGATACACACCTAGAGCAAAAGGCAACCGGACGTAGGTGTATTAACCACTTTTAAGCTCAATTTTGTGAAAATAAATACCTCCTCAATTTGCAAAGCCTCGAGACTAGGGGCAGAGGCAGACATGGGCTGAGGTTGTCCATCCAAGGCCCTCGGACATGTATGGAATGGAAAAGGATTAACGTGGGAACTAAGTGCCCCACTATCTACAAACACAAACACTACAAAACAGAATTTCCATAGTACTCGACAAGACGTTACCTGAAAGTAAACGGACGCGTCAAACCGTCCATACATAACTAAATTAACTAGCAACTAATCTTAGCAACATTTCTTACCACCTACACACGAGAAATACAACCGACCACAACAACCTGAATGAAGAATAAACAACTACGGCAGTAAATGAATCATTTCCCAGGCGTCTACTCCGATCGTGACAAAGATCATCGATCAGAATTCTTAACCAAAGTTTACACGCTTACTTCAGGCAGAGAGTAAAGGTTTCACTTTCCATTTCACAGTCAGAAATAAGTCTTATTACATTGTTATGTGCATAATCCTAAATCTATATGAAAAATTATACAACATGAAGACGTAGTCTCATGAAACATCATGAAACTAAAATTTAAGTCATCGAGGGCAACAATGCTTAGACAAAACAGTCATTTCAGTTTTACAGAACCAACATAATCTTAACACGTGTGCAAGTTTACGTTCATGATAATTTCTTTTGCTCAATCAATATTTTGGCTAAATTCTTAAAACTAGACATTAGATACCGCCCTTGTTACCACCAAAAATAAAATAAAAAATAAAAAATAAAATCCATGCACTGTTAACACAAACAATCCAAAAACATTCCAAAGCATTTTGCTTTTGGAGGAAACCTTCCCGTTGGCTGAACAATCTAATTGACGAACCCATCAAAAGCACAATTTTGCAACCATCAGAAAGAAACACATAATCAATCACCTTCAACACCAACAACAAACAAACAAAAACCCAAAAAAAAATTTATTAATTAACAGAAAATGTCAAGCATTCTTTCATCAACTGTCAACACCCATCACAATCAAACAGAACCCACTTCCAAAAACAAAAGAAAATAATAAAAAAAAAAATCCAATCTTGATACATAAGAAATATCAGAACCCCAGAAAAAAAAAAAAAAATTTAAAAAAATAAAAGGGATTCCAAGCCCATTGCAAAATCATCCCCTTTCCTCAGTTTTCTTAGCATCCAAACAAACACAAGAAAAATCAGGAAGTGGGGTTGTGGGTTTACCTCCATCCTGAAAAGCAGTGAGTTTCCCGTGAGGAAATTAACGCAAGGACAGAAAGAGAAAGTTGTGATTGGTGAGGCCAAAAGAGAGCGACGAGAACGGTGATGAAGATTGTAGAGCAGAGCGCAGGATAAGAGGTGCTTCACAGTGGGCGCACGATAGCGGAAACCGTACGCAAGAGTAGTTGTTGTTGTTGTTGTAGCACTCGCTGTGGCTGAGTAAAGACGATTCATTTGCTCGGTTCTTTTTTTTTTTTTTTTTTTCTAGCTGATTCTCTTTCTTTCTTTTTCTTTTTCTTTTTTATTTATTTTTTTGGGGAAAGATTCTGATTAATTTGCACTGTTCTTGGTAGTACACTTGGCAACTGCCAATTGCCATGCACCGACTTAGTTAAGGCCTGTTAGCCACTACGCCACATCATGGGCAAAGAATCTGGGCTTTGTTACTCGGATTTGGGCTTAGTGGGCTTCGTGCAATATCTCTCCGACAAAATTGAAGAATTTAAATGTATAATATCAATTTTTACCCATGATTAATACTTTATTACGGTTATCATACTAAAAAAGTATTAATTAAGAATAAAAAATAAAAATATTAATTCATGTATTTTTAAAAGATATTTTATCTTTTTTTTTTTTTTTGAAAAAATGAGAAAAACTCTTAAAATTTATGGGTCTTAAATTTTTACTCTTTACTTTTTAGTGAGAAAGAGGAAAATATACCAAAATTTGATATGAATTAAAATTAATAGGCCAATAGTTTACATAAGTTAATAAATAAGCTAAATTATTTTTTTCGTTTGAACTTGTCTAGTTATGAACCATAACTTGACAAGTTATTATACATAATTGTCCATAACTTGTCTGGCTATGAATCATAACTTGACAAGTTTGTCCATAACTTATCTGGTTATGAACTATAACTTGATAAGTTATGACTTATTAATTTCTATAACTAAAAATTAGCCTATATACTTTCTTAAACTTTTTATATTGACCTATTTTCTACTATTTTCCTACTTTTTATTAAAACTTTTACTAATCAAGAATCTAATTTCAGAAAAACAAAAAAAGAAATTAAATAATTGATTTTAAATTCTTGGCCTTACTTTTATATTTGGTAATTGAATTACATTGACTCATATACAAATGGGGAACTAAGTTCCTTGATGAGGAGGAACTTATATCTCACCTCCTATCTATAAAATTTAATTCTTTCCCCTAAGAAATAGGAACCTATCTAACCTATTTACCAAATTTATTCTTATTTATGTCAGTTATTCACTTAACACAAGGGTACTTTTGTAAGCACGTTTATTATATTTTTATTCCATTTAATTTTTATGTAAGTAAACAACATAATAGGAATTTATTTTTCCTTGTAACTTAATTCCCAAATAAATTAGTTAAAGTTCTGGAACTTAGTTCTACGTGGAACTTAATTTCTTTTTTTCTTAAAATTTTTAGCAAATTTACTCTTATTTATGTTAGTTATTCACTTAACACAAGGGTACTTTTGTAAGTACATTATTATAGTCTTATTCCTTTTAAATTTTATGTAAGAACAACATAATAGGAATTTATTTCCCTTGTAACTTAATTTCCAAATATATTAGTTAAAGTTCTGGAAGTTAGTTCTACATGGAACTTAATTTCTTCTTTGCTTGGAGTTTTTAGCAAATTTACTCTTATTTATGTTAGTTATTCACTTAACACAAGGGTACTTTTGTAAGCACATTTATTATATTTTTATTCATTTTGATTTGTATGTAAGTAAACAACATAATAGGAATTGATTTCCCCTTGTAACTTAATTCCCAAATAAATTAGTTACAGTTCTGGAACTTAGTTCTACGTGGAACTTAATTTCTTTTTTTCTTAAAATTTATTTCTTAGTTATCAATTCCTGATTAGTAAACACACCTTTAAGTCAAAAAATTATATTAGTTAAACGAGTATTAACTAAAAAAGAGTAAAAAACTTAAAACAATGCATTCAAAGAGTGAGTTTTTATCTCCCTCAAGTTTCTGCATGAAAATTCATGTTTCATGGTTATGAGCTATAAATTCAAGATGACTGACCCATATATGGTAATCCAAATAGCGACATTCGGCCGAACCCGCCCCCAACTCAAGCAAGAAGATGGTCAAGCCAATCTGACTTGAAATTTGATAAAGAAGTTTAAAAAAAAAAAAAGGCCAACATGTACAGTTCTGGCTGGGTGAGCCTGATAAACTTTCAACCTATATCCTTGACCCAACCTAATCTAAGGGTTCAAACCAAGTGAACCTTTATTTGGGCATCTGCTAAAGTTAGGTTTCGGGCCGGCTTGTTGGACACGATCCAAATTAAATAATTGACAATCCTAATTGTGTCGTGTCGGGTTGAGTGTCTACATAAATGTATACTTCCTTTGATAACATGACTTGTGATTTGATAGCCATGAGTTTCGGGCAGCTTGTTGGACACGTTCAAATTGACAATTCTCATTTTTTCGTGTCAAATTGAGTGTTTATATAAATGTACTTGTGATTTGATATGTAACATAATATAACTGATTTTTTTTAGCGGTTTAACATGACATGATGATTAATGTAACCTTTTTAAAAGAGTGAGTTCACCTAAAAAAAGAGTGAGTGAGTGAGTGGGTCGGGTACTATATAACCTGCAGAGCTAAATAACCCACACTTGCCATGCCGTATTAAACATATTTTGAACCACAATTGATAGTTGATCCAATCATTCAAAGAGATATAAAGCAACATAACATGTTAATCAAATCTAATAATAAACCAAATCTCATACCCACACATCATGCTAAACATAAAACCTATAATTCTATAATTAGTTCATCCATGAACCGCGACCATAGTTCATACCACAAGCCTATAAAATTAATCCATAATGGCGTAAACCACATATTACAAACAGCAAAACCACAAGAAACTACAACAATATCAATCCATCAACAACTAATAAGTTTCAAAGTTCTTAAATCCATCAAAGTCTTTTAACAGAACCAATTCAGACAATAGTGCACCACTTGCATTCGTTTTTGAGCTCAACAACATCTTCAATAATCTCCTTCAAATATCGGTCAATCTTGTCCTTGTCGTCTGTAACAAAAATGCTAATCAGGTAGAAATTGCCAAGTGAAGTTCAAACAATAAGAAACGTAATTGATGCAAAAAGTAAATATATATATATATGCAAAGTCTTTGATCAGGTAGGCATCTTTTACTTGATCAAAACGACAGTTGCACAATTTAGAGATTTTTTGTACATTTATATAATGACAGTTGTACAATTAAATATAAGTCTTGTATATTTACACGTTGTACAATTCAACATGTCTTGTATAATTTATCCTATGGAAGTTGTACAATTGTAAAGATGTATAAGTTGTATGATAAGTTATACAATTCATCATATGTCTTGTATATTTACATACAATAATTGTACAATTCAACACAAATCTTGTATAATGTCTTCTGCTGGATCAGTCAGGCAAATAATGCCCGCCGGACGGAAGACATTTTTATATATATATATATATATATATATAATTTACTTATATTTTCTAACAACCAATCTCTTGTATAAATAATGTAGCCTCCATTGAGTCAAACTATAGTGAACTATGAAATACGTCAAGTACGCGGCCTCGAATTGAAAAAAGCAGATTCTGAAGCAACTAGCAGAGATGACCAAAAAATCACAAATATAGCACTCGGCTCTAGATATCAATAGTTTAAAGGAAAGAACATCAAACTCAATCCTAGAGTAGCTAGAGTCCTAGACTCGACCAGATAAAGCTCCAAATTGTGTTTTTGTTGCCCTTTCATTTGATTTAGTAGACGGATCATTAAATGCCTAAAAATAAAGTAGCAAATATTAGTAGCTAAATATAAACTAACTAAAAGTACGTGTCAAAGAAGCATGGATCAAGCAACTTGAAATGGACTATTTTTATGCATTAATGTTGTTTTCTTTCAATAATATACCTAAAATTAATGGTCAAAACATATCAGCTATGAGCCGACACGATGTGTTGTTTCAATTATTAGGTTCATATTATATTAATTTCTATTGTGAAAAAATCAAATATTTTTTCAAATCTCGACATTTAATGTGCATTGGATTGAATGGATGGTGGCTGTTCAAAAATAATGTCGGATTTGATCCGCTGAACACCCTATCAAGGAAAAAAATAAAAGATGCGAAAAAAAGAGGATCAAGAAAAATAAAAGCATTTGTTTATGATTAAAGTTGTGGAATTCTTCATCTACTTTGCTTCTAAAAGATAACCTCTATTTTCTTCTGCAATATTGTGATATGGGTATATGTAATAAAGGGTATAGAAATTCCCTCTCCGGCACTAAAAAAAGATGCGTGTACTAATTCCAAATTGCTTCAGTAAAAGTTGTTTTCAGTTTTTCCTTTTTGGGTTAAAGTTTTAGTACCCAATCAAATGTGAAACTTTTATAATTTTTCTAACGTTAATGTGGATAATGTCTAATCTTTCTTAAAGATAGGGTGTTTGTGTAGTAAGCTAGAAGTTTTACATGGGGCTTATGGGATCATCACCGAAACTAGGTATGGAAAAAATCAAAATTCCTTTCTAATGAAACCATTAACATTGAAATTGATTGTGTGAATAATACAAAGTGCAGCAACAGTTTGTTCTAACTTTCTAGTGGAATTGATACTTTCGAAATTATAGAAATTACATTGGATACTCATGATAAATAAGACAAAATAATTAAGTGAAATAAATTCTATGGCTACTACAGAAATAAATCAGGTACATGTGGTGTAGCACGTGAAATGTGACCTTGCTTAAGTTTGAAATTTTCTTTATCTTTTTGGATTGAAATCCTTACGTTTGAATATTTACCTAAGACGTCACGGTTAATCTCAAGTAGTGTGATATATATACACACACACACACACACACACACACACACACACACATCAGAAGCACTATAATAATAGCTTTTAGAAGAGAAATTATATCAAAAGTTCATTAAAAACGATTTCCTTGCATGCGTTTGCGTACGAAATTCCTTTCTTTTGGAACATTATTATGATCATGTCTAGTTTCTTTTGCCGACGTGTGGAAATTTTAATGGCAATGCCTTTATCAATTCCTTGATATATACATCCCTCTCTTTTTTCCTTTTCCTTTTCTGTCAAAAGAGTATAGTTTTGGTCCCACGAGGCAATTAAACAGTAATTAAACTTAAATCCGATGTATATCTTGTAAATAGGAGGTTCGAATTCTAAGCAAAATGAAACAAAAAAGAAATTCATGAGGCCTAAGTTCAGATCTGAAAAGGTGATACCATAATATTGTACTAGAAATAGAAGAATTAACTACCATGGTGTCCCTTGTTTCTCTTTTTTAGACCCTGCAGATGATCATTTTTGCTAAATAGAAAAATGATTTTTTACTTGCACATACTACATGTTTCAAGGTTTACATTGAGTAGAATCGGAATTGTATTTTTTAAATTTCATATTAGTTACTGTATTAGATGCCAACATGTCACTGAGTTAGACGTAATGGTTATATATATATATATATATATATATATATAATAGTTTTTTTAATCAATTTTTACATTATCTTCGTTATCTGTAATTAAATCATTTTTTACAAAAACCAAATTAGTCCCTTCAAATTTATGGGAAAAATTCCAATAGGGAAAGCAATATCAGAATTTAATGAATTAAAAGGGGAAATATGAACTTTAAATGTGCTAGCACAATTAAGCACGTGAGTTAGCATAGCACGATTAAACACGTGAGTCAGCATAGCACGACATATAATAGGCCATTTCAAGTCTGTGGAGACCTGTTGGTCGGCACGACATGAACAAATAGTGGGTCGCATCAAGCATGACACCATATATAGTACAATTGTGTCAAATTTAATAGAGTTGTACAGACACAATACAACTCATTTGACAGCTCTAATTCAGAAACTCATATGAGTTTATCCAGTGAGACACCACTCTAATTAGATAAATAGTAAATTTGAACATCCTAAGTTTAAATTTTACTAGAAAAAAATTTTTAAATGTTTCGACCAATGAGATTTATGAATTGTCTTATTAATTCCCGGAAAAAAAAAAAAACAAAAAAAACAAAACAAAACTTCTTGATCCTTCAAACCCTTCGAACAAAATATACACATAGAATTTGAGTACTTATACAGGATTAAGAAATTCAATGGTAAACGTTGGTTCTCTATAATCATTATTAACCCTTCTAGAAGAGTTCTAATTTTTTACCTAAAGAAGAAAAATGATCAAGTGTGAAGATTAAAGAGCTCAAAATAAAAGGTCAGACAGCAATTGAATGTTTCTGCATGGTGTTTAAACCAACTTCTCCTCTTATTCATAACATATTCAGCCCTTAGATGTGGTGATTCCTTGAAAATAACTCCTCTTTTTTCTACATCTTTTAGAGTTTCAGTCCTTGGATCTGAGAAATTTCAAAACGAGCGTCAATGAATCATTTAAAAAAATAAAAATAAAAAAAAAAAAATAAAGAAAGAAAGAAAGAAAGAAAGAGGAATCAATGAAAAATCAATCATGAGACAAACTGTTCATAGACAAGCACCATAGTCCTAGCAGTGTTCTTTATTTCTTCTCACCTCTTTTTCTTTTTCCTTTTTCTGTTTTTTTTTTTTTTTTTTTTAACTTTTTTCTTTGGAAATAACATACTCCCAAGTGGCACTCCTTTCCTGCATATAACCTATTACTGTATGCAGCACATGGCAATTCTCCGTTTCCCTTTTTGGTAAATGCAAAACTGTCCTTAATTAATCCCAAATCCTTAAGGTAGATAGATTAGATCCTTCCTAACAAATCTGTTTTTGTGGAAAAGGACTTGTTTTAACAGAACCAAGAGAAAAGGTTCATTTTGGTGTTAAGCATCTAAACTATATAATATAAGCATGCATATATAAATGTATATATATATATATATATATAATTAATCTTACAAATGGTTTCTGATCAATTCCACTTTAATTTTTTACTTTTTAAACGTCTCGAAGTTAGTTCCTAAAATTTTATTATGTTGTAGTTTCAATCATTATGTTAGTTTAATGTTAAATATTTAACAAAATTTGTAGAAATTATGGATAAATTGATAACATATAAAGTTTAAAGAGTAAAACAATATAAAAAACTAAATGTTAATTTCCATAGATAAACTTCAAATTTTAACTGTTTCTAATTTTAGACTTTAATTTACACATAATCTATTAAATTTTAATGCTTAGTTAATGGAATGACCGCAACTGAAACAAAATAAAATCTTAGAACTATTTGTGCGACGTTTGAAAAGTTAAGAATTAAAGTGAGATTAAATGTAAACCTCAGGAACCATTTGTGTAATTAATCCATATCAAATGTAGTATGATGAAACTTGTTATATCTCAATTGAGTGAAAAGTATATTTCATATGGAATATAGCCTCTTATCATTTATGTCACTCTAAGTGTAACAAACGCTAGTTTCACTTTGAGCTATCTTCGGATTGTTTCATGATCTTTCTTTCTACTAAGTTTCTTTCCAAATTCCCTTTTGACTGAACACACCATACATGCAAGACCCTTTATGCTGTAGACATAATTAGGGCCACCACAATATCCAAATTTAATTTTAAGTCTTATCCAACTATGCAATGGCTTTAGCTTTGCTTAGACTCACTTCACAAGCAAGGTACTTGTTCATTTAGGCTTTATTCCATTTCCTCATCACTATATAAGCCTATCATTTTGTTCAAATCTTCCTCACCACATAACAAAACACTACTAGTTTATCCCTCTCTTAAACCATTGTTTGACATTTTCCAAAAAAAAAAAAAAAAGATCATCATGGCCACCAATTTCCAACAGGCATTGGTTCCTCACCCTGCCAAGAGAGACCCGATGCAAAGAAGGTTCAACCAATCTGATGACAACATGCTGGTGAAGCAGATCCGCGAGACTCATAACGCGGAGAGTCACTACCTCGTCGATGTCAGACCAGTTCTCCATGTCATTGAGGACATTTTGCGCAGGGCTGCTCCTGGCATCGATGGTATCATAAATGTATAGTTTCTCTTCTGTCTCTTCCACTTTTTCTGTGCTGAAGTCAAGTTGTCTCAAGAATTAGATATCTCTCTACACTTTACACTTTCGAGAAGTTGTCTTGAGTGTTTTTGTTTCGTTGTGTTTGGTGGGTGACTTGCTTTAGTCTTGATTGCAGGGCACACATGACGCATTATTGGATGACAAAGCTATTGTGGCTACTTTTGATGACATGTTGGATGGACTGTGTCAAATTATTCATAAGATTTCCTGCGAGGTCGTTTGAAGTTTGGAATTTAACATTGTAGTTCCTTTCAAAATTATTTGTATTTATTTCCTAGTGCTGGCTATAACTTCTTTTTTTAAATGAACCAGTTTATTAGTACTCATTTTCCTCGTAAAAGCATTCCTCTTTACAGTAAAAGCATACTTCTCTTTAAAAGAAAGCAAGTCTTCCTTGTCTTTTCCCTTTCTAATAAGTTACATTAAGGGGAAAACAACTATATTAAGTGGCTAGAGAACAATTACTTGCTAGTGACCCCAAAAAAAAATTGACTTATTCAATTACTTGTTTTGGCAGATGTTTTGCAAGTGCGCAGGAGGAGATCTGCATGGATCAACTCTGGCTTTATTCAAGATGCTTTCAAACTATCCATGGGAAGCAAAAGTGGTCCTAACCTTGGCTGGTTTCTCCGCCACTTATGGCGAGTTCTGGCTTGTGGCTCAGCTCTGCACAACAACTCCACTGGCCAAGGCTGTGGCCCACCTGAAGCAACTCTCGGACATCTTAGAGAATTCCCAAGCACTGAAGCCACAACTCGAAGCAATCAACAAGCTCCTCAACGCCGTTGTCAACGTGACAAAACGAATCATTGAGTTAAATGAGCTACCAACAGAGTACCTTTCACATGACTCGCAACAAGTAGCAGTTGTAAGGGCTCATATTCCTTCTGCAGCCTATTGGACGGTTCGAAGCATAGTCGCTTGTGCCTGGCAGGTTGCTAGCTTCACGGATATTAGATACGAGTAAGGCACTAGAAAAAGACGACATATTAAAATTCAATCTTGAAACATTTTGGAAAATTAATTGAAGCTATGTTTATTTATCTACACATTGCAGGCACATGTCATCAACCTCGGAGATATGGGAATTGTCAAGCTTGGCTCATAAGCTGAAAAATATTCATGATCTCCTTGCTGCTGAACTTGACGGTTGCCGTAAATATATAGGTAAGACCTTTTCCATTCATTCCAAGAAATACAAATACATAACTTACATAAAGTTGGAGATCAGCTTAAACAGTACACTCAACTTTTCACTGCTAAACCTTCAAACTACTCTTGTAGATGCTTGTTACAAAATGTATGTCTCTTTTAGTTCCCTTCTAAAATTGCATATGAAGTACTGATGAATAAGTAATAAAATTCAAATGGGGTTCAGAGGAAAGGAGATATGAAGAGGAATACAGGAACCTCATACGCCTTCTTGAGATCGCCCATCTGGACAACATGAAGGTTCTCAAGGCTTTGATTTCCACTAGGGATGATCAACCCCTCGTGTTCGGTAACCCAAAAGCAAGGGTAATTCACTCTTCTGAAACTCACTCACTGCATTTCCTTGAATCAGTAATCTCGATAATACACTAAACCGAATCAAACACAGGTTAGCATTGACGGCTTAAGGAGAAAGCATGTGCTGCTTCTGATCTCTGATCTTGATCTATCGCAAGATGAGATTGCAATTCTTTACAGCACGTATGATATGAGGCTAAAGCACAATGGGGGGTACGATGCTCCATACGAGCTGGTGTGGATCCCAATTGTGGATAGGATAGTGAGTTGGGATGAAGGTCACCAAAAGAAATTCTCGGATCTGCTAACATTGATGCCATGGCACAGCGTGCACAGCCCTCAGATAATCGAGCCTCCGGTTGTTAAATACATCAGAGAGAAGTGGAATTTCGACAAGAAATTGATCCTAGTGTCATTGGACCCACAAGGAAAGGTGTCCTCCAGAAATGCCGCGCACATGATGTGGATCTGGGGCAACGCGGCCTTCCCATTCAGTGATGGGAAAGAGGTAGCATTGTGGGATGCAGAGAGTTGGACTCTGAAGCTTCTTGCTGATGGCATTGATCCTGAAATACTTCAATGGGTACTTTTTCATATCTTCGTCAATAATTCCTCAATTAATTTTCTTCATGAATATGATACTTTATCATACAAAAGAACACTTTCCTACAGTGATTGATCACCGCAGAAATTTAGTTAGATCACACACAGGCATATGATAGCGGTGTTTGATCACTACAAAAATTTAGTTAAATCACACATAATTAGATAGTAATAATTGATCACACGCAGTCGAATGATAATGGTGTTTGAAAATATGTTAATACTCGCTCATTTGATCAATTGCACAAATTTAGTGATTGATCACTACACAAACTTAGTCAAATCGCACACAATCACATAACAGTAACTGATCACTATCCAAATTTAGTTAAATCACGCGTAATCATATGGTAGTGTTTGAAAATATAATAATACCTTCTCATTTCGTCAGATTGCGCAAGAGAAATACATATGCCTGTACGGAGGCGACGACATTAATTGGATCAGAGAATTCACCAGCAGAGCAAAGGCAGTGGCACAGGCTCTCGGCATCCAGTTGGAGATGATCTACGTCGGGAAGAGCAACGTGCCGAAAGAGCGGCTGCGGAAAATTAACTCCACCATTGAAACCGAAGTCCTCAGCCACATCTGGCCCGACCTGACATCCATCTGGTTCTTCTGGTCCAGGCTCGAAAGCATGAGGTGCTCGAAAGCACGGTACGGGAAGACCATAGAGGCCGACCCGGTGCTTAAGGAGGTCATGACCCTGCTCAGCTACGACGGCAGCGACCAGGGCTGGGTCTCGGTCTGGCGTGGCCAGTCAGAGATGGCCCGAGCCAATGGCCAGCTGGCGCTCCAGACCCTGAAAGAGTTTCAGCAATGGGAGACTCAGGCTAAGCAGATAGGATTGATCCCGGCATACGATGAGGAGCTGAAGAAGCGCCACTCGCCGCAGCATTGCACCCGCCTGATCCTTCCGGGCCTCGGGCAGGACATCCCGCAGAAGGTGGTCTGCACGGAGTGTGGGCGGGAGATGGAGAAGTTCTTCATGTTCCGCTGCTGCACCGATTGATAAAGAGTTTGTGTGGTTGTATGAGTATGCGTCTACTTTTTTAGTCTGATGTATTATGTTTGGTTTGTGATGTTTGTTGTTCTCATATTTCCTTCTAAGCTTTATAGGTTTGCCATTGTAATACTAAGAAGATGTTTGGTGTAAAATGTGTTGTGACTCTAGCTATTGAGTCTGTGCTACTTCTACATTTGGTGTCTAAGATAGTACAAGAATAGTACCTTTATACCGTATTGAGTACTAAACTACCTTTATACCGTATTGAGTACTAAACTCTCTCTCTCTCTCTCTCTCTCTCTCTCTCTCTCTCTTCAAGCTAATGTTGGAAAAAATGGTTTATTAAAACATTTTAAAGGCCCATTTTGAGGCCTATATTCGGATGAGGCCCAATAAATTTTTGGGACGGGTCTCAATGGATTTGCATTTTCTGTCTCGAGGATATCGAAATCAAGTATTCATACACTCAAAATGGATTTTGGGTGAATGAGAAATTGATGGTCTAAGTATGGTACTTGGAATGGTATATGTAGAAGGAAATTGCAAAAGTCCCTCATTGGCTAAGAGTGAAGCCAATGTAGTGTTTATAAGTGATTGCACTTTAAAGCCTAAGTAAGTATATATACTAGAGAGGTTTTCTCACATGTGGGGGGTGTAAATCACGGTCCCGGCTGGCTAAGTGCTTAACGTGTGCGTCCATGACTTGCGGACACGATTGTCGGATTGAAAAACTTGCTTTGTGCAAGCTACATTTTGCAATTTTTCTTCAGGGGCTGTAACCTCTGAATTAAGCACCATTAATCCGAGAATAAATCCGGATTTATGCACCATAATGTCATGGTGTAACACCCGGATTTTGGAGCCTATATAAAGGGCTCTCTGTAGCCATTTGAGGACACACTTTTTCAGAAATCTCTTCCTCTCTCTCGGTTTCTCTCTTGCTTCCAGAGTTGTGAATTTGTTTTTTTTTTCTTGTTTAGTTCGGTTTTGGTGATAGAGGAAAGACCAAGTTCTACTTCGTTGGACAGTTCTAAAAGTGCATCGAGCTACCGTCGTTATCGTTGTATCCTGGGAGACGGACGTCCAACGTAACCTCAAGCACACACTGGAAGGGACGAATCTGTTTTAAGGACAACGTGGTTCACGTGCCTCGACATTCATACAATTCCGTTTTTCCGAATTCCATAGAAAAGTTGATTTCGGGTTGTAACAATTTTCATTATTCTGTTCTTCTTTAATTTTATTGTTCTTCTTTGTATAATCCATTATTATTGTCTAACAACTAAAACTAAAGCTAAAATGTTACATGCATTTGGGTCGAATGTTTATAATTTGGAAGGAATATTCTTTGGACCTTAGCCCAGTGAATTTGACTGTCCTGAGACTAGTAAAAAATTAGGCCTATGTAACTCCCGTTTAAACCAATTGAACAAGGAAAAATTTTTTTTTTTTTTTTAAGTTAATATAAGAGTTTTTTTTTTTTTTTTTTTTCCAGACTAGGTTTTTCTGCTAGAGAGTTTTAACTAGGTCTCTCTAATTTTCTTGATGAAGAGAGCGGATCCTTTTTCATTGTTGTTGTTTCCTTTAATTTTTGTAAGGTCGTTTTTCTGTTCGCTTTTGTTAACCTTAGCCCTTGTGGCTTGATTTTTAATTTTTTTTAAAAAAATTTTGAATTTTTTTTTTTTTTTATCAATAATTAGAGTGAGAATTTTAATATAAAACGAGTTATTTTAGTAATGTTAATGTTAACCTAATAGCCTTTTTTTTTTTTTTTTTTTTTTTTTCAAGTTAATGTGAGTGAAGGAGACATAAAATTACATATCTATTCATTTTAAGACGGCAAAATATTTGATTTTTAATTATTTGTTAACCTTAGCGCTTGTGGCTTGATTTTTATTTTTTAAAATTTTATTTAATTTTTTTCTTTTTATCAATAATTAGAGTTAGAAGTTTAATATTGAACGAGTTATTTAGTGGGTGTCATATTGCAGATTCTCTAATAGTAGTTTTTTTCAAGTTAATGTGAGTCAAAGACATAAAATTACTTACATATTCATGTTAAGACGGAAAAATATTTGATTTTTAATTATTTGTTAACCTTAGCTTTTGTGGCTTCATTTTAATTTTTTAATTTTTTTTCTTTTTATCAATAATTAGAGTGAGAAGTTTAATATAGAACAAATTATTTAGTGGGTGTCAACTTAAATGGGTTCTCTAATAACAGGTTTTTTTTTTTTTTTTTTTTTTTTTCAAGTTAATGTGAGTTAAGGACACATAGAATTACATACTTATTCATTTTAAGATGACAAAATATTTATATGTGGTTGAACTAGATCAAACCCAACATCTTCTCAAAAGAACGAGCAAACCTTACTACATCCACAAAATAAAAAAGGAAAATTCATGTACTAGAAAAAAAAAAAAAAAAAAAAAAAAAAAAAAACAGCTATTAATCTCCCAATTTTGCAGAATCCTTCTCTTTTTTATTCTTTCCACGCTATGCCACCAAAAAAATAATTAATTAATTAATTAATTAAACTATGCAATCCCCTAATCTATGGAGGCTTTAGATATAAATTAATAGACAATAAAAATGGAGGCTTTAGATATAACTAGGTCTCTATTGTCTATGAGGAACGTAGACCGGGATAATCAAACTTGTTTCTTTGCTTAAATGGAGATTGTTTAGAATAGCTAAGTTCTAATTAACAATATCAGGCGCTCAAAATTTTAAATTTGCATTTAGTTGATGGATTCGTGTCATAGTTTAGATCATGGTTCGTCGCTTGTTATAGTGTTTTCTCTAAAAAAAAAAAAAAAGGCGCTGAAAATTTTAGATTTGCATTTAGTTGATGGATTCGTATCATAGTTTAGATTATGGTTCGTCGCTTGCTATAGTGTTTTCTCTAAAAAAAAAAAAAAAAAAAACACGTAAATCGAGAGTTATTATAAATCATGATTATAAATCCATAAACTAAACATAAATTAGTAATTGCAGCTTAGAAAGACCATGAGAAATTGAGTCTAAAATACAATTTTAGACAAATTCAAAAGCATGTCTGAACAAAACAACTAGTGCCCCACAAAGTCTATTATTATTTTCTTAAATTCGCTTTAGTCAACTTTTGTGCATTTTTCTAATAGATCTAGCAATATGTGTTATTCATATATCGTTTTTCAGGTGAAACCCCTTTCCCTTTTTCCTTCTCTACCTCTCATTTTATTCCCAAGGACTTGAAAGAAAAAAGTAGCAACGAACACACGGGCAAATTCATCCAATCATAGTTGCGATATATACTCCATGGGGTAAGTTTGGTTGGGAAAAAAAAGAAAAGAAAAGAATGAAAAAGAATCTAAATATGATGTTTAGTTACATTTTAAAAATATGAATCGCCATTTCAATCATTTTAAGTGACATTTATTTCAAGAATTATGTCTAATTTATTATTATAATTCTTAATTTTACTATAGTATTTTTTTCTCATAAAAAATTTAAATTTTAAAAATTAAAATAATGAACATCATTCTAAACTCAAAAACCAAACGTCACCTTAAATGAACAATTACTATCTATTTTTGGAGATTGATAGAAACTAGTGATTTTGTAGATTGAAGGAAAGATAAAGCATTCGAGCTTTGTTAGAGATTGACATAAACTAGTGATTTTATATCAGAGATTGTAAAGCAAAGGGGAAATCGGCAAAGACTCATCTTTTGCAAATTTTTGTTAAATATTTTTTATATTTATTTTTATTTTGCTAAAAAGAATTGTTGTATATATGTATATATTTAAGAAAGGGTAGTTTCGTCCAAATGACCAAATAAAAATAATTACATTCTATTCCATAATATTCTTAAAATTACGACCAAACAAATGAATTATATTTTTTTTTTCATTCCATTCTTTTTTTATTACCATTATTATTCTCCACAGTAATTAAACGCACCGGTAATGTTTTAAAGTAATAATTGTCTCCTTTAGTGTAGCAAATAATAATAATAATAATAATAACAATTTTTGTCTTTGACTAAACCATCCTATTCTTTTTACATTCTCTTATTCCAGGGGAAGGGTGAAGGAAGACAAGTTTATTTTCACCGTCACAACGCCAATGTTATGAGAAAAACCGATAAAATAATGACCAAGTTTAGTGATGGGGCGATATGTTCCAGTTTGGAATGATGAAGTTACCTCTGAAACTTAATCAGACTGGATTTCCAAGACCAAGAATCATATATTCTACTTGATATTGGAACTGCCTTCATTAAATTATAAAATAGAAAACAAAAGTCATTAGGAGTAGACCGAGAATTAGTGACGATTCATCCATGATACTTTTCAATTTTTTTTCTCTCATAATCTGTGGAGATTTTGTCTAATCATGTCGTTATTTTCATTAGTCAAGCTTTCCGGGTAACAAAATATTAAAAATGAAGTCAACAGTGACAACAAAAGTCTTTGATCAAACAATCAAAGCTACTTAACCCAGGAAATAAGCATCGGTAATCATTCACAAAAGTGCTTACCTTCCATCATAAACTCACAATTTACAACAATGAGAAAAGCTGGTTGGAGAGCGGGATTCCTTACAGGAAAATTGTAATGGTACTACATACTAGCGTTTTCTCAAATAGAAACTATAGACAAGGCTCTTTATGAAGCGACTAACGTGATAATAATGTGAATAATTATGTCATGTAAATAATTCAATAAGCATTCCTCACCACTTTTTTTTGCTTCTTTTTTTCCCCCTTTTCTTGTCCTATTGTGGCCAAATTAAGAATGCAACAAACTCCAAACTCCAAATTGATTACCACTTGCCTATACCTTGAGTTCTTGTGTCACAAAGAAAAAGAGAGAAAGAAGAAAATATGCTAAGATTTGAGATGAATTAAAATTAATAAGTTAATAGTTTACATAAGTTAATAAATAGGTCAAATTATTATTTTTCTCCATAATTTATCTGGTTATAAATCATAACTTAATAAGTTATTGTCTATAATTCACAATTTTTGTTTATAACTTGTCTGGCTATGAACCATAACTTGATAAATTTATTCATAACTTATCTAGTTATGAACTATAACTTATTTAGTTATGAACCATAACTTGACAAGTTATGACCTATTAATTTCTATAACTAAAAATTGATTTATATACTTTCTTAAACTTTTTATATTAGTCTATTTTCTACTATATCTCTGAAAGAAAAATTGTGTAATGGAAATTCATGGTATCAAAATATGGCCCACTATGCAAAACAATAATTGCTAAAATAATAAACACGAATTTCCTAACTACCAAAGGGATTGCAAGTTGAATCTTCTCATTAACTGCCCTGACCCAAAAGACCCGCAGAGAAGAAAACCCAACATTTAGAATTGAGAAAGAAATAGACTTTTTCCTACTGTTATAGGACGAGTGCAACTTTCGTTTTCCATGCTATAACGAAAAAAGATATTTGGTTAAATGGGGATTGCTTGTCACCAAATTAAAATTACGACCCCACAATAGTAACATTCAGAACTTAAAGCCAAACAAAGTCATTCAATTTCGGCTTTCCCACTAGAGAGCCCCAAGCCAAGGACTTTCGAAAACCTTATCAGTTTTCTCTCTAAGCAAGTATAAATCACGGAACGAGGCGTTATACTAAGCAATAAAAATAATAAGGGAAATAATAGAAAATAGATAATATGAAAAGTTTAAGAAAATATATAAGTTAATTTTTAGTTATAAAAATTAATAGGTCATAACTTAACAAATTATTGTCTATAATTCATGATTTTTATCCATAATTTATCTAGTTATGAATCATAAATTTTTATTCATAACTTGTCTAGTTATGAATCATAACTTGATAAATTTACCCATAATTTATCTGGTTATGAATAATAACTTGTCAAGTTATAGTTTATAACTAAACAAGTTATGGACGAAAACAGTAATTTAACATATTTATTAACTTATGTAAATTATTGACCTATTAATTTTAATTTATCTCAAATCTTAACTTATTTTTCTCTTTTTTTCTTAAAAATAAAAACTACACAAGAAAAAAAAAAGCATTAATTAATTTTGGGCCGGCTCTATTTTTCACTATGCTTAAATTTGATAAGCCAACTATTTTCAACAAAAAGAGAGAGAGAGAGAGAGAGAGAGAGTATTTTGATTTTTCAACAATTGGAGCGCCAGGGTAGAGTCATAAGTCTTCCCCTTTTGTTTTCTAGTGAAAAGTCGTTAAAGAAAGTCGCGGGTCCTCGCTAATATATATATATATATATATATGTATATGTATATATATATAATAATAATAATAATATAAGCTTAATGAACTGATTTAAATTTTTAATTTTAATTTTATTACAGTTAAAAATATTTATAAATAGTCATATTTAATTTTTTTTATTATAATTAAAAATTTTCACATAAAATTATATTTCAATTTAAATAAGTGAACTGAACGAGATTATAGTCATATTTCAACTCAAATTAAAAACTCATCTTAACTGAAACTTAAAACTCAAATCAATTAAAATTAAAAACTCGAATTAACGAGATAAATGCCCTTATAATATATCTCCTGCCCTTCAGTTTATGTTCCGTCAATTTCCATGTGAATTGCAACTGAAAGGAAGGTTTTTCTATCTCAACGTTCATATATTATTCTAACATATCCATATTCGATTCACATTAGATTAACGAAGACGGCTGTTTTGTAGAATGAGAGAACAAACTCCGACACAAAAGTGCTCATATTCATATGAAAAGAAAAACTATCTATCCATTATCTATGTATGTGCTCAATTTAATAATGAACAGTTGTTCTTTTGGAGTGTAATTTGAGTATAATTTTTGAGTTGAATTTGAGTTATAACTTAAGTTGAAGTTAGAACTTGAATAAAGCTAAGTAAAATTGAGTGAAGTTAAAACTTAAAAGAACGTGAACTTGAATAAAGTTAAAACTTGAGTTATTTTTTTTTTAGTTTTATGTATAAAAGAACATGTCCTTCATAACCTGGAGCAGATAACAATGGATTAATTTGGGTTATCAAGATAAAACTAGATAAACGCCCAAACATTTTCAAGAGCAAGTGAGTGAAGGTCATGAAAGGAACAGTATAATTATCCAAAAAGGACATGACACAGTGATTTGCAAACCTCATTGATGATGCCATTTCCTAATAATTATAAAAAAAAAATGTCATTTCCTTATAGCAGTGACAGTTTAAAAAAACAAATGCAAAACAATCCGATTGAGATTATGAAACGAAAAAAGCGGGCCCCGAATGTTAGCGGGGGACCAACCCGACTCCCCCACCGCGTACGGCGTACTGCCAGCTGTGGAAATAGTCAAAAAGTCGAATACCAGGACTGAGCTGTTAGGAATCTCCAGCCACGTGTCCAACTTAAAGCCGTGCATTACACACAAACACGATCGAACGGTCCAACTTCCATAGAAGACTTGCGATTCTATGGGTTGACTTGACCGGCCGAATGCCTTTATGAAATGACATAGGCATTCAAGGCTTCGAAGAAGTTTACAAACATTTATTGGCCAATTAGCTGAAAGGAACCATCATCTTCACTCACTGGGTACTTTCTATAGCGTATAGAATGTAAAAAAAAAAAAAAAAAAAAAAAACGACATTGGGTCGTCCGCAGAGGTGCTTGGTGCTGAATTTGTCAAAGATGAGGACTATTAAATGTACATGTATAGTCTACCAACAATGCACTAGACTATATACAACATACTTAAACTAATTCAATTTCAAGAATATACAGAATAATTCAACTTCAAGGATATAGTGAGTCTAAAAATAAATATATTTTCGCTAATCTGATTATGCTGGCAATTCAACGGATGAAATATATTTAAGTTACTAAACATTTGATAGTTTAGTTTTGAATTTTGAAGTGTTACAGACAAGGGAAACATCTGGAAATGACAAATGTCCTCCCAACATCAAAGTTAACTAGATTTGGACTTAAACTGTAAAAAGAAAGACATGCAATATAAACTATAAACTGTATTGGAATTCATCCTATAGTAGTTAACTATACTCTTTTGGTAAGTTAATATTGCCATTCCTTTATTAACTAATGGTGGTTAAAAGTCTAAACCAGACACCGAGTATACAAATTCCACCCCGGATCATACACCAAAATTAAAACGTGGGCCCCAATTGGTTGCATTTTTTCCACAAGCTGCACCCTATAAGAACAATCAAAACCCACCATCCAATATGGAATATGAACTCCTAAAAACCTGCTTATCAACCAAACAGAAGAACCTGCCTGTAATGGCAACCTTCCCAGCCAAAACCTGCCTTTCTCTACTCACCTTCCTCTGTAGCTTGGTCCTGATCCATGGGAGACCAACTTTAGACCCTTCAGATCTCAAAGCCCTGTCTATCATCCAAAAAGACTTGGGAATAACGAGTCAACTCCAGCTCTCCACCGCTCCATGCAACATCCCCGGGGTGTTCTGCGAGAGGAGGTTGTCTGATGACAATAATTATGTTCTGAAGATCACCCGGCTCATCTTTAAATCCCAGCAACTCACAGGGAGCCTGTCTCCGGCGATCGGACGGCTCTCCGAGCTCAAAGAGCTCTCTCTTTCCGGCAACAACCTCGTTGACCAAATACCAGCCGAGATAGTTGACTGCAGGAAGCTAGAAGTCCTCAACCTCGGAAACAACAAGTTTTCCGGGCAGATTCCAGCGAACTTGTCGTCCTTGATTCGCCTGCGAGTACTTGATATTTCCTCCAATAAGCTTTCTGGCAACCTGAGTTTCTTGAAGTACTTTCCTAACCTCGAAAAGCTTTCCATTGCCAACAATCTCTTCGCTGGGAAAATCCCAGCATCGATTCGTTCATTTCGCAATCTCAGGTTCTTCAACTTCACTGGAAATCAGTTCCTCGAAGGCTCATTGCCTGAATTGAAGAGGGTCGAGCAGTCAACGTCTGGCATTCCAAAACCAAAACGCTACATATTTGCTGAGCGTAGTTCAGGGGGCATTAGAAACTCTACCGTATCTGGACCCTCAGCGAGTAAATATTCTAATGCTCCAGCTCCATCTCCATCTTCAACCCACGCACACCACAAGAAGCACAAAAATCACAAAAAGAAGGTAATTGGGTGGATTCTGGGATTTTTGGCCGGAGCTTTTGCTGGTTGCATATCGGGATTTGTTTTCTCTCTACTATTTAAGCTGCTCTTGTCTCTGGTCAAAGGTGGGGGTAAGAACTCAGGTCCTGCAATATTTAGCCCTCTCATCAAAAAGAAAGAGGACTTGGCTTTCTTGGAGAAGAATGATGGCCTTGCTTCATTAGAGTTGATAGGAAGAGGTGGTTGCGGAGAAGTTTACAAAGCTGAATTGCCGGGAAGCAATGGAAAATGGATTGCTATAAAGAAGATAGTTCAACCCCCAAAGGATGCCGCAGAGTTGACCGACGAAGATAGCAGACTTCTAAACAAGAAAATGCGTCAAATTCGATCAGAGATAACCACTGTCGGTCAAATTCGACATCGGAATTTGCTTCCTTTATTGGCTCATATTTCTCGACCTGACTGCCACTACCTTATCTATGAATTCATGAAGAATGGCAGCTTACAAGACATGCTGAATGACGTAGCAGAAGGAAGAAAGGAGTTGGATTGGCTTGCGAGGCATAAAATAGCTTTAGGAGTGGCTTCCGGGCTAGAATATCTACACATGAACCATAACCCGCGTATAATTCATAGAGATCTCAAGCCCGGAAACGTCCTTCTTGACGATGATATGGAAGCTAGAATTGCAGATTTTGGTCTTGCGAAAGCAATACCCGATGCTGACACGCATATGACGAGTTCCAATGTTGCGGGAACTCTGGGATACATAGCGCCAGAGTACCACCAAACACTCAAGTTCACGGACAAGTGTGACATGTATAGCTTTGGGGTGTTGCTTGGGGTTCTAGTCATGGGGAAGCATCCATCGGACAAATTTTTCCAAGAACAACCTGAGATTGGTTTGGTTAAGTGGGTGAGGAGTGTAATAACTTCAGAAAATCCTCAGAGAGCAATCGACCCAAAGCTTATGGGAAATGGTTATGAGGAGCAAATGCTCTTGGTTTTGAAGATTGCTTGCTTTTGCACTCAGGATAATCCAAAAGTAAGGCCCGACAGCAAGGATGTAAGGTGTATGTTGTCTCAAATCAAACATTAGTGTGTAGATGTTAAGAATGCGTGGGGAGTTAAAAAAAAAAACTCCATCTAACTATAAATAAGAGTCGCAGGATGTAAAATGATGTTTTTATTAATGCGTGTGTAGATGTCAGCAGCAGGTGTAAAATGATGCTTCTGTTAAGGGAATTATTAAGTATTATGTGGCGCTGTTATGTTAAGCAAGATGAATATTAATTTTAGATATTTTTTATTGTGCAAACATCAACCAGCTTAGTTATAAGGTTTACATGTTTGTTTTCACTCACTTGGAGGGTACGCTATCTAGGTATCTGCAGATTTAAGTTTGGATATAAACAGATAAGACTTTAACAAAGAATTATACGGAGTTAGGTAATAAGGGACATGAACAAAAGAAGGATAATATCAGACAACTTGAACCCCGATTGATAGGAGGACCGAGAAGATAAAGTGCCCTGGATCCTATGATTAATTTTAACCACAAAAACATGTAGATTTTTTTTGAAATACTAATCACTTGGAAAGGGGGAAGGAAGGAATCTTCCAGCCAAAAAAAAAAAAAAAAATCCCATATGAAGAAAATTAGAGATACAATCAAATATCCGTGACTAATCCATCCACTTCTCTTTTTTTTATAGTAAAAATAAATTAGAAAAGAAAAAGAATAAAAGCGGGTTCACCCTTGTCAAACTAACAACTCGAGTTTCCAGACAAAAAATTAAATTAATTAATAATAGAGTGAGAAGAAAAATAGAATAGTTGTGGCATAGCAATAATATCATACAAGATAATTCAATGAAAAAGAAAAATTAAATACTCCTAAGAGCAGCGTGTCTACCGATTTCACCATTGGGGCTTGTTTGAAATTATAATAATCTATTTTTATTCAATCGTCGAGATTGAAGTAGTCAATTCAATGCCATATTCAATATACATATATATATATATATTTATATATTTAATATTTAGAAAAGATTAAAATTGCTGAATAAAAACTTTTTATTAGAATTTTACCGTAACACTTTCAATAATAATCCTTATTTTTATTGGTCTATTTTTTATTATAAAATATTTAAATATTTAATTTTCTATTAAATTTTCAAATTTATAAAATTCTAATATACATATACCAATAAAAATTTAGAATAGACTAATAATAAAAATAAATAATGAATAAAATAATAAAAAAGTGGATTATCATTTAATTAAAATTTTCAATTTATTAAAAAATGAAAAACAAAAACTAAGAATTTAAGTTAGATTGGCACTACATATATAATCGACATATATACAAAAAAGTGTGGACGTATGAATAAATTAAAATCTCTGTCTTCATATATGCAATATAGTGCACGCTTAAGTTCATTTTTAAATTGCGGATACATATGTATTCTTACCATACTGAAATGACTGTTATTATTGGTATCAAACCAATAGTGATTCATCCAAGCGAAATCTTCTAATAGATAATTAGGTCAAAGAAAGAATTAAACCACATGCTTAGTTGTTATTACTGAATTTTGGATAAGCCTGGGAATCAATCGTGTCCAGAATGATGATAACATGCTTTCTAATTTGACTGAGCAATTATAAAATCTTCTAGGCCTTAACACCCCAAAAAAAAATAAAAAATAAAAAATAAAAAAAATGGTAGGCTTAAAATTAAAGTGCTCGTTCTAAAGAAACAATAAAGTATATTTCCACAATGCAATTCCCACTAGAAAAAAAGTTGGCGGAAGTGCTCTTACTCTTATCCCTCAAAACTTTTGAAAGGTGACATTTCCAAAGCAACCAACCAATCAATTTTCTGTTTTGCTCTCCAGTATATAGTCCTCTTTACTTTCTGAAGAGTCTCTCTCATCTGTTATTTCTCAAACATAGAAAAGATTTACTTCACAAGACACACTGAGAAAGAGATCCGGACTCTGACACCATAGGCAGTGATCAACTCCAGTCTCTTTTCTTCTCTTACTCTCTAATAACTACATATACATTCTAAGAACTACCAAAAATCAAAAACTATTTTTGAGCTTAATACAAGAGGAGTTGGAAAGAGAAAGTTAGGTTCTTAATTAGTCAATCAATGAGGTTCTACAGCAATCCATACAACTTTAATGTTATCCAATCAGATGGTAAATATTGACCTGGCAATTACTGAGGTAAGCAGATATGTCTAAGCACAGAAGCTCAAATCCAAGTATAGAATTTTAGAGAAAAATGTAAAACAATAATTGGGAGATGCTGCGAATCCGAAAAACTGCTTTCAGTCTTCATGTATAAAAGAATGTACCAAGCATTTTTAATTCTTCAAGGGAGGGGGGGTGAAAAAGCATAGTAATCAGCTAATATGAGAATTCATTGGTTAATATTTCCTTAAATACCTCAAAAATCCAGAAGTAACTGAGGAAGAATTCTCTCCAAATGAGTCGCTTCAATTTTACTGACATCCTCTGCTTCCGCGATCGCAGCAGCACGCTGCACAGCCTCTGTTTCAATTCAACATTATCATCAGAAATTTGCACGACAGAAAGGAAAAATTGACTGAATCACGAGCATCATAGTACTATTCAGATATACAAACCTGTAACAAAAATTCGGAGAAACTCACAACTCAATTTCAGTGCATTTCCATTTGCTGCATCAGAAATGTGAAACGTAAGCATAAAAATCACAAGAACAAAGCTTAGCTTAAAACAAAAAGTGGAGCAATATCAAGACAGAATTAAAATGAGGTATACCGCTAGTCAGCCGACTCTTCTTCGATGCCCCAGCTCCTGCCTGGAAACGAGTCAAACTTTATTGGTGACTAATAACTACATTTTTAACAGCAACAAAGAGCAAATATTAAATAAATTTAAAAAAAAAAAAAAAAAAAAAAAGCTATTTAAGTCATGCACAAGCACAAGCTCTAATCTACCTTGACTGGCCTCAAAACTCTAACAAGCAATCAATATAGTTAAAACAGAAGGTCGTACTAACAAAAAGCAAGAGCAAAACAGAAGGAAATCATTAACCAAACGCAATATATAAGAATCACTTCAAAATTTCAAACCAATTTGCGTCCATATATTAACATTCCTTCCTAAATTCAGTTTTCACACATTTAAATAGCAATTTCGTGAATCAGATTTTAGCTATCTTCCTGGCAGTAGTCTCTAATCCCCAGTCTTTGTCCTTAACAACTATTTTATTCATTTCGGACAAATTTTCCATAATTTTTAGAAACAGCAAAGAAATTTTGCATCAGATGAAATTATATTTAAAATCGATAGGAATAAAAACGAACCGGAGAGATACCTCGCTAAGGAAAAAGACTTACCTCGTAGTCCAATGCATCGGCGCTTTCGTTTTTCTCACGCTCTGCAAAAAAAAAAAAAAAAAAAAAAAAAAAAAAAAAAAAGTAAATGTTGAGCGAGAAGACGTTCTTAATGATTGAAATCGGAAAAGGAAGCAGAAAAACAGAGAGAAATCCAAACCGAGAGCTCTTCTGGTCCAGACCAGCTTGAAAATGGAGTGAATCAGATCCTGTAGCGGAGAAGTTGAGATCGATTGATTAATCAGAGAAAAATGAAATTGAGAATGGAAGATATCAGACGGAGTGAGAGAGAATTACGGGATCGAAGGAGTTGACTTCCATGGGAGGAAAATCTGCAGAACTCAGACGATCGATAATGGCGGTGCTGTCTTCGCGCCTCCGTTTTGTTATTTCGATTTGGCCGTCCCGCGCAAGAGCGGAAGGCTTGCATATGTATATTACGGGTAGTTTTCATATTTAGCAACTATCACTTTTAATTTTGTTACTTTAAAAACCTAACTTACAAAACTAATGTTTGTTTTCATATTCGTCTAATTTATAATTTTTTATAATATTTTTTTTATAAAAAATACACATAAAATAAAAATAATTTTAAATTTATAAATTAAACGTTCACTCATAATGCATCCATTTTTAATGATTGTATTAATTAATGATAAAAAACCACGTTTGATAAAAATCGCAATACAAATTTTAATATAAATTTTTTAATTTTTCAAACTCTTAATCCCCTGAATACGATAGAAAATCGCAATACAAATTAGCAAAATAGACACATGGTAACAATTTTTCTCGAAACTCCGGTGTCCATATAAGAAAAAACGACAAATTTGTATTTAATATTTTTGCTTTTATAAGGAAAACGACGTGTCAGTTATGACAAGAGTATAATTGTTTTGCCATTTGTGAAGTTTTTTTGTGGGTTTTTTTTTTTCCCTAAACATTTTCTGCTGTTTGATTTATTAAACGATTTATTATTGTTGTTTTAACATAAACGACTTGTCATTTCAGCAAACGACATATTATCTTTTTGTTAAATTTTGCGGTCGTATTTAAACGAATACGACATATAATTCCTTCTCAAAAGGATACGACATATTTTCTCACCGCACTGTCGCCTTCCAATCAGAAAACAATCCCTCACAGTTCACATAAATTCGCCCCCTCTCTCTCTCTCCGCCCTCTCTCTCTCTTTACTCGGCCGGAAACTCAGTCTCCGAGTGGGACTCAGTCGAACCTCCCTGTGCCTTCTCACTCTTCATCTTCCTCCAATCTCTCTGCAACTCCGATACCTTCTTCGACCGCCCAAAAATGGCGAACCTCCTTCACATACTCACCAAAACCAAGCCCTCTCCAACATTCCTGGCTTCCCTCACCACCCGCTTGGCGCCAAAACCCACGCCTTCTCTCACCTCCCACCTCACCAATTCCGAAACCCCCAATTCGGAACCAGCAGAAACCCTAATTTCCCGAGAAATGGCCGAATCTTCTCGGAGTTCGCAAATTATTTTCCCCAATTTCCCCTTTGGGTACTGCCTGCGCTCTATTTCTCCGCCATTTGGAGTCGTCGAGGCCGAGGACGCGAGGACGGTTTGGGCTGATAGTACGAAGAAGAAGAGGAGGAAGAAGATGAGCAAGCATAAGTATAAGAAGCGCATGAAGCAGCTTCGGCGAAAGACGAGAGCTTGATTGATTACGTCTCCTTTTGGGATTGAAAATCTCTGATTTTATAAGTTTTTGGAAGCATTTATACTTTTTGGTTAAAGTTCTGATTTTTATGCTCTTCTCTTTTGGAAATTTGACTAGAATTACCAGGTTTTTTGTTTGAATTGCGGGAAATGCAAGTATTTTTAAGGATTTTTGTGGGGTATTTTAGCACAGTTTTGTGTTCATATGGCTATTATCATTTACCACACCCTTTTTTAAGTAAATTTCATGTTATGCATACTCAATTATAGTTGTGATTTAGAATTAATGATCATACTACTTTCAGATGTCTACTAATGTTTGGAAGTTTTCAGAGTATCCATGTTTAGTTTGTCAGTGTATCAGTGTTTGGTAGCCATGATTCGATGATGTTGGTGTTCAGTGGTATCTAACTAGCACTATTATTCTGGCGTCAATGGTGCGCGACACCGCGCACCACTAGCGCACCACTACTCAGACACCATTGACGTCCATGTACTTATTTCCGCAAATATGTGAAGGTGTCATAGAATGAAATGGAAGTATCTCTTGTTGGGCAAGGTGAGAACAAGTTGTGAGGGACTTGCCTTTTGCAACCAATACCACCCCTTGGGGATAATTTTGTTGTTCTAGTACCTTTGGTTGAAGTTTGATGAGAAGTCATTCTTTCAAGTTCAATTGTAACTTTGCCTTGGAAATTAACATAGCTTTATTCCTGTTTTTATTAAGTAGAATGACTGGCTTGGACAAGATGAAGAAGTTTGTCCGAGTCAAGTACAGAGAGGCCTAACTTTTTTAGCTTGAAGTCTTATGTTAGAGGACCTAATAGCTAGCTTGTTGGTTTTTGTGGCTTTGTTAGTTTTTTGTGTTATTCAGTAGTCTTTAGTTATATAGATAGGGGGTTTACGGCTGGAGAGGATCATGATTAGACTTGTGTGGAATTTGAGAAACACTTGGGAGAGCTAGTGTTCTCTCGAATACCCCCAGTTAGGAGTCTCCGGAGTACTCGAATTCTCCGATCTATCTTTACTTTTCTGCTGTTCGTAGTGTAATCGGTGTTTAGTGGAGTTGATTAATAAAAAATCCCCTGATTCTATCCATTTGCTTGAGTAATTCACCAGGGAGGATCCATATGGCTGGCTCTTTAGAGCGGAGCATTATTTCGACATGTATGAGGTGCCGGAGAGGGACAAGGTGTCGGCGACATCGATGTGTATGGAGGGTCGAGCTTTGAATTTGTTTCGGTGGACCGATTCCCAAGACCCGTTTGTGGGATGGCGTGAATTCAAGGCGGCAATCTTGACACGGTTTAGTCGAGCTAATGAGGGGGACCCGACGGAAAGGCTAATGGCACTTAAGCAAAGCAGAACGATGGCTGATTATGTCGATTGTTTTGAGATGCTTTCGGCTCCGGTGAGAAACATACTGAGTGCCTTCTACAAAGGGGTCTTTCTTAATTGACTTAGGGAGGATGTGCAAGCTGAGGTGAAGATGCATCATCCCACGACACTTCAAGAAGTTATGGAGATAAGATAGGAATGAGGTGGTAGAAAAGATTAGGAGAATGAAGTTTTGGTCGAGCGGGTGGCTTGGTGCGTTTGTATTGATTTAGTGAGGGAACGACCACACTACATTACTTTTTGGAGAGCTTCCTTCAGTCTAATAACTCACTAGGAGGCAGGAAAGTCACTAATGCTGGCTGTTTATAGTCCATTGGGGTTGAAGCAGGAGGCTACCATCGGATTTTGGAAGAAGAGATGCAACAACGCCACACGAAAGGCCTTTGTTATAAATGTGATGAAAAGAACGTCGTGAGGCATAGATGCAAGAACAAGCAACTTCAAATTTTGTTGGTCACTGAGGACGAAGGCAGCGGGTGAAGAAGAGCCTAAGTAGGAAGTCCATCACAGAGCTGCAACATTGGACGAAATAGTCGGCCTTTCCCTCAACTCATCAATGGGCGACTTGAGAGCCGTTAGAGGTTCTTCAAAGCAAATTTCCCGAATTCAACATTGGGGACAAGTTGAAGTTGAGGAGGGGGGAAATGTTAGAGACCTAATACCTAGCTTGTTGGTTTTTATGGCTTTGTTAGTTTCTTCTATTATTCAGCAGTCTTTGGTTATATAGATGGGCGGTTTAAGGCTGGAGAGGATCTTGATTAGACTTAGTGTGGAATTTTGGAAACACTTGGGAGAGCTAGTGTCTCTCAAATACCACCGGTTAGGAGTCTCTGGAGTACTCAAACTCTCCGATCTGTCTTTGCTTTTCTGTTGTTCGTAGTGTAATCGGTGTTTAGTGGAGTTGATTAATAAAAATCCCCTGATTCTATCCATTTGCTTGACTAATTCCTGTGTGTGTGAAGCTGGTGTGCCCAAGTCTCCCCTTATGTATATGCTTGTGGATTTGAAAATGGAAGGGATATGACTTATCAAGTGTATAGACTAAGTCGGCCAGTAAACTATGATTAAGATTATTTGGCCAGAATTTCCTCAAGATAGGTTCATTTCAGGTTGGACACCATTCAATATCTGGATTTGTGTAAATCTTCTAGATCCAGTGAACCAAAATGATTTAAAGCTAACGGGGTCCTTGGTTGTGGAAAGTTAGCCAGAGAAGTCTTTTCTATCTGGTCCTCCTTATCACTTCCAGGTCAAACTGTCTTTTCTATATCTTCTAAGCAAGATTCAACAAGTGTGTGAACCACCTGTTTCTTTCATCCTTAACAGGAACCAAATTGTTTGCCAAATGACTTGATTTGATTGAGAGATGGTCATCTTTCACTGGTGTAGTTGGACAAGCCCAAAACCCGCCAAATCTTTTGGCCTTGGTAAATTTGTTTAAATGGTCAAAAGTTTCTGGTGTCCGCATAAATTTTTATATTCAAATTATGATTTAAATTTATTGACGAGAATTTTGTTAAGAAGAAATTTTAAAATTCAAACTATTTATGAGATAAAAAATATTGTTGTATAATCATGATTTAGGTTTGAGTATAGTTTCTAAACAACCCTAAAGTTTGATTCAAACCATAAAAAATCTGAGCACCCTGCCACTCCAATCCATATTTTTCAAACTTCTCATTTCAAACAGAAATTGTTAAAACCACAACATTTCAAAACCCCCTTTAAAACCGGGGACTCAATTCCCGTAGATGTTACTTGTCGGAATTACCTTTTTTTTAGTACTATACGGGATCGGACCCGTAATTTCTCCGCAAATCCCATCTCACCGGAACCCCTCAGCGCCGCTATAGACCAAGCAGTCTTAGGCTACTTGTAGGAATTACTTGCCGGCTATAATTCACTCCGTTTTTAATACAAGACGAAATTTTTTCAAAAGCAGTGCTGTAGTATTGGGTGGGCGTTAGTAGTGTTCTAGTCCAAACCTTTATTACTCACAATGTGTGGGCGCCGCATGTAGAACTGCACGTTTTCTCAAACCTTGTCATAAGGATAGATTCATTGTGGCTATAGCTGAAATGACTTGCTGTTTTTTCCTCATCTTAGCTTGTTCTTTTCACTTACACGTTGTCCACAGCTAGCCTTTTCCTCACCTACAGGATTTATCAATCTGACAATCTTAACTGGTGTTTGTATACGGGGAAGGAAAATAAAAAATAAAAAATAAACAGAAGTTTTTAATGATGTTTTAAACTCTTAAACAATTTGGGACTGGTAGGGTGTACGACAGAGTTCTTAATCATAGATATTCATCAACTTTCATTTAGTAATTATGCTTAGTTTAGTTTGATATAATTTTGATGTAATCTAATGATTAAACTTGTGTCCTACTAGTACATTACTTTTTCATAGTCTATCACAGAATTCTCCGAGTAGAAAAGAATGATGGACATATAAACAAAGGGGTCGAGAACACAAAAAATAGATATTTTTTTTTATTGTTTGGTAGAAGAAAAAAGAATGTCTATTTATTTTTTTTAACTAATATATGTTCTTATTCCTTTCAAAAAAGAACTAATATATATTCTTGTTAAGAAGACGAACTGTGATTAGGTTAAAATAATTTTTCGGTATGCTCAGTTAAAAAAAAAAAAAAAACAAAACAAAACAAAAACAAAAACAAAAACTCCAATATCCCTCTTCAATATCTCTCCCTACACTTTTCAATCTACCAAAAGCACAAGTTAGTTCCACTATCTAGGGACAAAGGTTTACTTTGCTAAACTGTTGATGGTCCTTTAACAACTGTCCAAGCATGTTTACCTCAAAGTAAATAAGGACACGTTTAGTTCTCTGATTTAAGTTTTTAATTCGAATTAAAATGTAATTTTATGTGATAATTTTTTACTATAGTAAAAAAATTAGATACTATTATTTCTAATAACTTTTTATCATAATAAAATTTAAATTTTAAACTCGAATTGATAAAATAAATGGGATCTAAATAATTCTATTAGGATTCTTTCATAAAATAAAAATAAAAATAAAATTCTGCTAGCACTCTTGCTTTTGGGTTGAGCTTAGTTTTTTTTTTTTTTTTTTCCTCTAATTTTGTGGCTGAAAATGCTAAGGGCTTATGAGTCATGTATTCTGGGACATGGGTACTTTTGTTTTTATTGTGTTTGGAGCAGATGGTCAAGTCAATTGCTTTCTCTTTACAACTGCCACATTCCACAGCAATGATAGTGGGGTTAAATCAGCTCATTTCCTCTATTTGGCAAAAAAAAATTTACCTGCTTTAAACTGTAGATAGATGCCGTGCCATGATTGTGAGTGAGTTCTGTTTGGCTCCAGAAAAAAAAAAAAAAAAAAAAAAAAAAAAATGAACCACGTTGGGTCTTATAAGTTGATGGGATTTTTACCATAGTTTTGCATTTTGCTGAGATCTCGGACAACCTTTGCTGTAATTCATTATTCATTACTCTCTTGCCCCCCAACTTAAGGTGGGAGACCTTTTTTAATGTTGAAATTAATTTAGTAGACCCATAAATGTGAATAGTTGAAATGTTATAGGTTATATATATATATATATATATATATATATATATTAGAGTATTTCTAGTAAGATTAAAAAAAAAATTATTGATAATTTTTTATTTTTAACCATTAAATCTTTTCTCTCTATTCTGTAAATTTTTTTTAATCTAATATGATTTTAACATATTCAACGGTCACAAATCAAGTCATATTAATAGGAAGGCAAGTCATACTAGCAGGAGGCAGAAACTCCACTTTTCTTTTATTTATTTTGTGACAATAGAAACAACATATATTCTCAAAAGTAGAATGTAATTAAATAAAATATTAGCTAGCTAAGGTAATATTTTAATTCCTCTGAGCCATGTATTACTTTTCTATTATTATTAAAAAAAAAAAAAAAAAAAAATGTATGTTTTTTTAATAATCTCTTGAGGCATGGTTTTGTGAGATTTTATGAGGATTAAGAAAATAATTAATGAGGACTAGGGAGGGAAGAAGAAGCTTGTAAACTCAACGTTTGACTGTGTTTTTGATTTAGCTTATGGATTAGGGAAAGAGCCAAGAAGAAGTAGTCATGTGGGCAAAGTCATTTTCTCAAGAGCATTGTCTTTAACATCACCAACATTACTCCTCACATTCTCCTGAGCCAAATTTTACTAAAAACATGTGGTGGTGTGCTCTAGGCTTTCACATTCCACACAAATCCCAGCACCCCAACTCTGAGTTTTTCTAGAATAACAAATATTCTAATAATATAATTAGCCAGTAGCCCCTAATTTAAGGGTTTTTTTTTTTTCCTCTATCAAACAAATGAAAGAAATTGAAGAAAATGTGGAGGCAAAAAAAAAAAGGAATTAAGGAGAATGTTTATGGTGGACAATGAAGAAGCATGTTTTGCTTCATCGGTAAGAACGGTTGTTTTTAATCGTTGAATTTATTCTTTAACGATCAGATTTGGACATGTTCGCATTAAAAATTTACATCAAGCAATACAAAATTGCTTATATTCTATATCAAACTATTGAAAAACTAATCTAATAATTAAAGCACAATTCCTATCAGTAAAGCAAAATAGCTTCATCCAACGTAATTGCACACTAAATTTAATACCAATACTTTTTTTTTTTCTTTTTTGTATTGAAGATTGAATAATGCAAACGATCCATTTTCTATCCTTCACCTAAATCCTCCATGTAGTATTAACTACACATGAATGTATCTTCTTTATTTTTCTTGCTACAACTTAAAGCACGTTAATTGAGTCCATTCAATATAATCCGGCCAACATTGAATCTTTCCTCATTAGAACAGAAGGAGAAAGGTACCATATATGGAAGATAATTTATCTCCACTGAGATGTGCATTATATTGCTCTAATAAATATCGTGAAGGCATAAAATCCATAAGAATAGTTTTCATAACAAAATGTTGTCCCTTTTTTTTTAACTGAGAAAATTTGTCCTCATAGCCCCGTTTACTTCACCGATTCGAGTTTAGAATTTGAGTTTTGCTACAGTAAAAAGTTTTCAGAAACAGCCACATCTAACTTTTTTGCTATAATAAAAGGCTCTCACGTAAAATCACATCTCAACTCAAATTACAAACTCGAATCAATAAAGTGAATTAGAACTTAATTAGAAAAACATACTTTTTTATCTTTTATTTTCCTTTTTTCTAATTTTAATACCTCATTTCTCTTTTGTATATTGTGTTATGAATATGAAGAACATGAGATAAAAAGTAAAAACGTCAACAACATTAGATATGGAATTTCTAACTGATCACTGTGCACGTTCAAGAGGGACTTGATTCTTGCAACCTGTCGTGTTTATTAAAATGGGCCCCATGTTTAAAAGCTTTTAATGCAATCACCGCCGTTGATCTTGATTCATCGTACGGCAGCTGATCATGACATTAATACTAGAGTTAGATCTCAACCGCTAGGGTCTCAAGGGCAGCAATATTGGTTCATTGGTCGCTTTCCATCCTATTTTGAACAGAATTTATCTTTTGCATTAATTAATTAATTTCTCTTCTTATGTAATATTATTTATTGTTAATAATGGCTTTAAAAATGTCGGAAGTGGTGAGAGACACGAGTAAGAAAATGGGACAACCTGTAAACAAAGTGTAAAACTATTAGAAAAATGAGGAATTTACGTTAATACCCTCAATATTTTTCTCTTAATTGCATATGCATCCCTATACGTGTCGGATCATGGTCATTTAAGGCACATTTAAAATTCGTTTAAAAATAATTTTATTTTTTTTGTATGAAAATAAAAATAAAAACGTTATTAATATTACACGGAAATAATTTTTTAAAATGTGTTTAATAGTTTAAATGAAAAACAATTAAAAGTCATTTTTTTATTTCTCTCTCATTTTACACAAAACTAAAAAAAAAAAAGAAAATTCATTTTTATTTTTGGTCTTTATTGCGTTAAACGCCATTTTTTAAAAATATTTTTATTTTTTTCTCAAAAAATGTGAAAAATAAAAACAAGATCAATTCTAAACACGGCCTTAATTTTTTATTCATTCCAAACACTACCTTTTTTTCACATTTTCTAGTTTCATCGTTACCAAAGTAAATCGAAGCATGTAACTTATGAAGCCCTTTATGATTTTCAACCACCCGAGACCAACATCATCTATTTACTCTCTAATTTTAAGGCCTTAACTCTAATAATCTAAAGGGAAAAAGAGGAAAATAGGTTAAAATTTCATATGAATTAAAATTAATAGACCAATAGTTTACATAAGTTAATAAATAGGCCAAATTATTATTTTTATCTATAATTTGTCTAGTTATGAACCATAACTTGACAAATTATTATTCATAATTATCCATAATTATCCATAATTTATCCAGTTATGAATTATAACTTGATAAGTTTATCCATAATTTATTTAGTTATGAACCATAGTTTGACAAGTTATAACCTATTAATTTCTATAACTAAAATTTAGCCTATATACTTTCTTAAACTTTTTATATTGACCTATTTTCTACTATTTCTCTAATCTAAATAGAAAAAGCGAACTTATACTCTAATCCAGAATAAGAAATGTGGATTACAGCGAAAGTATTTGCTTCAAGAAGAAAAAGGTGGGAAAAGGATTAGAAGGTTTGCATGTGCAAGAAATAAACATATATATTTAGGTATTAGTCACAACATCATAATCGATATCAAATAGGTATTTTAGGCTATCTTTGACTTCGATTTAACTTAAATCTTCTTAACTTTTTTTTTTTTTTGGAGAAATTCTCAACCTAATTTGTAGGAGTCATTCGCTAAGTTAATGAAATTTCTTATCTTTCATATCAAATTTCACATTCATTAAAGTTGAGAAACACTTTATTAGATAGAGATCTAGCTCTTCCTAGATCGTATAAAATAATAATAACAAAAATTGATACAAGAAAAGAAATGAAACCTCAAAAAAGTAAATTACACGTTATTTAATGAGATGGTAAGATTATAGTCCGTTTAATTTACTGAGTTAAATTTTTAATTTGAGTTGAAATATAATTTTATGTAAGAATTTTTCATTGTAATAAAAAAATTAAATATAACTATTTATGAAATTTTTTTACTCTAATAAAATTTAAATTTTAAACTAAAATTGATAAAATATACAAACCTAAATACATCACTTTTTTTTTTATAATTAAGAATACACTATATTTGGCTCTATTCACTTCGCCAATTCAAGTTTAAAATTTAAGTTTTGCTACAGTAAAAAATTTTTAAAAATAATTACATTTAACTTTTTTATTATAATAAAAAATTCTCATATAAAATTATATCTCAACTCAAATTACAAATTTAAATTAACAAAATAAACGGACCATTTTCGTTTTGTTTCATTTATTCTTTATGATTCATAATCCTAGACCAAAAATTTAAATCGAAAATGATTCAAATCAAGAAAAAGAACCAAACAATTAAGATTCAACTTTAAGAAAAAGCAATTAAGAAAAAAAATGAAAAATGAGAAATGAGAAATAGTAGTAGGACAATAATACAACACGTGAGCATGACAATGGTCTGTAAAGGGCCAAAACTGCACAGGTGGTCCGGATATCATTTGCCCACTAAAAAAAAAAAAACTCATGGAGTAAAATAACGAGCTTCTCTCTCCTCCCCCTATATTCTCTCTCTTCCGCCGAGCGTGAGAAAATAGTCGACCTTTTTCGCTTCAAAGCAAACGCACAAAACACACTTCCCTCTTCAAACAGAGTGAAAAAAAGAAAACGGAGAGAGAGAGAGAGAGAGAGAGAAAAAAAAGAGAGAGAAAGTAGACCTCTATAGACCTTGTAGTAGTAGCATATTACCATAGACAATAGGAATGTCAAGTTGTCTTCTCTGAACTGATCCTCAAAAACCCAGAACAGAAGAAAGATCTTATCAAAAAAACCTGAAAAAAAAAAAAAAAAAAAAAAAAAAAAAAAAAAAAAATGGGTGGGGTTACTTCATCCATGGCGGCGAAATTCGCCTTCTTCCCACCGAACCCTCCGTCCTACAAGGTAATTACGGACGATGCCACTGGGCTTCAGCTGCTGGACCCTTTCCCCCACCGCGAAAACGTCGACGTTTTGAAGCTCCCCACCCGCCGCGGCACCGAGATCGTCGCCGTCTACGTCCGCCACCCCATGGCCTCCTCCACGCTTCTCTACTCCCATGGAAACGCCGCCGATATCGGCCAAATGTACGAGCTTTTCGTCGAGCTCAGCATCCACTTGCGCCTCAACATCATGGGGTAACTTTCTCTCTCATCTCTCTCTCTCTCTCCTCTGTTTGGGGTTTCGGCTTTTGTGTTTGATTGGATTTTTTGGTGGAATATTATGGTGGATTTGCGGTTACCCATTTTAGGATTTTGTCAGAATTTTGCGGTTCCTTGATCTGGAAGAAATGTGTTTTATGAGTTTTGTTACTCGGTTGTTGGAATTAGATTTTTGGGATTTGTTTGGGTTGATTATAGTAAGTTTGTTTAATTGATGAAAAGGGTTTCCTTAAAACGTTGTTAGATTTGAGCTAAGTAAGGAACGTTACTAAGATTAGGTTTTGTACTTGGTAATTTCTATAGATCTGTAATGTGTTCATCTCACAGGTTGAGTTGTGTGATGTTATATTGTAGATTGTTGATACCCAAAAAAAAAAAAAAAAAAAAAAAAAAAAAAAGAGAAGAGAAAGGAAAAACCATCTAGGGTACTTTAGCTGAATCAGCTTATTAACAGTTTAGAGAGAGAGAGAGAGAGAGAGAGAGAGAGAGAGAGAGAGAGAGAGATGATTTAACTATCACCAGCAGGTGGGGGAGAGGAGGATTCATAAATGTCGATGAAAAGTGGGTGAATAAAAAACTTTACATGGTTGGAGCTGGTAGAGTACTTGAGTTAGAGTTGCCTCTGAAAGAGGTAAAGGAAAGTAAACTTGTATTCTGGAGTCTATTTAGTCCCTTTAGCATGACAAAAGGGTTAAAGGAGTGCATCAGGTCGGATATTCAACTTCGTTTGCTTTCGGATTATGCCTAATTGCAATTTATCTAGAGACCTTGTTTCAAGTCCTTGCCTGAAGAAGATATACATTATATACATGTAAACTATTCATTCTCGAAAGAGTAAAAGATGGAATGCAATCTCACCCTCCTTGTTTAAATTTATGCAGCTATGATTACTCTGGCTATGGGCAGTCATCAGGAAAGGTAAGTCCAGTAAGAATAATATTTCAGTTGTTATGGTCCAAGGTAATTAGCCTCCTCTAAGTTGATTTACATATCTTTCTGTAGCCAAGTGAGGCGAATACTTACGCGGACATAGAAGCTGCGTATAAGTGTCTTGAAGAGACATACGGTGCTAAGCAGGAAGATATCATCCTGTATGGTCAATCAGTTGGAAGTGGACCTACTGTCGATCTTGCTGCTCGTTTGCCTCGGCTAAGAGCTGTTGTTCTTCACAGTCCCATACTCTCGGGTCTAAGAGTCATGTATCCCGTCAAGCGCACATACTGGTTTGACATTTATAAGGTTAAAATCTTGTTTGACAAACTTTCTTTGATAATTTTCATTTAGTAACTCCACATGCTATATATATCTGAAACGGGTTTCATCTTTGATTTGCAGAACATTGACAAAATCCCTCTAGTTAAATGTCCTGTGCTTGTAATACATGTAAGTGTTTATTATTTATTTAGTCCTTTGCTTTTTCCATGTCAATAAATTGACTGTAGATTTTTATTATTCCCTGATATGTCGCGTGATATATCTATCTTTAGCATTTGCGTAATGACTATTTTCAGTATATCCGCATGGAAATAAGCTCATTTTCATTCACCATTTTGTGTTTTTGTTCCCCTTCTGTATGATGTTCTTGAAAAACTGTCTTCCTGAAAAATGACTTTCAAGATTCGAGATCAGATCTCACGAACAAAGTGTTGAGAAATTTGAATGCAATAGAGGGGGTGGGAATAAGAAGTGTTACCGTTGAGAAGCATAGTCATAGTTACATAAAATAAATAAATAAATAGAAAAGAAGAAGAGAGCCGTATTAGGTAAAATGGACCTGTAGTTTATGATATTTAAATTGTAAGTTGATAAATTACAAAGAGAGTAGACCAAGACATGTGATGGGATAGGAGAATCTTTTGGCTAAGGATAGATACATGACATCAATGGAGATAAAGTGTGAGATGGGAAGTGTGGTTGAAATGAACCATCTAGAAGAAGGTTTTATAGGAAGAGGAGATTCCCTGGGTTGACTTTTCATAGAAATAGCGCTGGGCTTGCACAATCTTTGTATTATTTTATTTAAGTGGTTATATTTTTTATATTTATTTTGCAGGGAACAGCCGATGAAGTTGTTGATTGCTCTCATGGCAAGCAACTTTGGGAGCTCTGTCAAGAGAAATATGAACCCTTGTGGCTCAAAGGCGGAAATCATTGTGATTTGGAACTCTATCCGGAATACATAAGGCATCTCAAAAAGTTCATATCAACGGTGGAAAAGTCGCCTTCGCGAAGGTTTAGCTCACGAAAAAGCACAGATCGCATCGAACATTCCAGACGGAGTACAGACTGTTATGAGGCCCCGAGGAAGAGCACTGACCGGAGAGAGAAACCTAGGAAAAGCATCGACAGGCCTCCCGACAAGCTGAAGACTAACGAGTACAAGTTTAACAACATTGACAAGCTAGAAAAGTACAGAATCTCTTTTGATCAGGTGGAGAGGTCAAGGAGAAGTGTGGAATACCATGAGAAATCTAGGAGAAGCATTGACCAACAGCTAGAAAAGGCTCGGAAAAGCGTAGACTGGCTGGATAGAATTCGAGCCGCTTAAAAAGGTTTTTTTTTTTTTTTTGGTTACAAGTGTGGTTCTTGGGAAGGAGACAGAACAGAAAAATAGAAAACAGGAGGGGGAAATGAGGAAAATTATTTGGGTGGGATCTAACTTGTGTTTATGATGTTCAGCAAAAGAAAACTATATATGGTTGCAGAATGTGTATCTTGTTGGTTCTTTTTTTATTTTTTATTTTTCTAATGAATCTGTCATAATTTGTAGAATTTCATATGGTGGTGGGATTTGTTATTCTTGGTTGTTTAGTTGAAAGAACTCTAACCACTTTGTTTTCCATTATTGAATGGAATCAAATCTCATTGTTAATAAACATCACGGGTTTGAAAACGACAATACATCTTTTTTGTGTTCTTTTCTTATAATTCTTATTCTTTAAGCTTGTGTGATTGAGACTTCTCAAGGATAGCTCTTTTGGCTTACTTAGGATGGAAGCACCCCACACCCTGGTTTGTTGATTTCTTTTGACTTTTTAAAAAAATATATATTTTTTTTCTAAAGTTTCTTTCATATTTTGATGGAATACATGCTTCCCAAAATTGTGTGGCCGCCATAGATTTGTATTTATTTTGGATCTTTTGCCCATAAAAAGCACTTCATACCAGCCTTTTAAATTTCTTTTAGGTTTATTTTACCATAAAAAAAAAAATTTCGTTTGCACAAACAAAAAAGTTCATTTACATTTATAACTTGGGTCCTTTTTTTTATTAGCATAAATGTATTCCAAAATAAGAAAATACAAACACTAATACTGCAACAAATTATCTTTTCATACAAGGAACTTGTCCCAGATCAGTGACCAATTCCACTACTTATGAAAACCTAGGAGGAGAGAAAATGTGCAAAGGGCTCCCACAGCGAGAGACGGGCACAACGATTAAGAACACGTACGGCTCTTTGAAGACACATTATACGATCAATGGAAAACTTCGATCGATAGAGTCAATGGCACCTCTAAATCAAAGGTCACCTAACACACCGTTAAAACACACAACTCAAATAGGTGAGACAAAAATAAAATTAGAAGGTGAAAAAACCGCCTCCGTTATTACAAACTAAAAATAAAAACACATAAAAAAAACACTTACAAGACGAAGCTTAACGCCTTTATTTTAACTAAACAACTACCACTAAAGGAGACAAAGTTCCAACAAATAACTGTCATAGCGAATCCGGCCACCATGAACAGAAGAACCAAAGAACAAAATACTACACAAGATTGGAACTAAAGTAGAGAGAGCAACCCTTCGCTAGTGCATGAGATCCACGCTTTGGAACTGTTTGTCGCCAAACACAACATGCCCCACCTTTTTTTCACCGCTTCATGGTATTAGAATCCCCCAAGAAGCAAATCCACCCAAGTAGCCGCATGCCTCTTGCCGACAAACACAATTAGGATTCCATCCTTGATGCCGAGCAACCATCCATTCTCACCTCCCATCCTCAACATCGCCTTCGTGAGAAAGAAGAAGCCCTAATGGTGTAGAACTTTCAAACCACATATCTGCCCTTACATGTGTCTACGATCCCAATGGCCCCACTCAACCTTCTCAACAAAGATCCCCTTCTCCATCCACGAGATCGAACCTTCCTCCGGAACTTTGAAGGTGGATGCCAGATCTTCGTCTCTGCGGACAAGATTCCGACAATTAGCTAAGCAGCGACGAAAGAATCCGGCTCTAAGTGGGAGGAACACAAAGGCCGTGTTTGGAATTGATCATGATTTTTCGAGAAAGAAAAAATGAAAACGTTACTATAACGACGTTTTTGATATAATAAAGATAAAAAAAGAAAATGAAAATGATTTTTTAGTTTAGTGTAAAATGAGAGATAAATAAAAAATGACTTTTAGTTTTTTTTATTTTTTTTTCGTTTTCTCCTCTCTTGAGCACAGGGAAAAAAAGAGAGAGATATTAATGAGTTTTTTAATACTAAAAATAATTTTTTGATAAAACTGTCAAAACACATTTTCAAAAATAATTTATGTCTAAAATTAAAAACGTTTTTAATTTATTTTCATAGAAAAAATAAAATTATTTTAAAACGAGTTCTAAACACACCTAAAAAATAAACTAAACCCACTCAAGAGAGAGAAAAAGCGCGTCAACCCTAGCCGTCACTCAAAAAGACAACTTGGGAGCCTTTTGTTTTGTTTGTTTTTTTTTTTTAATTGCAAAGCAACAGTTCATTAATCAACCATTTGTATTGAGTTAAGATACAAAGAAAACTAAAGGTAATTTCATTAAAGAAAAATAAATCATATAATTGTAACTCTCGAAGAATATAATAAATAATTTTTTTGGAAAAGAGTTAATAATATAATTTCTTTAAAAATATTTATTGTATAAATAGAACAATGAAAATCCTGATTCTTTTAGAAAGAATTTCTTCGTGCAATATTTTCGACTCACATGCAAGTAACTCTACAAAGGAAATGAAAATGAGCTCCACGGGAAATAAATATTTGATCCCTTGAAAATGTCCCCCGCTTTTAGTGTAGATTCTTATGATTAATGTGTCATTTATATCAATTTTTCCGCCTAAAATATTTCAAATATAGCTTATAGAAGCTACCTATTTGGTCATAAACCTTAAAAACAATAAATCTAAATAGGTCATACTGCACTAGCATAAATAAAGATTGAAGGTGACTTTTGTGCTATGAATCTCTTGATTTCCATCCATTCAAGCTTTCTAACAATTGGAGAAATATTGTAGGAAGAGCCATTTATATGCTTGGTTATTGATGTACCTTTTCAAGTTCTTATTGTGATTAGCTTGAAAGAAGAACGCAACGAATTTTGAATGATTAAGGAAGGATTGAACCCTCCCTCTATTTCTACATCTAACTAAAGGCGAGCAGCCGGCATTGCAAGCAACCCTCCCAAGTGATCGAGTTTAGTCTGAATTTACTGTAAAAGTTGCTCCCGCTTTTTAACGATGCACATTTATCTCTTTATGTGTTATATTAAAATTATGAATAGATACAATCGGTGATTATGGTTAAATTTTTTCATATTATTTAGTCGTGACTCGTTAAAGTATGCATTAGTGTGATTATCCCAATCACCTTTCAAACTCACTTAATAAAAAAAAATCACCTTCAGAAAAACATTTGTTAATCACAAAAGAAAGTGATTAACGTCATAATTTAAGCAATCTTAATGGACTTTTGGGTAAAATCAGAGGAATCAAAAATCTCATATTCCCAAAATACCCCCGGGTGTTATTCAATCTCCCCTCTCAAGCGCTGACGGAAGACGATTGCTTCATTGAAGCTCTTCGCAAAAACCTAATTTTACCTTCATTTCCTCAGAAACTTTCCACTTCCAATCATTATGTAAGTCTTCAATAACCTTTATTCATATCGCAATGCATTTTAATCGCCTTTTGTTTTTATTTTTATTTTTTTTTTTTTGTTTTCTTCCGTTTGATTGCCGAGAAACTCCACAGAAAAAGAATCGCAAAAAAGAAAATTTTCTCACTTTTGCCAATTTCGAATTCCCTTTCAGTGAATGCTTCAATTTGACGGTCTGTTCGGAGAAAGTGTAAAAAAAAATGGTTACTTAATTTTCTCGGCAACCAAACGAGGTTTTTTGGTGATCACGGTGATAAATTGTGGAGCTGTGTTTTTTACTTTTGTTGATTCAGGTCAAAGGAGGAACTTGCGAAGAAAGCGATAAATCACGCATTGAAGGCTTTGCGGAAGCGGCATTTGCTCGAAGAAGGAGCTCATGCTCGGCCTTTATCGCCCTATCAAAGCCGATCATTTCTCAGGTTCTCTCTCTCAATTTAGTTTGAGCTTGTTGTAGTATGCGTTTTCTTGAATCAGGAGTACGGTGTTTTGTAGAACTTTAATTATGTATTGGTTGTTGCTTTTGTTACATTTTGGGAGGAGAAAAACCATATTGAGATTAGTGATTTGCTGAATTCTTTTTCTCGTTGTGTCATAGAGCAGACTCATCTGAATTTTGCCCATTTTAGTTAGTGTGGCAGTTTCTGATAAGGAAATTTTAGGATTGAATATTTTTCAATCTCGTTTTAAGTCTTCTTTCCCCTGTTAAATTTTGGGAATTTGAAATTTTCTAGAATTGGGTTTTTCGTATTTTGCATGAAGTGATTGTGTGAATTGGTATTTGGCGGGATTGAGCTCTGTTGGATATGCTCAGCATTGATGTTTTTGGCTACTCCTGCTTCTTGGTTTCATATTTACAAAAGTTACTAATTCTGGAGAATCCTTTTTCATATAGTTGCTTTAGGTATAGCTAGTAAGTTTATTTGTGAATGACCTGAAGGGATCAGAATGGAAGGAAAAGGTGGAAAATCTAGAACTAGAGCTTCAGCAGTGTTACAAAGCTCAATCGCGATTGTCCGAGCAACTTGTGGTAGAAGTAGCGGAGTCCAGAGCTTCAAAAGCTTCACTTCAAGAGAAAGAAGCGACAATATCTGATCTGCAAGAAAAGTTAACTCAATCGAGGTAAATTACTAATTGTAACCGTAGGATCTGTGGTTTCAATATTTTCTGTGGGTGATTCAACTTAGCTATATGTTGCAGGGAGGAATGCTCTCAGTTAAAGGCAGACCTAGATGAAAAGATTAAAGCTTTGGAATTGGTTGTGAGTGAGAACAAAGAAATTAGAGCGCAACTGGAAGAGATAACTATCAAAGCTAAGAATGCCGAGGCTGAAAATAAGATGTTAATTGATCGCTGGATGTTGGAGAAAATGAAGGATGCCGAGCGCCTTAATGAGGTAAGTAAATTATTGTGGCACTTTAGAGCAGCAGGAAATTTTGCTTCTTGATCCAATACTATTTTGGTTACTCCTAGTGTACATATGTTAATATGCCCTGTGTGCACATGTGGTTGCTATATTAGACTGATAGTTTCTGGGTGCTGGAGTATTCCCTGGATTCGTTTTTCTTGTGTTTTTGCTCCAAATTCAAAGACGTAGATCTCAATTTCAAAAGTTTCTTTTAGTGAGTTTTATCTCCTTGCTGTAATAAACCTCACCATTTCTTTCTATGTCTTCATTTGTAGATTTCATTTGGATTTATTATGTTCCCCATCGATTTGTTCTCCTTATCAGTATTTGTTACTATCTAATAGAAAGGATTAAATATTATTTATGGATGAACGCTCAGTAAATAGAAAATTTAGCCGACATCAAGTCATTCTAGGAACATCTAGCTCTTCATAGTTCAACCGTACATTTAGGAGTTGTTAGCTTTGCATTAGTAAAGATCTTAAGTAGATCGTGCGTTGCGTGTAGCAGTGATTTGCGTTAAATTTGTTTATGGAGGACATTTAGATAATTTTGTCTTTTTTACTGTATATGTGCTTCTTACACCTTTTTTTTTTTAATTAATATTCTTAGCTAAATGCACTTTATGAAGATTCCATGGATCGGCTTAGGGCAAACAACTTGGAAAAACTTGCTCGGCTGCAGGTAGATGGTGTGGTTCGCCAAAGTGAAGAAGGTGCAGAATACTTTGTGGAGTCATATGTTCCCTCTGGATTAAAAAATAAGATCCATGCTCATGAAGGTGGATGTGCTTCCATATTGTTTGAGTACAATTCTGGTCGACTGATTACTGGGGGACAGGATAGGTCCATCAAAATATGGGATACAAATACTGGGTCATTAAGTCGTACACTTCATGGTTGCCTCGGTTCTGTTCTTGATCTTACCATTACCCATGATAATAAATCAGTTATTGCGGCAAGCAGTTCAAACAACTTGTATGTCTGGGATGTCAACTCAGGGAGGGTCCGTCATACTCTCACAGGTCACACGGACAAAGTGTGTGCGGTTGACGTAAGCAAAGTCTCAAGTCGGTATGTCGTGAGCGCAGCTTACGATCGCACGATCAAAGTTTGGGATTTGCAGAAAGGCTATTGCATCAACACAATCATGTTTCACAGCAACTGTAATGCTCTGTGCTTCAGCATGGATGGACAGACTATGTGCTCCGGCCACGTTGATGGAAATCTTCGTTTGTGGAACATTCAGACAGGGAAGCTGCTTAGTGAAGTGGCTGCACACTCACATGCCGTTACTTCCATGTCGTTATCTCGAAATGGTGACATAGTATTGACTAGTGGGAGAGACAACATGCATAATCTTTTTGATATCCGATCCCTGGAGGTCTGCGGAACCTTAAGAGCCACGGGTAACAGAATAGCGTCGAATTGGAGCCGGTCCTGTCTAAGTCCAGATGACAGCTATGTTGCTGCTGGATCTGCTGATGGGTCTGTGTATATTTGGTCAATATCTAAAGCTGATATAGTGAGCACTCTGAAGGAGCACACCTCACCCGTCCTGTGTTGTTCATGGAGTGGGCTTGGGAAGCCCCTAGCTTCCGCCGACAAGAGTGGAGTCGTTTGTACATGGACGTGAAGTGTGAATGTGAATATAATACTATTATCAACAATGGAAAGTACTATTATTATTATTGTTTTGGCAAATTACCAACATGGAAAGCTTTGATTGAGCGCTTTTTTTTTTTTTTTTTTTTTTCCCACTTAAATACACATTGTATACTTGTTAAAAGTCACATGTGATTCTACAGTGTAGATAGTGATTTGTCCCTAATCGAACCTTATGTACATACTCTTTCTTTATTATCTTTTTTCTAAGATAATTAGAAATTCGAATATGTTATTTCTCTTAGAATTGCTTTTAGGCTTTTTCTAATTAAAAGAAAAAAAGTGCAGGGAGGGACTACCAGGAATAGCTATTCCTGAGTGTGACTAAAGGAGCCGTCACATTTTCTGAGTAACTTCTGCGTTAAGACGAGGCTATTTACAACAGGAGATGAAGTGCGTTACTTTAGCTAATTAGCTTTATTAACGGCTGATGAACCGGTAACCTGGACATACTTCAAACTCTTCCACGCCTCAAATCAAAGAATTTTCATTTAATCAAATCACTTGGTATGCGTTCATTACCGCTACCACAAAGCATAGGCAAGCAAATTAACAGTGTAGCCATGGCGATCGTTGAAGTCAAATGGACTCCTTAATGAGAAAATTATTAAACTCATTTTTAAAAGTACATGAGTCTAAATTTTTATTTTTTATTCTTGAATAATACATTTTTTACTAATATAATATTTGATTAAAAACGTATATCAAGAGTAAATAATTAAAATCAAAACGAGTGTAATTTGAAAGAATATTTATCTCATTTTCTTCCCTTAATTATTTTTACTTTTTATTCTTAAATAATAGATTTTTAACTAATGTAATATTTTATTAAAAAAGTATATCAAAAATAAAGGATTAAAATCAAAACTCGTGCCATCTACAATGAACCTGTGTTTACTTCAAATGGGCCGACCATTGGCCCAGGTAAGGCGGCTTTGCTACTGGGCTCTTTTGGACGGCCCACCAAACTCTGAGCTAATTTAGGGAGAAAAGGAAAATAAGTTAAAATTTGAGATGAATTAAAATTAATAGATTAATGGGCTCATAACTTGTATGCGGTTATGAACCATAACTTTTATTCATAATTATCCATAGCTTGTTGGGTTATAAACCATAACTTGACAAGTTTGTCCAAACTCTCTGGTTATAAATTTAACATAATTTTATAACTAAAAATTAACTTATATATTTTTAAGTTTTTTATATTGACATATTTTCTACTATTTTTCACTAATTTAACATCCTAAGCCCAGTTTTTTTTCCAGGCAACCACATGAAAAACGTTTGTTTTTCCTAAAATGCGTATTTTGGTTGTGTCCTTTTTTTCTTACTTTCTGTCACGGAACATCATTCTTTTCAACCGATGTTAGTGCCTAATTACGCTGCCAACTTCATGACCACTAGTCCTTTTAACCTGATAAAGTGAAACAGAAAAATTACCCTTTTTCTCTTAGAGAAACAGAAATTTATCAAACATACAAGAAACAAGCTCTTTTGGCACATGGGGTTCCGTGATGTAACATCACTAGTAAATCTTCTTTTGGGGAGAGGATTTGGCTTCTAAATATTTTTCAATTTTTTCGTAATTACAATTTGGCTTCTAATTCATTTTTTCGAATTATATCCACATTTCTACTTATATTTGTTTTCTCTAATTAGACCTCATTTATTTTACCGATTTAAGTTTAAAATTTGAGTTTTGTTACAGTAACAGTCACATTTAACTTTTTTATTACAAAAAAAAACTCACACAAAATTACATCTCAACTCAAATTAAAAACTCGAATCAATGAACTGAACGGGTCCTTATCCTTACTGCCATTCACACGTGGCTACTTTCTGTGTTGGTTTTCCATTTTCTTTTTGAGTATTATTCATTGCTTAAGCAAGAGAAATATTCAAAGAAGACAAGGCACGTTATGTTATCCATATCATGGCTTGAAACTAACACAACCTCACATGATCTAACACACGGTCCACACCAATGAGAAATTAAAAAAGGGTTAAATAATCACATCTTTTCCCTCAAAAAAAAAAACTGCCCACTATAGAAATATCATGGCATCGTTTATTTCACCGATTCAAGTTTTCAGTTTTAAATTTTTACAATAAAAAACTCTCAGAAAATGTCACATCTAAGTTTTTTTTGCTATAGTAAAAAGCTCTAAAAAAATATCACATCTCAACTCAAATTAAAAACTCAAATATGTGAAGTGAACGAGGCCCATATCTCAATCTCATGAGATAAAACCCGTTTGACATTGTTTTTGTCTTTTTTTTGGCAATAGAAAAAAAAAAAAGTAGAAGTAGAAGTTATGATCTGTTTAGAACCACATATTTTTTAAAATACTTAAAAGAATAACAAAACCATTTAGAGTTTTTAATAGGCAATAAAAATGTTATTAGGGATGTTTATAAAACGTCAAGCAATTTTAAATACCCGAAATTTTTATAAAATAATGTCATGTGAATACTTTCCGAGACAAGTTTTAAACACAATAAATTAAAAGCGACTTTCAAAAATAATGCCAAACGGGCTCATCATATGACGAATAACTTTATTAGTTAGGTTTAACTCATTGGTCATTCTCTTGTACATGCAACCGTTAGAAGTGATTTATTATTCAATTCATTATCCGCGGAGCTAAGCTAGAGCAGTCCTAGAAGCAATATATATATATATATATATATATATATATCCTTTTTGCCATGACTGCATATAGTCAAATGGTGTGGACTGGCAATATTATAAAGGAAATTGCATCATCAGTCATCTCTTGATCAACATTGCTTACAACAACAGCAATGAGCAATTGTCGTTTTTAATAATTTCTTTGTCATATATTCTTTGAATTAATGGTTTTTTTTTTTTTTTTTTTTTTTTTTTTTTTTTTTTTTGCAATTGGTTACAAAGACACACGCAATCGATTAGCAATTATTGTGGCCAAGTGACAAACGAAAAATGTCATTATCTGTTCATAGGAGGTTGATTATTTGTGCAAGTTAAAAAGAAGTTCACACTTGAGCATAATGCAACATAATGAAAATTAATGCCAAATTACATTCCACCATCTCTTTTAAGAGAGAGATTGAGAACATTCATGAAATGAGATTTGTAGTTTTTTCTGTCTTGTTATCACGAATAAGGAAATAAAACAAACCAAAATAATAATAATAATAATAATAAAAACATATGAACTAGGTATTTTGATATCATTGAGAGACAGGATATTAACTATATGATCTGGTTGGCCAGAAGAATTGCTACGTGACAATTCATTTTTACTTTATGACAAAAAATTTTTGCCTTGTTATCATAAAATCCATCTCTTGCAAATCTGGGGCTAGAACCGAAATATGGAGCCAACGGCAAATGTCTTCTTTTCCAAAATTTCAAAGCTTCAAACGTGGCCATATATATATATATATATATATATTTATTTATTTATTTGTCTTTAAATGTTATTTCCATTCATGATGTGGGATCTTTGTTTAATCAATTCCAAATATCAAAACTATAATGTACAATGTATAAATCATTATCTATTCATGAACAAAGCATTTTTTTTTTTAATAGGGAATGAGAATTTGAACTCTAAATCTCAATTTTGGAGGTGAGGATGTACTAATTACCGCTAAACTAAACCTGCATCACTAAAAACAAGATGATGGAGAAACTTTAAAGAAGGGAAGGCGACATTTTTATTTATGTTATATGTTTGAAATATGTTCAAAGTTATTATATATTTTGGTTTCAGTTAAAGATAAAAGCAGTTATGGAATTTTGTTTCCAACTTGCAAGGAATCGTGCTTCATGACTTCTCATACGTAACCATGCTCAATCGCCTCTCTCTCTCTCTCTCTCTCTCTCTCTCTCTCTCTCTCTCTCATAGAGAAGTTGTAAGTAGTAACGTGTTGGGTATGAAATGAAGAAAGATAACTCTAAAATGCACCCACCAAACCAAAGCTTTTCACATTTACTGCGTACAAAAAACGCCTCCCTCTTAGCTCTCTTTTTCATCAAAGTTAAACTAATTGGCGATACTAAGATCCCAGCATTTGCTTCTATAAGCTAAATCAAACAAACTCATCTTTTTGAAAAGTGTAACATACATCAGATACAATAATATTATTATGATCATATTTGTAAGCCCTTTCATGAAATAATATTATTGTTGGCCAAAAACCATATAATGCAGTCCTCATCTATCTATTTAGTCCTCCCTGTAATAGTCGAATATTTTTATGATCATATTTGTAAGTAATTGGTAATTACTTTATATGATGACCAGAAATGATCAAATCTAAGTTGGTGTATTTTAATGACCAGAAAAATTGGGAAATGTGTATAAATTATAAATGAGGTATATATAACATACACCCAAGTGACCAAAAATATTGTCTTTGAATGACCGAGTTACAAGACTGGCATGTTTTTGATTGACAGAAATTTAATGACCCGAGTAGAGGATTGATGCGTTTTAATGAACAAATTATAAGGTTGACATGTTTTAGTGACACAAAAATGTAATGACTTGCTATGTTTAAAAAGTATACCAAAGTACATAAATAAAGGCATCAAATAATAAAGTTGGGTTTCTGCATATAATTAGTTGAGGGAAATTTGACATGACGAGAAAGAGTTAACAATAGATTTGGCCACTATTAAGATTCTTATAATATAAGGCCACTAAATTTAGCAGGTTAACTAAATTGGCCAAAACAATTTTTTTCCTTTTGAAAATGCTCAAACCCAAATCTTATATTTCCTCTATTATCATTCCCATTTGTTGATTTCCCCAAGGAACCTGTAACTTACTCCATTTATTCTCTTTTGTTTTCTTCTCCTACTTTCCATCTATACTTTTTCATGCTTTCTCTCATTCCTTCCTCTATATAAGGCAGCTCTAAGGTCTCTAAACTCTCATCCTCTTCTAAAGCAAAATGGAGATGAAGAAGTTTCTATTGGTTGCTCTCTCACTTGCTCTGCTTCTCGGGATTGGGGAGAGCTTCGATTTCCATGAGAAGGAATTGTTATCCGAGGATAGCTTGTGGGAGTTGTACGAGAGGTGGAGAAGCCATCACACGGTGACCCGGAGCCTCAACGAGAAGCACAAGCGTTTCAATGTGTTCAAAGCAAATGTCATGCATGTTCACAACACTAACAAGAAGGACAAGCCTTACAAGCTTAAGCTGAACAAGTTTGCAGACCTGACCAACCACGAGTTCAGAGAGGTTTATGCCGGCTCGAAGATCAAGCATCACAGGATGTTCCGAGGTTCATCACATGGCACCGGAACTTTCTCACATGACAATTTTGATCGTTTGCCGACGTCAGTTGATTGGAGAAAGAAAGGTGCTGTCACTGCTGTGAAGGATCAAGGCAATTGTGGTAAGTGTTCTGTTTCTTAAGCTTAAATAGCCCTTCTTGATTGATGTAATCTGAATTTTGTTGTTGATGATTTTATACAGGTAGTTGCTGGGCATTCTCAACTATTGCAGCAGTTGAGGGTATAAATCAAATCAAGACAAATAAGTTAGCCTCGTTGTCTGAACAAGAATTGGTTGATTGTGACACTGATGAAAATCAAGGATGCAATGGAGGGCTTATGGAATATGCATTTGAGTTCATAAAGAACAGGGGAGGCATAACAACAGAAACTTATTACCCTTACAAAGCAGAAGATGCACGTTGTGATGCTTCAAAGGTTTATATACATATGCATCATTTTTGCACTTTTTAAGCAGACTTTGTTATTTGCCTCCTACTTTTTTTTTTTTTTTTTTTTTTCACTGCTGAAACGGATAATGTTGTAGGCAAACTCACCAGCAGTGTCAATTGATGGCCATGAGAACGTGCCGGAGAACGACGAGAAGGCACTGCTGAAAGCAGCTGCTAACCAGCCTGTAGCTGTTGCTATAGATGCTGGAAGTTCTGATTTCCAGTTTTACTCCGAGGTTAACTTTTCTGACTCGTATTTTGCACTGTAAAATAAGGAGTTTAAATCTTATGTTAGTGTTCACATTCACATATAGCCACCTAATTTGAGTTGCTAAGTAGATGAAAAACAAAGAAAAACAAGGGAAAAAACCAGGTCATATTCTAATTTATTTGAGTATGATAAATAGGGTGTATTTACCGGAGACTGCGGGAAGGAGCTGAATCACGGAGTTGCAGTCGTAGGCTATGGAACCACTCTGGATGGAACCAAGTACTGGATAGTAAGGAACTCCTGGGGACCAGAATGGGGAGAGAAGGGCTACATAAGGATGCAAAGAGACGTCTCCGACAAGGAGGGACTTTGTGGAATTGCAATGGAGGCTTCGTATCCCATCAAGAACTCTTCAACCAATCCTGTTGGACCTCAATCCTCTCCGAAAGATGAGCTCTGAGCAGATCAAATCCGCTGTTGGCTGCTCTGCCATATGCTTTTTCTTCTGTACTAGAGTTGCTACATGGTACATGGAGCCTCATGAACCATGCAAATAATATTATTGTTTCTGAGATGGTTTGGTAGTGTAACATTTTCTGTTAAGATCTCTTTGGCTTACCAAAGATGAAAATAATTCTTTCCAATTATAAATTGTCTCAAGTAGTCATGTTATATCCACCAGCAAATAACCAGTCCATCCTTTCAAAGAGATAATAAATCATTCAGATAAACAAAAGGCTATAGATATCAAAGGTTGGCATTTATGAACAAGAAAGTTATACGCAAAAGAGGCCTTAAAACAAGGATAGACTCCAAATTATGCATACATAATTAGTGCACATAACACGGATTACACAACTGTTGGAATTTATGTTCCAAACTTGCAATCATTTTTATTTGTTTTATTTTTATTTAGGTTAGCCTTAGCCCTAGCCATAGCATCTGATGGGATCAGTGCAGCCCTTCTCGGCGGATTGTTTCCGGCCTTGGCCGCCACCCTTCTCAAGATACTGCTGATGGTACTCCTCAGCCCTGTAGAATCTCTTTGCTGGAAGAATTTCTGTCACTATCTTCTTATCCTTCAACTCCAACTGCTTAGCTTCCTTTGATTCCTGAGCTAAACGAGCTTGAGTTTCATTGTAGTAGTATATTCCTGATCTATATTGAGCCCCAACATCACCACCCTGACACATAATTTAAACAGCCATTGAGTTTGGAAAAAAGAAAAAAATGCAAAAACTTTCACTAGTTTTGATGATCACCAGTTTTTCAACCAGTGAGAGAATTGGCACATTAGTGTGTGGGACACTACTTTATAATCAATGGGTTTCAGAGTTAGACACGAAAATTTATGATCAGTTAAAAAAGTACGACGATGATAATCGAAATGAACCGTAAAAAACTGGGGCTTTCATGCTAAAAGGCCAACATGTTAAGTTGGGTATGCAATGTCAAGTTTATGTTTATTTTTATATTTGAATCACGTGTGAGTCGAGTTTATTTTACACTTCACAGATGATATATACCACTACTTTGAATTTGAGTGCTCGCTGCTCGAAAAGAAAGTCAACAGGAGAGCTTACGTTGACCAGTACGCCATGTTCATTTCATTGATTCAAGTTTAGAATTTGAGTCTTGTTACAATTCGAGTCTTGTTACAGTAAAAAACTCTCATAAATAGTCACATCTAACTTTTTTACTACAATAAAAAACTCTCACATAAAATCACATCTCAACATAAATTAAAAACTCAAATCAACGAGGTAAGTTCTAAAATTGATATTCAGTAACTAGCCCCAAAAGGGTGTGCATATTTCAGCCAAATTCCTTAACTTTTATCACAATTTTACCCTCAAGCAACGTTTTTTAGAAATTATTTTGAATAACCTAAAGTTACTGACCATAAAAAATTCCCATTTCTCAAAATAACAGCTTCCTCTAAATCTCATTATTTCCAGAAAAACTCACTTGCAACTACTGAAACTACTTGATTGACTTTAAAAGTTTAAACCCAAGACTAAAAATTCAAAACTTTATACCACAAAAATTCACAAACACAACAATTACTCAACATATATCATCCCAAAAAAAAAAAAGAAACTTGTAAAAGTAAAACGCAAGAGGTGATCGGATAAATAATCTACAAAATAAAATAAAATAAAATAAAATAAAGAAAAAGAACCTGGCGATTGGGAGTCGTGGGATCATGGCGACCCCAGAAAACAGAGAGGAGATGAGTGTAAGGACAAACTTTCGGGTCAAACTCGACCCGAATCACCTCGACGTGGTTGGTGGATCCAGAGCAAACCAGTTTGTAATTCGGGTCCGGCGCGTGGCCCTGCGAGTAGCCAACCTCGGTCTTGACGACGCCGACCACTCGCTGGAACGTGAGCTCCACGCCCCAGAAGCACCCAGCTCCGAACTGAGCCAACTCGTGAGCCGGGTCGCCCGGGGAGTCCAAGTCCGGGTCAAGAGCCGGGTTGGTCCCGTTCTTGTCCGAAGAAGTCGCCATTTCTTTGTGTTAGAGAGAAAGAGGGAGAGGAGAGAGAAAGATGGTGAATTTATGGAGGGTTGGAATGAGTGGATTTTAGAGAGTGAATCTGACTGGTTTATGAGGTCAGATTCAGAGGAATGAAAGGTCTGTTTATGGTGATTAAAGCTTTGAGGCGTCATTTATGGTAAGACGTGAAAGTCCAATAATCTATTATTTGTTATTACTAATCAAGGCTGTGAGAGGAGAGTCAGCACGAAAACACTTTTCAATTAAGGGAGTTTTTCTTATGAAAAATGACTATTAATAATTTTCTATTCTCTGTATAAAAAATTATTTATTTTATATTTTTAATTTAATATAATTTTAATCAAATTTTAATTAAATTTAATAATTAAAAATAATAAAATGGAAAGGACTTTTATGAGTTTAGTCACTCATGTGAACATAATCAATTGATTTTTGATCCCCGAGTCTTCTGTGGTAGAATATTTATTTTTTTAACTAACATGATAAGTCTTTGAATTTTTAAATTATATGGAGGAAAAGAATCAAATTATGCTTGATGTAAATATGTTATGATAAAAGGGGTTAAGAATTAGGCGGTCTAATCATATACTAGGTATTGAGAGTAATAAAATTGTATGAAAAACATAAGATTTATGGTGGTTTTCTCTTAATGTTAAGACTTAGAGTTTTGCTCACTTTTCAAGTGTCGTATAAATTCACTATGATGAAGCGTAAGTTTTTTAAAAAAAAAAATTCATTTGTTCTTTTTTTACAAAAATGCAGTATAATTTGTGAATTAAATTTGAGTTATAACTTGGTTGAAGTTAGAACTTAAACGGAAAGTTAAGTAAAATTAAATAACGTTGAATTTTTAAAGAATGTATAAATTGAATAATGATAAAACTTGAGTTGTCTTTTTTTAAAATTTTTGGACAAAAGAAAAAAAATTCATGGCAAGGTAAAACTCTCAATTTCGTTTTTTCTTTTATCTCTACATAAAAAAAAAAAAAAAAAAAAAAAAAAAAAAACCTTGACGGTTTAGATTTAATTTATGGCAAGGTAATTTTTTGTGCTACGAATAAAATAATTGTCTTTTTTGATTTTATGAAGCTATTTTTGTTGGATGAAATCACTTTAGCATCTTTCTGTTCGAGCTAAAATTTCACATTTAGATTAAAAAGAAATATTTTCTAATGCAATGTCCTAATATTAATGTTGAATCTATCATATGTTATACTTGGTACTAAGTTTTCTATCAAGTGTGGTATATGCTAAATTTTAGTATTTTATTGTTCATTGGTTTGTGTGTTGGCTTTTTCTGTAGATAACCACAATACTCTCATTTTCATATGATACATAATATTGACTCCTTTGTTAACAGATCATCTATTTTCATACACAATCTAAGATAAATAAAACGGTAAAACACAAGGAGGTTTATAAAAAATAGAAATGTTTTTGTTCCCAAAAATGAATATTATGGCAACAATAAAATATTTCACTTAATTAGACTAGAAAATGAGACAAATATTTTTAGTGTGTTTGAATTTTTATTTTATATTCTTGATTAATATATTTTTAATTAAATAACTATATTAATTAAAATAAAGTAAGGGTAAAATTTTAAACTTATGCACTTTAAAAATAAGTTTAACAATGTTCTTTCATTAGGCTCAATAACTCCACCAAAAATAGATCCGCCCCCACCTATGCTCACATAATGAGAGGAAGAAAAAATTATATATTCTATTATTTTAAGTATTTGACTTATTAAAAGTGTCATTTTATAAAAAAATAATAAAAAAAAAATAAAAACTATACTCATTGACTAATTCTAATGTAAAAGATAAAAAAATAGGGAAATAGTAGAAAATATATTTTATGGCTATTTTAAAAAATATATCCTAATTTTTAGTTATAAAATTAATAGGTCATAATTTGTCAAGTTATGATTCATAAGCAGATAAGTTTATGGACAAAGTGGTTATGGTTAATCCCAGGCCAATCTTGGATAATTATGAATAATAACCCATCAAGTTTAGTTCATAGATTTATGCGAAAATAATAATTTCTTATTTATTCTTATGTAAACTGGTCCTATTAATTTTAATTTATCTTAAATTTTGATATATTTTTCTCTTTCTCCCATCAAAATATATGAAAAGTTCTATTTTAAGGGCTATTTTTAAAAATTGTCCCAATGGAAAATGTTAAGCTCATCCAAGTCCAGCGATCAGCATGAGCAAGTGTAAAGTGGACTGGGCTATCCCAGCCCATCTTGGTCTACTTCAGCCCATCTTGGTCTACTTTATGCCTCTATACAGTTCTCGGCACTGGTCCTTCATAGATGGACTTCAATCTTTTCTGTTATTTCCTGCCTCTTTGTTTTGTCTTGTTAAAAAAAAGCGGGGGAAAATAAGGAATTTATAAAACTTAAATTGAATAAAATAATAAATTTTAAAATTATAAATTAATAAATAGGTTAAAATTATTTTTATTTTTTACGATTATGAATCATAATGACAAGTTATTTTAAATGATTTTTGTAAATAACTTATTCGGTTATGAACCATAACTTGACAAAAATAATTTTTTGAATGAATCAAATTTTCTTTATGACCCACTTTTTCTAACTTAAAAACTAAAAACTTTTTAAACTTTTTATTTGCCTATTTTCTCTTTATTTTGTAAAAAAACCTAAAAGAATCATTTGATTCTTTAGGCCCATCTCATTGTATTTCTTAGCACATTGTTTTATAGAAAATGTAGTAAATAACATATTTATAAAACTAAATTAAATAAATAATAAATTTTAAAATTATTTGAAGTAAAATTATTTTACGTAATAAATGAGTCATTTACTGAGTAAATAGTTCATTCATGACTAATAGAAATATTTTTTCAGTAAATTTTCTTTCTACAATTTCTACTTAAATAAACTTTTTTTTAAGAATTTTTATCTCATAAGTTATCTTTTATCAGTAATAAATGAATTATTTACAATTTACAACATAAATGATTATTTATTTCAAATAATTTTAAAATATATTATTTACTTAATTTAGTTTTAAAAATACGTTATTTACTACAATTTTCCTTATACTTAAAAGTGAAAAGGGCATTTGGAAAAAGGGTAGGCCATAGCCCATGAGAAAATTCCTTAGTCCCACTAGTGCATTGTCCATCATAACCACCGTTCTAATGGGGTCAAGAAATTTTGCTTCTAGTTTGCCCACAATGAAATGGAATAATGTAATGGACCATAGTCAGCAGAGACTCCCATGGCATCAAAATCCAATCAAGTCTTCTTGACCTGTCTGTCTAATTCTCTCCAATTTTCTGGCCTGGATAAAACCACTCAATTGAATAAGGAACCTTACTTGGACCACTAAACAAGGATCTAAAGTCTAAACTCTTAAGTTTTGTTCATTATATCATTTTAAATTTTAAATTTTAATTTTATTATAGTTAAAAATTTTAATAAAAATTATATTTAATTTTTTTTGCTATAGTTATAAATTCTCATATAAAATGACATCTCAATTTAAATTAAAAACTAAAATCGATAAATTAAACAAGACAAATGACCCCAAACATCAATTTTTTTTTTTTTTTTTTTTTGTTGGATGTACCTAATTCAATTTTCTAACACTTAAATTTTCATCTAAAAGATGAAAACTTCTTTGAAAAATACTATGATCACTCTTTTTGTTATTTTTACATTCGTTATTTGACACGTGAACTCTATTATCTCATTTTTTATTTAAATAATAATATACCATGTCATCAGTGGAGTGCACATGTCAAATAAAAAATACATAAATTGACAAAAAGATTAACAAAAGAATGATGATAGCACTTTTTAAACTTCTTTTTAACGTTGGTATCGTTTTTTTTTTTTTTTTTTTTTTATAACATCATTTAGTAGTCGAAAATAAAGCGACATGACACAACTTAAATTTTTGAAACGTACCATGCATAGTTTTCACGAAAACATTGCAATGCATAATGCAAATATCCACCGACGTTTTGCAGAAACGATGCCATTTTGTGGGATTCTTTCTGAACACAATGGTGGTACAAGCATCACCACAAAAAATGGGGTATCTAAGAGATTCTCAAGGTCTAACGCATAAGATCCACCCACATGGTTTTCAGCAACTACCTATTTTCTGAAGACAAGTATAACTAAAGACAACCATAAATGGCACACATCATAGCCATTTGGTCATGTATTCATGTTCAATATTAGAAGTTGGTACAAAACAAGCACAGGCACAATGGACAAATTTTAATGGACAAAACAAGCACAAGTGACAGCCCACTTGGTCGGCAACAAACAAAGGCAGAGTTTCACACACAACATTCAAATGAGTCTGGCTTTACAATAAGTAAAGGTTCGTTTGGTACAATGATTCAAACCAGAGTGATTCTAATCAATGATTCTGAAGTTAAAATCATGATTCATGATTTTGGGTTCAAATCATAATTCTGAAACCATGATTCAGAATCAAAGGTTTGAATCACCTTAAATCAAGAGATGGATGGTTTTAAAATCATGAGTGATTTTGGTTTAAAATATTACATCAGATTCTGAATAATGATTTAGAATCATCCAAACTAAATACTGATTCTAAATTATGATTCAAAATCACAATAAACAAACACTAATTCTGAATCATAATCTAGAATCATGATTCTGAATTTATTTACCAAACACTCCCTAAAAACTTCTGCAATTTGTCGATTCTTCTAGAACAGGAATATTTGTCTAGTATATACGTTATTCTGAGGAGGAAAACAATGCCACGATTTTATGAATGTGTGATATGCTCTTATTTGCTCACGGTCTTTATCAAACATCATTATCGATGTTCTTAGCATTATAATTGGCATACAATTACAAGCATTTGTGATTAGTATTACAGCCTGGCTGCTTAAGCTAATATGAAGGAAATAGGCTCCATATGGACCATATCTCTTACATCAGCCACAGAAACAAGATCAACTGAAATATGATAATACTCGACATCTAAGATAATTAATTATGGTTTGTTAAATTAACTTGGACTCAAATCTGTTGTGGAATTTTTGTTGTACCAATTGGTGTCTAACCAATTACAATGGGACATGTCATTTAATAGATTTAAATATCAAAACAACAAAAAGTTAATTAAAGAGATATTTCAATTTTTTAAATGATGTGGCATTATTTGATTGATTAGACACTATTCTACACACTAAGGGCCCGTTTAGTTCGTTAATTCGAGTTGAGATGTGACTTTATGTGAGAGCTTTTTACTGTAACAAAAAAGTTAGATGTGACTGTTTTTAATAATTTTTTACTATAACAAAACTCGAATTGGTGAACGGGACCTAAAATTTGACATGTGATTTGAATCCATAAACCTTTACATATTTAAGTGTACATTCCTTGTCTAATTAAAGGGGTTAAGGGATCAAATATTGAAAGGTTAGTGCAGAGTGTTTGTATGATCATACTTTCTAATAAAGTTTAGACAACACGCTTCCCTACATTGGCTGCAAAATTTGACATTTGCTATGTAAACTAATCTGTGGTTCTTCCTACAATTTTAAGTGGTATATGCTTTAATGTCTCTATTTTTTTAAGCAAAGTCCTTGTGTGAAATGCTTTCTTTGGTCTGGTCAATGGTGGAGAATGAGAATCCCATATAACTTTCTCATATTCAGGCAACACATAATGAGGCCCTTACCAGGGCAACATAAATGGCACCATGGGGGGCCATGAAAAAGCACATTATTTTTCTTGGAAAATCATTGTGTTCATGCTTTTTCTAACTACCATGTCGGTTCCATGGATGAATTTTTAAAGTCACCAAAACACTTTATTTAGAGAGAATCTTGGGGAAAAAAAAAAAGAAAATATATCTTACCAATAGGTAAAGTCATGATATGTTAGATTTTATCAAGTTTTGTTGAATAAATATGATGACTGAATACTGCATTATACTGTTAAGAGTATGTTTTTTTATACCCTTCTGCAAAATTCTCTGTTATTTTGTGGACAAATGTTTGATAAAGGTATGTGGGGATAAAAAAAAAAAAAAAAAAAAAAAAAAGATGATGGACTCGCATTTACATAAATAAGGGGGATCCAAAATTACAGGCAATTCAACCCCATCTACTGCCTCTTTATCGGTACACAAGCTGCCACAACCCTTAAATGGGGTTACTTTTTAACTAATTATTCTTAAAGATGAACCACACTAAGTTATATATATATATATATATATATATATATATAAAGGAAAAGGGAAAATCCCATTTACAAGTGATCCTTTATAATACACTCTTTTGTCACTTTGCAAACAAATATCGCAGTACTTCTCTGACCCTTGTCACCACTAAAACTTGTAGCAAGGAAAATGACTCTTTTTTTATAACATTACACTCTTTGCTCTTATTATTCTTCTTCTTCTCTCCTCCTTTTAGACAGAGACAATGAAGATATGGTTTTGGCAGAAACGACCTTCTTCACAAGTAGTTTCCATCTCGAATCATCTCGTCTTTTCTCTTGCAACATTCTAAGCTTGAATTGCCTGTCCATTTTAGCCAAAAACAAAACACCAATCAGTGCTATGAAAAGTAGGGCCCGCCAACGGCTTCATAATTTACATGCGAACAAAGCAGAAAAAGAGAAATGAAAAGAAACGACAAGCCAAACATGGTGACCAAGGCCAACCAATGCCTCAGAAAATGACTTGTGAATTTGATTGATATTGGGTTTAGGGCTTGAATTAAAGGATATTTATCTGCAAAATCATTATCAGTCTCTCATATTCTGTCTTTTCAATATAATAGACGCTCACCAAACAAAAGAAAAAAAATCCTTCCAACATAAGAGATATTTATACCTACCAGGGCCGGTTGTTAAGGGTATTCGGTATGATAATGATCCTATCAACTTTTTCATTTTCTTGTTTGTAATGAATCAAAAAAAAATAAATAAAAACACGTTTATTTATTTTAAATTTAAAATTTTTTATTTTATATATATTTTTTTTAAAAAAATATTATAAAAAATTATGAATTATGATTTAAAATAAAAAATAAATATAAAAAATAAACGTCTTCTCAAAACATTGATAAGGCCCGGAGAAAAAATGTGCACTTTTTTCTTTCCAGGGTTAAGAATCCTTATTTTCCGGCTTTATTGGCTCGGTGTGATGTATCATGTCCTGTTCCTCTCAACAAGTGGGGTGTGCACAATCCCACGATTTTATGGATGAATCTTAATGGGGAGATAATAAGCTTCTTCTAGACACGGTTTTCAAAATCCAAGAAATTTTTTTTTTTTTTTTTTTTATGTATATTCTTTCGAATATACAGCTTAAATGATTGTGACAGACCAACAGTCGCACCTACAAGAAAATATCAGTAACATAGCAGGGATTCGTCGGGGAAAAAAAACGGCCCATTTGATTGACTTTTCCTAATTGATGATTGATACAAATTTATTGCAGTAAAATTAAATCACGTGAAAAGCACTTCAAAAAATCTTAGCAACCAGACGAGACAACTAGATCAGACTTTAAATTCTTCCAAACCCACTACAGTCAACCAAAATTTGAGAATTATGATCCAATAGTTTTGAAACACTTTATCAAAAACGACAAAAAGAAGACCATATGTTCATTCTAAACCCTTCATAGATTACCACCACAAAAAAAAAAAAAAAAAAAAAAAGTTGTACCCTAAAAAGCTCAAATAAAAGGTTGTTTTTATAATTTTTTTCCCTTTTTCTTTAATTATAAATTTGGCATCAAATGGTTTTATATAGAAAACAAAAAAAAAAAATATAGAAATGTTGATTTACCTGCAGAGAGGAACTCTGCATGAGTCGGATTGTTGACAGATGGACGAGTGGAGCCTCAGAAACTGCCACATCCGCTTGCAACGTAAGCAACCTCCATTGACCCTCTTCTGACACGTGGCAAAGTGTTTAATTGACAGCTGGATACCATAACACGTGGCGTATTTGCTGCATGGGCCTTTCTTCTTCTCGGGCTCCACGTCATACGGCCCAACACTCGTGCACCCTTCTGTGCATATGTGCTCCAAGCACTCCATGGCCTCGCTCAGCTGTAAATACAGGCTCTGTGCTTCCCTGTGCCTTCTTGTCCTCTTCCTCCTCTGTTTCCAAAAATAATTATTGCCCAGTTTAGTCATTTCACTAGTAATCACAAAAATCTAATCCGTATATCAACTTTAAAAAATCATAAAAATTTTTGAGGTTCGTAAACGTTAAATTTTATTAAAACGGCACTTCTGAACGAAAAATATGTAAAATTAATAGAAACTGGTACTTTTAAATGTTAAATTTATAAAAATCACACCACAAAACAACAAATATACAAAAATTGATAGAAACATCTAACGTTCGAAACGGAACCTACCAAGTGTAAAAATCTCATAAACTTTGTAGTTCATGAAAATTCAAAAAATTTTATGTGATGAACTAAGGAAATTACCGTTTCGGCCTCGTCGATGAACTGCAAGATTTCAAGCTCAAGCCAGGGATCGTGGTCTTGGAGGAATTTCCATCCCTCGGTGCTCTCCACGGCCTTGAAATGGTTAGAAACGAGCTTCATGCACTTGAGGTAAAGATCGGGCGCGTCGCAGAGCCTGGCAAGTTGGAGGACGTCCACCACGTTGTCGGTCGTCAGCCGTTGAGCCAAGTGCTTGCTGCAGATCTGCTTCAGATGTGGGACCAGGTAAACATGGGACAGCGCCAGGAGGTGGATTCCATACTTCTCCAAATGCTCCTCAGCGCACCTGAACGAGGGGCATTTTCGTCATTCCAAAATATTCCCCCCGAAACCTAAAAAACGACAAAATTCAAGGGAAATCCAACTTTTTTTCCTTTTAAAATTTGGCCCATTTTTGTTAATACCGTAATTAAGACGAATTTTAATTTACACAGCCGCCAACAAAGAGAGTTTCGGTTCCTCCAAGGAAGCTTCTTGAATATTCTTCATCACGTAAAGAATCTTTTTTTTTTTTGCTTTTTATTTAAGCGTACAGAATCTACACGATCTTATTGCATCGACCGTCTGATTCAACGACGGGGAATCCGGCGGCCAAGATTAAACGAGGAAAATCACTGACCTAGAGGAGTAGAGGAACCGAACGAACGAAACGACGGCGATGCGAGGAACGCCGAGGATCGGAATGACTTTCTCGGAGCTCCGGTGCTTACGTGGCCGGTCTATGATGCTCTCGAACACCGGCGAAATCGAAGCCTTCAATAAATCGTAACAAAAAATGAAAATCAGATCTTTAAGAACTTTTTGTCGAAAAAAAACTTATTTTTTTCTTCAAATTACTGAAGATTTGGGTTGGTTAAGCTTACCAGAACGCTAGAGTGGACGGGGATTCGAAGTCCATCGGAGGTGAGAATACGGACGTCGGATTCCGGCAGTTCGCGGCGGAGATCGGACTTCACCGGAGAAATGCCGTAGAGATCGTCGATAGTGATTGAATCCGTTTCCATTTTCTTGAGAAAGAGAGAGAGAAATATCAGAGCTTGGACGTGGGAAAAAAATGGAGTCTTTTCGTGTGAGATTTTTTGTGACAATGAGAATAGGCGTTGGCAAGGAAGGCTCTTCTCTGTCTAGGTGCTTTTATAGACAGAGCAAAGAAGAGAGAGAAACAAACTCTAGAGAGAGAAAGTAAGTAATTTGACAGCGAAGCGATGATTTGTTTGGGTTTAAGCTGCGACGCGCGCACGGGAGAGTGGGTCAACGACAAACGTATATATATATTTTTTTTGTTTTCGAAAATTAAAAGAATCACGTGTTTTATTCAAGATTGGAGATTTAGGAGGTGGATTTTCAACTTTCCATCATTTTGAAATCCAAGTCTAATTGAGGATTATTGCTTATACGAGTGGTCTTCTTCATTTTATTAATTTGAGTTTAAAATTTAAATTTTATATAATAAAAAATTTTTAAAAATAGTTACATTTAACTTTTTTATTACAATAAATTTTTTTTTATATAAAATCACATTTCAATTCGAATTATAAATTTAAATTAGCGAAGTGAATGAGTCATTTTATGAAATTTTAGATTCCAAGAGGATTATGCTTATGTGTATTGTGTATTATAGTCTTAGCTAAATAAAAAGATTATAAGCTTGGAGAGCACAAAAGTATGTACCACTTCTATCTCAATTATGAAGGAAATTCTTTTCTTGGGAGAAGGTAAGAAGAAAATGAACCAAAAGAATAATTATTTTTACAAGGAAAACAAAATGAACGTCACTAAGAAAACAAAGGTTTTATATTTTAGAAATTAAGGTGAGAAGAAAATGAACCAAAAAAATATTTATTAGTACAAAAAAAAAAAAACAATGAACCTTGGTAACAAAAACAAATGTTTATATTGGAGATTAGTCGTATATTTTAGAAATTAAGGTAAGAATAAAATGAGCCAAAAGAATTATTACTAGTTCAAGAAAAACAATGAACATTGATAATGAGGACTACAAAGGTTTATATTGGAAATTAGTCCTATATTTTAGAAAACGAACCAAAAGAATAATTATTAGTGCAAGGAAAATAATGAACAATTAGTAACAAAAACCAAGGTTTTGATTGGATAATGGATATTAGTCCTATATTTTAGAAGTTATTTGGTCTCATTCATTTCATCGATTCGAGTTTTGGTACGGTAAAAAACTCTAAAAAACAGTCACATTTAATTTTTTATTACAGTAAAAATTCTCACATAAAATCACATTTTAACTCAAATTAAAAACTCTAATTAACGAACTAAACGAGCCTAGATTCCTTGACCAAATTTCCTCCCACCATTTTTCAAACTTACATCAACAAAATTCCACCAACTCATAAAACATTTGCATTTTTTTTTTTTTTTTTACGTAAGATCAATGCATTTTGGAGTTAATAGGCGCGTGGCGAACATTAGCTAAAACAATAACCAAATATCCATAAAATTAATCCCTGCCAACTAGGAGCTTTTTAAATTATTAAATGGATTTTATGTGATTATATGGATGACCTTTTTGGATCTGATGTGGAAAGGAAAGGATAAAACCATCCCACCAAAATGGGCTCAACTCTTCAAAAGGTACAGTTCATATTAAACGGCTCTTGCCTTTTGGTGCTTATAAAGAACCAATTTAAACACTCCGACGTGTCACTTCGTTCTCATCCATTCCCAATCACCACCTCACTCCACGTGTCCGATGAGGAGGCGCCACGTGGTAATATATCAGGTGTTGCAATCCCAGGGTGGCATTCAAAACAACCTGGCGAATAAGTGGTGGACACGTTTTGATTTCTTTATTAAATTTGTGGATTATTAAATTAATCATCCAATCATATCTGTGTCGGAGCCGACTACGGTGGTGCGCCGCGGCGCCGGATAGCACCTCATTTCAAAGCATTCTTTTGTCAAAAAAAATAAAAATTGTTTTAAAAAAAAAAAAATTTAATTGAGAAGAAAAGTTAAACTTGCATAGTTTTCCCAAATCTATTAAAGATATATTGTTGGTTGGATGGTTGTGGTTTCAAATTATCAGACCAGAAAAGGCAGTAACTACTATAGACGTTTGGCATATGACTCGGCTTGCTTTCTACTTTATTCTTCAATTGCCCATTTGATAGAACATTGTCTAAAACGAAAATGTGCAATCTTTTTTTCGTTTTTCTATGGTGGGCCTATTTGTAACCGATGCAAAGTGGAAAAAAATAAAAGTAAAATAAAATAAATAAGAAACGAGAAAAAATGAATTAAACCGTGTGAGTGGTCCACTTTTTGGAAACTTTTTTTTTTTTTGGGCTGATCAAGAAAGGGTTTGGAAACTTGATGGATACTTGACTTGAATGTCTCTAACCAAAAGGGAATTGGAAAAAGTAGTCATAAACTTACCTAAAAAAAATGGCATTCATGGTCATAGTGTACTTTTTTTTTTTTTTTTTTGAACTAACGTGAAGAAAATACGCGTGAAGGGAAACTTCTTTAAAGAGGCAATTTTAAAATTTTAAGGTTAAAGTATTAAGTAAGCTATCTTGAAAGATTTTAGTTTCAAAATAAAGTGCATATATGTTTTTTAGATCACATATGCAGAAGAAAAATCACAAGGTCTTTCCTTGGCCTTTCTTTTGTCGATAAGCTCGTCATTCAAAAAGTTGCATTTGGAAATTGTTATCAATAGTCTTGATACCGGAAGATTAGGCTTTTTAATTATTAAATATGCATAAAATTACGTAAAAATTAAAAAGTATTCAGATTTATTAGTTAAAAAAATTTAACTTATTAATACATCGGCGTATCAAAAAATCTCCTTCTTTTTTTTTTTCTGAAGCAACTAAGAAGACAGTAATTTTTAGAGGAACAACTCCTTTTTTCTTCTGTCTTCCCATTTAAGACTTTTCAGTATCAAATTACAATATGGTTTTTCTTGTTCAGTTTTCTTCTTTGTTTCCCTTATTGACTGCCCTACTCAACTCAAGAGCTATGGCCGGCTTAAACATCTAAATAGTAGCATTCTCATATCTTCTCATTTGGGCTTTGAATATTTGAATGGTCAGATGAAAGGTGTACCTCTTATCTTCACAAAGACTACAAAACAAACTTATCATCTCTCTCTCTCTCTCTCTCTCTCTCTCTCTCTCTCTCTCTCTCTCTCTCTTGAGGGCAATTATCACATAATCTAATGTTGTAAGATTAAAATTGGACATAGAAAAATAATAGTTGAAACCAACTTGTCTATCAAATTTCAGAAACTCATGATATGGCAATCAAATAGCCATTAAAATATTATAACTAGCGGATCTTCGAATTGAGAAGATAAGTTTGCTTGTGTAAACATTATTTTAATTGCATACTATATTCGTAGACATGATCGACTACCCTTGTCTTTAGCCCAAAACTTGACTATATGTGGCCCAAGTTCAACCCAAGTGGCAAATTAAAGAAAGAAACACTTTAATTTAAGATAGTTTATTAGCCTTATTTCAGGGGAAAAAAAAAAGTTTATTGGCGTTTTTGTGTTTATCACTTTACATTTGCTTTAGACAATTATTTATAAATTAGAGCATATTGGTTATATTTTAAAAAGAGAGAAAACTTGCAAAAGTTATTTAACCATCGATAAGGTGGTTTGTTTGTTTTGTGAGTTTGAAAAAAAAAAAGAAAAAAAATGTAGAAAATAAGCCAATATGAAAAGCTTAAGAAAGTATAGAGGCTAATTTTTAGTTATAGAAATTAATAGACCATAAGTTGTCAAGTTATGGTTCATAACCAGATAAGTTATAAATAAACTTGTCAAGTTATGACTCATAACCATACAAATTATAGACAAAAATCGTGAATTATGAACAATAACTTATCTAAGTTATGGTTCATAACCAGACAAGTTATTGACAAAAATAGTAATTTAGCCTATTTATTAACTTATGTAAATTATTGGTCTATTAATTTTAATTCATCTCAAGTCTTGATCTATTTCTTTATTTCTCCTAAAAAAAATCTCAATACAATCTTTTTTCTCACAAAAATTTTAATAAATTTGAATTTCTATTTATTTGTCTGGCCAGATTCTATGCGAACTTGTTTGACCGCTTACATATAAAATTAGGTAACCCTTCCCCATAGGCCAAAGGTTTTTCTTTAAGGTAGTAGCTCTGCTTGCAGTACATAACAGTGTGGCCACAAAAGAAGCAGGCAAATCGTCCTTGCTTAAGTCGAAAAATGAGCAATTTTTATTTTAATATTTCCCCGCTCGAATGAGTTTCACTATTATCTTGTCCTTCACCACCTGTAAATAATTAAGTGTTCGTTTAGTTCGTATATTTAGAATTATGATTCATAATTATTTTTATTTTATGTGTATTTTTTATGAGAAAAAATACTATAGAGAATCATGAATTATGATTCAAAATTAGATGAATATAAAAAACAAACGGACACTAAGTTCACTTCCTAAAATCAGCATCATTTTTTGTGCTCTCTCTCTTCTTCTCCTCCCTCTCTGACTTTCTCTTTTGGTTTTTAACATAAGTATACAACCTATATTTTTAACAATAAGTCACCCATATTGACTAACATCTCTCTCGCTCTCTGGGTTTAACTCCAGCTGGAGGAAGAAGGGCAAGATATTAGAATTTTTATTTTTATTTTTATTTTTTTCAGTTTTAGCAATCTCATCATTTTACCTTTTTACATGACTACATATTGTAGGACTTTAAGTATTACAAGATAATTGCAGGCTATTTTAAACTCTTATCATTATCCTAATTAGCACATACCACTTATAACTATTTGGTTTAACTTGTGCTTTCCGCCGTTTATTCAGTCAAAAATCAAAAGACAAAAGAATTATCATCTAGAGTACTTGAAGTCTGGTCCGTTTAGTTCGTTGATTCGAGTTTTTAATTCGAGTTAAGATGTGATTTTATGTGAGCGTTTTTTACTGTAATAAAAAAAATTAGATGTGATTGCTTCTGAGAGCAGTTCAAGAATGAACTGAGCCTCAAATAAACGGGACCTCAAATAGTAAAACTCGAATCGGTAAAATGAACGGGGCCTCAAATAGTTCAAGAATGTGAATGTGACATAATTCAACTCAGATTAAGGTTGGGCTTCTAGTTTCTACATCAAAAATGATATCTTTTACTTGTTTATTTAATGCGATTACTATCACGTTCCTAAAAAATTAGATAATTTGTCTATTGATGTCCCATTTTTTTTGTTTATTTATTCATTATTTTTCTGAAAGTGCATTGCATGCATTCTTCAAGGATGATAAAAATAAGTCCCGTGCCTTGGTCAAATTCTGTTTCGTGCAAAGTGGTCCGAGTCTTCGAGATATTTATTCACAACTCACAAGACATATCTTGCCAGAATAAAGATATCCAAAGTTATCCGAATATATAGTACAGGCTGATTTTCGGTCCTCTATCAGACATGGGTGGGCTGGCTTAGAACAAAACCAGGAGTGTTGACATCCAAGCCCAAACCTTAAGTTAAACCCTTTAAAATATACAGAAATAATAAAAAATATGTCAATATGAAAAATTTAAAAAAGTATATAGGTCAATTTTTAATTATAGAAATTAATAAGTCATAATTTATTAAGTTATAGTTCATAATCAGATAAATTATGGACAAACTTATCAAGTTATGATTCATAATCAGATAAGTTATAGATAAAAATCGTGAATTATGAATAATAACTTATCAAATTATGGTTCATAACCAGACAAGTTTTGGATAAAAACAGTAATTTAACATATTTATTAACTTATGTAAACTATTGACCTATTAATTTTAATTCATCTCAAATCTTGATCTATTTTTCTCTTTCTTCCTAAAATATATTATAAAGAGAATTACATATTACGCCATCAAAATTTAACAGTTTTACATTTATAAAATCTGTTAGTTTTTCATTAAAAATAGTTTGGTACAATATCAAAATATTTTGCTAGAATACTCTTCGAAGATGTTCAATCATCTTTGTCTAGAAGAGAAAATAATTTAATAAAGGTGTTTTTTTAGAAAATTTGAGTGATTAAGTGGCATAAATATAAAGATGTCATCTTTTTTGTGACAATTTTTTTTTGTATTTCTCCCAATATTGTATGCACTCTTTCGGCTAGTTCAAATGGAAATTAACGCATATTTATAGAATGTCTCGTGGATGTTTATATAATACATGCACCTCTGGTATTAATTCCGTGTAAATGATAATTAGAAGCTCAGTTGAGGTTTAGGTTCCTATTAAAAACTTCAGAAATATATATTAAAGTAGTTTGACCATTCCTAATATATAGTATATAATAGAACAAGATTTATTTTTCCTCTTAAACCTGACGATAGAGGTGAAAATTTAGGCCCCTCTGGCCTAGGCTCGACGGTCAAAGGAAATTTTAGACTGGGCTAGACTCGCTTTAAAAAGAGAGGGTTGAGCCGATACTTTATACGAAAAATTATAAAATAAAAATAAAAAGAGTACTTTGGGTCGGCTAGGTTTGAAAACACTTTCATGACGCGGTCAGCATACTTAATTAGGCTAGGCCGGATCAGGATCTTTGGCCGTTCTATTTGACTCTACCTAAACTTGAAGCTTTATCACATGAGATCAGGGGACTTTACACAAATGTCAATCAAACCATCAAAATGCGTTTTGCCATGAAAAAAAAAATCTAACAGAAGACATTGAACTAACAAAATGTGAAAACCGTAAATACCCCTAACATACCAAGTGGTAGTCTATCGTAATATTGATGATAACCTATAGTGATACTAAAAATTAGTTCATTGTTGTGATACTGAAAGTATCCTGTTTTGTTACTAAAAATTCTGGCTACTGCCATTAATAAAATAAAAAATAAAAAAAAGACAATTCTTTTGGTACAATTTTTTCTGTCACCAAAATTTAAACTGAATTTCAAATTTATGAACCAAAAAGCAATTTCATTATTTTACATTTTTCCTGACTACATGTTAAAAGGATTTTTAAATAATTACAAAATAAGTGCAAGTTATTTAAAACTCTAGCAATTATCCTTAGCACATAACACACATAACCATTTTAACTTGTATTTTCCGCCCACTATTCAGTCATCTAGAACAATTGAAGTCTAAACCTCAAATACTTCAAGAATGTGACCTATTCAATTCAGATCAGATTGGGCTTCTAGTTTCTACATCCAAAATGTTATCTTTCAGTTGTTTATTTAATGCAATTACTATCACGTTCCTTAAAATTAGATAATTAGTCTATTAATGTGGGTTAAATTTATTTAATTATTAATTTTTTTTTTAAGTGCATTGCATGCATTCTTCAAGGATGATAAAGATAAGTCTCGTATATTGGTCAAATTCTGTGTCGTGTGAATATTACAATTGAATATTACAAGTTTCCTCAAAAACAATTGAATATTACAAAATACATGTCATGCAATGATAAGATGATCCAAAAGTAATCCAAAAATTTGTTATACAGGCTGATTTAGCTTTCTATCACACTTGGGGTGGGCCTGTCTAGAACAAGACCGGGTGTTGACGTACAAACCCAAACCTTAAGTTAAAACCTCTAAAAATATTTTGTACAGAAAAAATTGATATTATGCAACCAAAATTCAACAGTTTTATATTTAGGGAGAAAGAAAAAAATAAGCCAAAATTTGAGATGAATTAAAATTTTTATATTTATATTATTTTTGTTGATTTTTTAAAATATATACGTTGTGAAATATAAAAATTTTACTATCACAAGTTATGGCCTATTATTTTCTAAATATTCTCTGAATTTCCTTTATATTTATATTATTTTGTTGATTTTTTCTAAAATATATATGTATAAAAAAAAAAATATTCTCTGAAGATATCCGCTCATCAATGTTAAAAAAAAAAATCTGGTAGAGATATTTTTTAATAAATTGAGTGACGTAAATGTTAAGTTTATAATATTAAAAGATGAATTATTTATAGCCTTTTTGTATTTTTTCCCAAGGAGTAAAGGGATGACCTTATCATCCTCCACATCCCGTCATTCTGAAGAAATAGAGTAAATGAACGATCTTCTTTCTACCAACGGCCCGTCATTCTAAAAGAATGGGGTAAGGGCCGACCTTAAAAAATAAAGGGTGCGTTTAAAACTCGTTCCAAAATGATTTTATTTTTTGTATGAAAATGAAAATGAAAATGTTTTCAATCTCAGACAGAAATCATTTTTGAAAATGTGTTTAGTAGTTTTATCAAGAGATTGTTTTCAGTATAAAAAAATATATTAATGTCTCGAGAGAAAGAGAGAAAACAAAAAATAAAAAACGACTAAAAGTCGTTTTTTATTTCTCTTTCATTTTATACTAAACTAAAAAATCGTTTTCATTTTTATTTTTTTGTCTTTATTATGTCAAATGTTATTTTGAAATGTTTTCATTTTTTCTTTCTCAAAAAATGTGAAAAATTAAAACGGGATCAATTCTAAACAGGGCCAAAGCGTTTTGTTCTTGTTTTCTAATAGAGATTTATTGTCCAACTAAACTTTAATCTTATCGTATGGAGTTGACGTCGGTCAATGTACTCCGTTGGCTAATTCAAATGTACATTTAACACGTGTATAAAAATGTCGCGTGGATGTTTATATAATATTTGCACCTGGAGAAAGTTGGTTCCGTATGAATGATAGTTAGAAGCTCGGTTAAGGTTTCCGGTTGTATGTATATTAAAGGAGTTTGATTATTCCTAATATATGATGCAGCGAGTTTTTTTTTTTTTCATGAAATAAAAAATTCTAACAGAAAACACCTCACGACAACAAATCTCAAATATCGAAAAGACCCTTAACAATACATGATGTGGTAGTCTATGATAAGATGTTTTGATACCAAAAGTGGTCCATTGTGATACTGAAAGTATCCTGTTTTGTTACTAAGAATTCTGGCTACTATCATTTTACTAGCTGTAGTCATCCATGATGTCAGTGGTCGTATACCGTGCTATCGGCGGTAGCATACCCTGCTAATAATGATAACTCACTGAAATACTAAAAAAGATTCAAAAAAGAAAAAGTAAGAGGCCGAGGCCGAATCACCACCATTGATAAGAGAACCCGCCACGACGGTCTTTCATAGGGAGAACTCGCCATAGCCGCTCTCAGCATCTTCGGCATTGATGGCGGCAAACCAAGGACCATGGAAAACGCATATAAGCAATAAAAAGGAGGTAGCGAGAACTGCGGCGGAGCCGCGGAAGCATGGGACGGGGAGAAAAGAAGGTGGGAGAAGAAAATGGGATAAAAAAATGATTCACTAAGCCATAGGGCTATAATCTACACACATGAATGAATGTGGAGAAATTTGGCACTTATGTCAACAAGTTTCTTTGTGTGACAAAAGAAAAACTAATCCGTGTATCAAAAGAGTTGCATATGAAATAACCCAATTATCTCAGGGGACAATGGGCAAATAGAGGATAGAGCCAAATTGGGCCCAAGGGCGGAGCAACAAATGGGCTTCCCTCAATTTCACTTTTGCCCCATTCAAGCTTTTTCCTAGTTTGTGTCTCTTTTGGAAGAGAAAACTAGTAAACTCACTGACAAATATTGTTTAAGATTTTTACTATTTATTTTTTGGGAGAAAGAGAAAAATATGCCAAAATTTGAGTTGAATTAAAATTAATTTACATAAGTTAATAAAAATAACTTGCATGCTGGTTTGACAAGTTAAATTGTCCATAACTTGTCCGGTTATTAACCATAACAGTTTTATTAATTTCTATAATTAAAAATTGGTCTATTTCTTTTCTTAAGCTTTTTTTTTTTCCTACTATTTCTCTTATTTTTTTATTAATATTTTTAAAAAATATATTAATTAAGTGTAAGAATAAAAATCTAAAAAATCATACATTTTAATGGAAATTTGTCTTTTTTTTCCTTTTTAAAATTTCCCAATCGTAAAATCTATATAGATTTATTTAGAAGTTTCAATTATACTCGAAGTTAGCCCCAGATGGTGGGAGGGAATCTTGTGGGTGTGGTCAAAGGGGGCTTTCAAGCAAGCAAAATAATAATAATAACAACAACAACAATAATAATAATAATAATAATAATAATTTAATAATAATAATAATAATAATAATAATCATTATTTACAAAAATGACCCCCTTTTAAAGTATGATTTTAACAAATCTTTTTAATTTTACTAAATGTCTCCTTTTTTGGAAAAGAATAGACAAATCGCTAATTAGATTTAGCGGCACTTAGTAGTAAATTATTAACTAGTTTTAAAGTAAGGTAATTCCTTCCTTACTCTAACAAGTAAGCTAGTAAACTACCTTGTCTTAAAGTTATGAAGCTCACCTTATTATTATGAAAAGGGCATAACACTAAGTAATCCAAGCCAACCCACATTACTAATTAACTGTGGATAATCATATTTCTTAGATTAATCATCATTTAATACTATTAATTTGTGATTAACCCTCTTTTTGCCACTGCTTTTGTTGAAGCTGCTGCACTGGAGATCACCTCAATGCAAAGGAGAAAAGGATAAGAGTCCTATGAAAATGAGCATCAATTCTGGTTATCATCGGTCCATTAATGACTCTTTATAAATTTAATGAATGAAAATGAGGAAAGTGCAGAGATTGTATAAATATTGAAAAGAGAGAGGTGAAAGATGGAGGAAGGTGAAGATTTTCAGGGAAGGGGAAAAAAAAAATTTGTAGGAACCAACCATTTTTATTACCTTTATGTTGGTCATTTCCATAAAATAAAAAAAATAAAAAAAATGTGTTGGTAATTTGTTAAAGTTGTGGCCTTCTGGGTGACAATCTGCCAGGCACTATAATTTCTCATTCATTATTTCAAACTTAAAACCAAAAATAACTACAAGTTAACTATAAAGAGGCGTTTAGTATGCAGGAATGAGTAGAAATTATATTCTTAAAAAAGTGATGGATGGTAGTATGATTTCTAAAAATAATATATTACTGTGTTTGATTCCATATAGGAATCTTTTTCAAATACCCAAGAATATTACATTACTGTATTTAATTGTCCATAATAAGAAGAAAATAATAATAATAAATAATAATAATAATAATATTATTATTATTAATAAAAAATAATAATAAATAATAATAATAATAATAATATTATAATAAATATAAAATATTAATAATAATAATAATAATAATAATAATAATAATAATAGTAGTAATAAAGTAATAATAATAATAATAATAATAATAATAATAATAGTAATAATAATAATAGTGATAATAATAATAATAATAATAATAAGATTTTCATGATTTTAAAATTTTTAAGAATTTGAATAACATCATATTGGGTGGTATTCAAATTACCTTAAAATGAAAAAAGTGAATCTCATGGTAATTTCTTTATTGGGAATCTAAAAATTATAATTCTTATACCAAACATGATAATATTACAGATTCTCATTATCATCCTTAAGATTATTGCATATCAAACGTTCCCTAAAGAGTTCATAGTATTTGACGACTTATAAAGAAAGTAAATTAAACTTAATTATTGGTTCATTTAGAAGAAAAGAAAAGCTAATAGACAAACTTTAAAGAGAAAGATACAAAAGAGTTATTGCCTTGTTATTTTTGTCTAATTCATACGTCTTAAAAAATCAAATTCTATTATTTTTGTTTAATTCATGCATATTTAAAAGGAATTCAATTCTATCACTGGCAAAAAAATTCATTGCGGTAAATTATTGTCTAATTCTTTTTGTGAGGATGTGAATGATCATTTTATTACGACTATAGGCTATTGTTAGAGAAAATTTGTCGTCACACCAAGAAATTGGAATGCTTTTTTTTTTTTTTTTCTGAGGTAAGAAATGGGAATCTTTTTTTTTTTTTTTTCGCTCCTAAAAAAAAAAAAAAGGGAATGTTATTAGGAAAATTTGATGCTGAAAGCGTCTAATGTACTTTTTCAAAAGTTTGCCTAACTAGTACACAAAAACATCATTAGAAAATTTATTGTTATTGCTATTTTAACTTATAGTGAAAAAATTTGAAGTGTAAACTTTATTTCAGCTGAGTCAAACTTGTAGCATCCTCTACATAGTCAAGTATTAGGAAAAAGAGGTAAATAGCATATTTTAAGATAATTTTTAAGTAAATAACATATTTTTAAGATGATTGGAGTAAATAGCATATTTAATAATAAATATTTATTCTCTTTACTCTTAAATATTCCACAAAAATGTTTATATACTAATAAATATTGTATTTTCATCATATGAATAAATATTTATTAGTAAATATTATTTAAGAACCGTTTTGAAAAATACTCATTGCTGGTTGCTGATTTGGCATATTTAATAATCTCTCAAATCATAAATATTAGGGGTGTAATTCGACCGGATAGGGTCAGGTTAAGCCGAAAAATTGAGCCAACCTGTTCAGTTTGGGTTGAGAAAACTTTAGGCCACAATACTTTCTTAAGCTCACAAACCCACAATCTTTCAAGTGACCTCGGATAGGCTCGGGTTACTCGAGTTGGTAAAAGCCAATTTTAATCTATGACTTCATACATATTTTAATAGTCTAAAAGCATAAAATCCATAAACAGTCCATAAGCATTAACATAACATCAAACATACTTCTTATTAGTCAATAAAGTCTAAAAATAAAATTAACAATACATCAAATAAACAATCTATATAAAAATAATCTAACAAAATAAATTTAAAAATTTAGAATTACATACCTAATTCGAGTTTATTTCTTACACCCTTAATAAATATTATATTTTTTTGACAAAAGTGTGATCTGTGTGTATATTATATATCCATTTATTGGCTCTCAAAGCTTCCTTCGCTTATTTATTTATTTTTAAAAAAATAATAACAAAAAGTAAGTGCATTAAATACTAACCGTAAAACCGGCTACCTTTAATAAAATAAAACAAACAACGAGAATTGTTTTCTCCTTTTCCAAACTCGACCTAACAATGTGTCAGTTTGTCTTAATTGGCTTTCAACGAACTACTTAATAATATAAAATACCATTTTCTTCCAAAAAGTCTGCCAAGCATTATCTGGTTATTTTATCATTTTCTGCCACAATGTGGAAGAACAAATACACACGCGTCTAATCCTTAGCAAGACAATTTAATGCTGATCTACTCTTACCTTATTTTCCATGGCTTTAAATTCTTGTAACTGAAACTTTCTTCTTCAAAGTAATAAAAATAAAAGAAATTAAAGATGTACTTTTTTCTTTTTAATCTATTAATTGGTCCCCAAAGACAAGTTTAGAAGAAAATCAACAAACCCATAATCCTCATTGTGGACCTTTAGCTTAGCCCACCACGACAATCTCGCCTCAACCATCGCTCAAGCCTCCAATTCCATGAATCTTAGGCAATCCATGGAGACATGGACTAAGAATATTGCATGGTCAGCAACACATGAGAATAATATTTGCAAATAGGTCCTCCAAAGATTTTTCAATGCTCTACTCATTATTGATTCTGAATGTGACAATTCCCTAACAATTAAACAAGCCCAAATGCCCCTCGACTAAGCCATCACAATTGCCCCTTTTGGTTTCAATAACTTGGCCTCAATTGGTCAATTTTTTTTTGTCATGTGGGTGTCACATTATATTCAAAACGAGTTACTTCCTCTATTCCTCTCCTATACATTGTCTGCCACATGGTTGGGTCCACGGACGTCATTTGCAAGAAAGTTTTAGATACAACGACGTTCTAATTATTTTTTGAGAGATCATGGGTTTTATCCAGAATAAAACCAATTCATTGGCCCCAAAAATAAAAAAAAAAAAAAAAAAAAAAAAAAGCTTTAAATTTTTAATATTCCATTTTGTTTGGAAAAGGATGGATCCCACACACTATCATCTCAATTTTCTTATCAATATCAAAAGCAAGCATGAAGATAACATTTTAGCTGCCAACGAGACATCTCGTGTGCGAGTGCAAATATTTGTGTTGCTTTCTTAATCGGGTTTCTATTTTGTAAGTTATTAGTGATATAATCACATGCCATGTTTGTGTCATCAATTTGTATATATATATACCCTTTACCCTCTTCTATATGGGACAGACAAGATTTATATCTACCACAAAAAGACTTTTGTAGGTACATAATTAATACAAGGATTTGGAGTCTTCTATATATAGCTTTTCCACATCTATATTAATTTAAATACCATGAACTAATTTGCTAGAAAACGTAGTTTCCAACAATAAACAAAAATAAAAACGTTACCAATGATTTTTTTTTTTGGTCTAATTAACCTCAAAACCGTAGAGAAAAATGCAACAAATTTATCAAATTGTGGTAGCTATTTAAACAACATGCTTTTAATATGGGACATGTGGCCTTAGAGAGAAAGATAGTTTTTGCTTATACAAAAATGGAGAAGCTCGTAGTTATTAGCTCAAATCCGCAGGCTCGGCCTGCCAATTTTTGGCAAAACTTAAAGGGAAAATTAAGTGCATTGCGTGGCTATGAATCTTTCCTTGTGCAAATAAGGAGGGGTCTCTATGTTATCAAATGATTATTCATTCAGAAATGTTAGCATTACTTTTTTTATCACTTTCTGCATTTAATATTTAACACGTGAATTCTATTATCTTATTTTCTGTTTAAATAATAAAATATTGTATTAACAGAATCCATGTATCAAACAATAAATATAGAGACAGAATGATGGAAAAAATAATGTCAGCATTTCTGTTGTTTATTTTGGTTCCATTTGTAGTTTCCCATATGCGCTTAGTAATAGTTAATATGAATGCTTTGAGCATTACTGACAAAGGAAATAAGGAATAGACGTCAAGGGCGGCTTCAGTTTGTGTGGTAGTAATACTATGTACTAAAAGAGAGAATGTATATTATAAGCTTTTTGTTGGTGACTTCTAGCCTCTACATAAATAAATATATATATATATATATATAAATATTCGCTACAACTTGGATATGTGTATATCTATAAATATAACCCCATGTGGAATCTTCAGACGACAATTGTACACTGTTAAACCATGATAAGGATTATTCTTGTCGATGACATGTCATGATCATTTGGACCCATTTAATAGTCGGTTACAAACTGTGATAGATCAATGTCACGTCTGATTTGGCCAAGGGAAACTAAGGAATTATTGATGCAAAAAGTTATTAAAGTAAGAGTTGATCTCCAAATTGCTGTAGCAAAACCACACCAACGTGTTGGAAAATGGTAGCTAGCTAATTCATTGAAAAATTTGACACCGCCATTAATGTATATTTCTGTATTCTGTTATAAACGCATGTGCCCTACTCATAAATCTATAAATACGTGTGTATATAGTATACACATAAGGAGGCCTGAAAAAACTATATATTATATTGTTAAAAGGGATAATATTAGATTTTCATCCGATTTCGTTTAAATTTACACTTCATTTGATATTATACTGCAATTTTGATTAATATGATAATTCAATACATGTATATTTAGTACAAACATCTTGAAAACACGGAAAAAAAAAACCATTCAAAGGATCATAATTAGTTTAACATCAGATTTTCGTCAAAAATTAATTCAACATCGTATACTTTATTTAATATAATATGATTATATCTTCCCATAAAATTATCATGTTATATTCCTTTAAACTTTGTAATGTGAAAACTTTGTCGAAAGGGAAAGATGTGAAATGGGCGCCAATAAAAGAAGTCGGATTTAGTGCCTGCATGTGCAGCTAATCTATTACACTATCAATGGAATTCAAAGGCTGTCCCTACCATTTTTTCTTTAGGGTTACAGACAGTTTCCACTATTTTTTTCTGCTGCAGTTTCTTCTGTTGGTAGTTTTATCTGACTTTTTTTTGGCGAAATCTTTCTAGTTCCCATATGTCTTGGTGGGTGTGCAACACATATATACTTTCCCATATATATTGGTAAAAAGATGTAAGGTTAAAGTCGACTGTTTGTCTCATTGACTGTACATTTATCTTGGATTCTTTTTCTTCCTTTTTAAGGTTGAAGACCAGTTTTCAATTCCAGTTTAAAAATCCTCATAAAAAGTCATATTTAACTTTTTCTGTCACAGTTAAAAGTTCTCACATAAAGTCGTATATCAGCTCGAATTGAAAACTATAATCAACGAGCTCGAATTGAAAATTATAATCAACGAATTGAACGAGGCGTAAATGTTGCATGTTCTACTTAGCATGTGGACAATTAGGTGGGAAACAAATTAACAGTTATTACGGTGGTTGAACTTTCCTAGCTAATCACTTTAAATTAAATTGAATTGGTTCGCTTGTATTTTTCTTTTGCTTTTGTCCACTTTTGGGGCCCATTTTCGTTTCTTCCGATATTGATTACTCTTTTAAGAGTGTGAGAGAGACAGTGAAACATGGAGAATTAAAAGTGGATTTAAATTAAAACAGATCACCATCAACATAATTTAGTATATCAACACTTCAGCACACTTGCCTTTTCTCTTAGCCCATCAAGATTCTCAACTAGAATCCCTAAATGGTTCTAAGAATACTAACGGGGTGCGAGGTTGTAATCATAACATTGATTTTTAAAACCAAAGGGTGAAAGGAAAAAAAAAAAAAAATGAGAGGGAAGTAAAAGCCAAGAAAAGTAAATCCTAGAGATTGACCCTTCTTGAGTTTTTTTTTTTTTTTTTTTTTTTCCTCCTTTCTTCAATTTCTTTTAAAATTTCCTCCATCTTCTACTATATAAAATGATTTTTTTTTTTTTCAATCTTCAATCGAGTCACAATCAGCAACGGGAGCCCTTACGGCAAGACAGTGCACCGGCATTGGTTGTTATGGTTCCCACAAGAGTAGATGGCCTAGCCCCCAAACTTGAAGCCTTGGCATAGCTTGAGGAAGCTCCGGCTCCGGAGGCAGTGAAAAACGCGCCGTTTACCATAAGGTCTCCTTCCGACCTCCAATTCCAATTTTTCCACTCGCTCTCAGGCGCATCCTCGTGCTTGGTTACCTGAAATTGTTCACACAAAAAAAACGTACATTATGAGTCACGATATGTGTACGGTTGAGATTGAATGACGAAATCGAACCCTAAAAAGAATCACGTTTTTATGATATGCTTGACATTTGGCATAGAATTAATATATATGTAGTTGAAATTGTTGGAGAATATTAAAATAAATAATGGGGGTTAGATTTTATAATAATGTTTTTTGGATTCTACTAACTGACCTCTTTGCTGAATCTCTTATCAGGGGCAAGAAATCTGTTGCCTTGGCTGTTGATGGTTGGGTTTGCGCTTCCCCCAATGGCGTACATCTCCCAATGGGTGTAGTCATTGTTGACCACATGGAAGTAGCCATGCCTACATCTGCAAACGTGAAAAGCCACCCAAAAATTAAAATCACAAAAAATTCAAACCTCTTAATTAAACAAATAATATGGGCCCACCCTCCCTAATTAGTAATTACCCATAAAAAAAAATAATATCTCCCACCTCATATCTCTATGCCAAAGGCCAAAAGCACTTTTGGCACCTAATTCTAACCCTAATTAACTTTAATTAAATTATAATTAAGTTAAATTCGAATTTTTAACTGGGGCAGTGTTCAAAAAAGTGCTCAGTAGTACAACTCTATATATGCATAACAGGTGTCAGCCTATGTTTGGTTACACATCTATAATTTGGACCAATATACCACACCACATGCTACTAAGTGAGAAAATTCATCCAATAACACTAGTCAAAAAAAGCATTTCCCTGTTCCTATATGTCTTTTTTCAACCTCTCTTTCTTGGAAAAAGACACAGATATTCAACTTTAATTTGTTATCTTCTTTTTTTTAAAGAAAAGTAAAATTTTTTTATACCTTGGCATTCTTTGAACGAGACCTTCTCCAAAGTGGTTAAAAGCAATGGTGACCTGCATGTTCTTGTCCTGTGTATAGGAGTCGCTGTGGCCCAACAACATGACCTTATCGTGGTGCGTCATGTAGTTGTTCGACAGCGTGATGGCTGTGGACCCATGAATCGCATCGATCAGACCGTCCTGGCAGTTCGACAGCGAGCAGTGGTCCACCCAGACGTGGCTCCCACCGAAGATCGACACGCCATCGCCGTCCGATATCGTCCTCCACCCGTAGTGCCGTGGGGAGTCCCGCACCATAGCGTTCCCCCCGGGTTTGCAGTCGTGAATGTTAAGCCCGTGGATAATTATGTTGGTAACAAACTGAATGGTAATGCAGGGCCCACCGGCAATGTGGACGCTGGCCCCACGCCCGTCGATTGTCTTGAACGAGTTCATGATCAGCTCCTCCTTGAGCTTGATCACCATGTCCCGGGCGAAGATGATCCACAGCGGCTCGTCCTGGATGACCGCGTGCCGGAGAGTCCCCGGCTTCGGGTTCACCACGTCGTTGTCGCTCGAGTCGGTGACGACGTAGATTTTCCCGTCCCTTCCTCCTACGGCATTCTTCCCGAACCCAATCGCGCAATCCGCCAGCCTCTGGCGGTTCTTCTCCCAGTTCGGGTCACACCGCCAGCAGTCATCGATCGGGTTTCCCGTTCCGCATGAGAGATAACCTAAATTCCTCCGAGACACCGAGGCATTGATGCTCCTGTAAATAAAAAAAAAATTAAACATTACCCACATTAGTATTACAACATATTATTATCATACAAAACTGTCATATCACAATGTGATTTTTTTTTTAATATTTTTTTACCGGTGAACTTCCCCCACGACTCGTTCAGGGTCTGGAATGGGCGAGGAGTGGACAGTCAGGATTTGGAAGGAGAAGAGGAAGACAATGAGAGTGAGCAGTGAAGGAATTAGGGATGTTGAAGCCATTTTCTTTTTCTTTCTTTTTCTTCTTGTTTGCTCTGCTTCTTTTCTCCGCTAATGTGAAAGAAAGAAGAGAAAATAAAGGAGAGAATGGGAGTGGGAAAAGATGAATGGAGGGAGGCGGGTATATAAAGAGATTAAAGCCGGGTTAATTGGCGTGATTAAACTACACAAGTGGGCCCCAGGTGTGCTTCGTGATTTCTGGTTTTACGGGATTCCATTTCGGCAGTTGTGGCCGTTAAGCAAGCTGCAAGCCTTGCATAAAGGTAATATTATACAATAATACATATGTCATATATATATATATATATATATATTTCCCTTTTAGATGGAAAACGAAACTCACTACTGAGTTTACGGGACTTAACTATTCATTGGAAAGGACGTACTCCAGGGGTATATTGGTTCTTTCCCTTTTTAATTTCTCTACGATAACAATAGCAGTATTTAATTATTAATGTTTGTTATTTTCATTTCTGAGAAGGACAGAATTGGTAAGAAAATTTAAAAAAAAAGCTTGAAAGTTGGACACCAAAAGAGAGAGTATTTAACTACCGTTACATCATTATTTATGCCGTTGTTTTTTGGGTGTATTTATTTTCTTAACTATGTTATGAATTATGTGGCCATTTGCATGGAAATTGTGACAATATAAGATTGATAACTTATTCGTTATAACAGAACAATTGGTAGAACATTTAATTTGATTATAATTAAAGTGAAGATGAGAGACTGTTAAAATATAAAATTATTGTTAGCCAACTTTCTAACAGTTTAAGTTTTTGGGATGGATTGATAAACTAACATGGTATCAGAGCGGGAGGTCTTGAGTTTAAACTCCCGTAATTACACTATTTATCCCCATTTAAATTGTCTCATGTGTTGGGTCTTTAATATATCTTGGGCTTAAATATTTACGTATTGGGCTTTCTAATTAATTTACTCACACGATTGTCTATTGTCTAACCCACACGTGAAAGATAATGTTAAAATATAAAATTATTGTTGACTCACTTCTTAACAACTTAAATTTTTGAGATAAATTGATAAACTATAGAGACAATCATACAAAATCTCCGATTTTGGAGGATAATTGCGATTCGCACATGCCAAAGTCGCTCTCAGTCCAATTTAATATTAAATATTCCAATGCTTTCCTTTGTTTACGTTAATTATGTTTGTCTTTCCTGAGGGGGAAAAAAAAAAAGAAAAAAGAAAAGTAGATTATATTTGTCTGATCACTTTCACAAATGCTAATACGGTAATATGCCAAGTAAGTCGTTGATGGAATCTAACGGAAAGATTTGTATTTTACACCGTCCTTTTTATTAACATTATATATATAAACTTTACAGATTATGATCTCAAAATTTGTATACATGTAGTATATATGAGGCCCAGAGGAATATTATTTATATATAATAATTCATGTAATAATGTATTATGCAAAAATTAAAAAAATTCAAGCTCTCAAGCCTAATAAATGGAACACCAACACAAAGTCGTTGGTTTCAAACATTTAGGGGATGTTTATTTTCTGTATTCGTCCATGATTCTGAATCACGATTCATGATTCTCTAGTGTGATTTTTTCTCATAAAAAACACACGTAAAACGAGAATAATTCTGAATCTATGAACTAAACGTCCTCTTAGGCACCAAAAACACCTGCCTTTTTTTTCTGTTTCTGTTTTTCTTGTTGATGTTTGTTACACAAAAATATACACACACAGATATACAAATATATATATATATATATATAGATATATGTGTATATGATATATGGTATTAAATTCTCCACCGCATGCATGGCGTACTTTAATTTATACAAGTACGTACACAAAAAAAATGGAGTTTGTAACTAGAAGTAGGGCTGCTTTTAAAGATGATGCGATTTCAGGTAACGTTCAGTTCACTTCTCTAAATGCTTTGTCGCGCTCCAAGCTGCCAAAGACAGAGACACTAAACTTTGTTGAACAAGCAAAAACATAAGCATATATTGGTCACTGTTCCCTCTCTTGCTCTATGTCTTTTATTATAATTTGTTTCTCTTTTCTTTTTTTTTTTTTTTTTTTTTTGAAAAAAATTATTTCCCATCTTTGGATTTAATGGGGCCCCACCAATTTTTCTCATAATGCATTTAAAAGTCTTTATTTTTTTTTTATTAAATTCAATAAAATAAGACGTGGGTTTCAACTTTCATGCACTAATGATGAACATTATTAAGATAGACAGCATGCTCAAGAAGTCATTGCAAACACCAAGGTGACTTAAAATTAAACAGCGTAGTTGTTCAAAATGGGTATGATTTTATTGCACTTCATAACAAGTATTATTTATTTATTTATTTATTTTCAGTTAGAGATAATGTTCTTAAGATATCATGGCAACAACATTGGTTTGCTCTGTTTAAGAACAAGCATATTGGACCAATTTTTTCAGAACCACAAGACTTTGGCATGTAATTTCCCCCAATTAATTGAAACATCAAATTCGAACCAATATTAATGTCCGTGACAAGAGCACATGCATTTGCCTGAAAAATCAAACCTCCAAGAAAAGCTTGTAGGCCCAACAATTCTCTCCAATTTTCCCTTTTATATTATTTCTCAAATTTCTATTTTCCACACTTTTTTAACATTATTAAAAATTTCTCTCTGGCCGCAAACTCCGGCGAAATTTCACAAAACAAAACAGAAAATAAATAAATAAATAAATAAATAAATAAATAAGGACTACGAGCTTTATGCTGACATGGCAAAATGGAGACCTCTCGAGCCGCCACTTGTCAACGACAGATCTCAGACACATGGGCCGTGAGATGGGCCGTGGTATCCGTCAATTTGGCTGACTAGGGCTCACCTCACTCTAGTGAAAGCAACGTCCACGCAGATTTTATTCCTTGCCTATCCTCTGCTAAGATCCCATCCCTCCAATATGGATTTGACATTAATCAGAGCCGTTTATCACGTAAGTGGGGAATTTAGATTTGATGCTTTATATAAAGGGAAAAAAGGTTTGTAGGGCAATATCAACGTGAAGGTCTTTGTTAATCGGTTAGGGTAGGGCTAAAATAAAAAGGCATTTCCATGTTAGTTGGTCTTAATTGTTTAAGAGAGAACCTTTTTTTTTTTATTTATTTTTTAAATTTTGATTTTGGGTTTATGCATATTAGCTGGCGAATGAAAACAACTGGACAACCTCTTTCATCCACTAAACACGTGGCGGCCAAGTAATTTGACCACTTGGCAGCTTCTCGTAGCCAATGGTTTTTCTTAGAAGCACATGGGAGGTGATCCTGTTGAGCAAGCAATTTCACATCAAATCAAAGATTTTATTAATCGTTTCGATGGATTTTTGGGTCGTAATTTTCCAAGTTTAGCTGCATATTTTATGGGATTAGTTTGTTTTTTTTTTTTTCTTTTAAAAAAAGTCAAATTGTGTGTACATTATGTACAATAAGTCATTATTCACTTCACAGATTTGAGTTTTTAATTTAAGTTGAGATGTGATATTTTTTGAGAATTTTTCACTATAGTAAAAAAAGTTAAATGTGACATTTTCTAAAAATTTATTACTGTAAAAACTTAAAACTAAAAATTTAAATCGTTAAAATAAATGAGGCTTAAATTTTCGTGGTAAATTAGTAGCTGAAAAGTTTACATCTGACTTTTTGGACTATTAGGGTCAATTTTTCTTTATTAATTAATGTATCGGATGTTGGTATAGACAATTTTTTTTTTTTTTTTTTTGGGGTAAGAAAATGCGACCGACAGTTTTATTTTTGCAATTTTTGCATGAAGAGGAATTGCAAATTAATTGGCTTATATTGTGCATAGTAAAATGGTCATGATCAATCATCAATGTGTATTTAGATTTAGAGAAAGTTACACTTATTGGCTGCAGATTCGACTGTGGGACTATTGTGAACACCGGGTGGACACAGGAGCTACAGTACCACACACCACTAATTACAGCCACATGATTGAGTGGGGGCTATATATACACACATACATAGATATATAGATATATAGATATATAGATATAAGTTAATTTCCTTTTATTGTACCTTCCATGTACTTTTTCAAAGAGAAGCTTCTCACTCTCCGGCATTTATAATGGTACTGGCTGATGAAGATGATTACATTTTTTTTTTTTTTTTGAGAGAGAAGATGATTACATTTTTGCACCTAACAATTTGGGTTTTGGCTGGTTTTTCATAAAACCAAGTTTTGACAAAAACAATGCTTATAAAGGACTACATATATTGTTTTAGCTAGTTCTAAAGGTGCTCTGTAGCTTCCATCTCTGAATTAATGATTTATGATATAGAAGTTAATTTGGGACATGGTTGACCACTTGGCAGTAATAAAGCTCATAATTAAGAAAGAGCCAATAAGACAAAGTTAGGTTCATATAATTGTATATGGTTAACGCGTCAATCAAACTAATGCCTTCAACTAAATTTGGTTAACTCAATTATGAATCTGTTGTGTGTCTGTGTGTCTACTTACATTATTTATGTGCAAATATGTATTTAGAATTAGATAATCCAATTTATTATTATTGAGAATAATAAAAGAAAAAAACGAAGAAAAGCAAACGAGGTAAGTACACACAAAATGTATAGTATTTTATCATTAGAGGGTTTATGTTCACTCTCAACAATGGTAGAATTTCAATATGATTTTATGCCTCTCAAACTCTTCAGATGTATTTGAAACTCGTTCTAAAATGATTTTGTTGTAATGTTTGGTTCATGGATTCAAAACTATAATTCATAATCATTCTCGGTTTACGTGTATTTTTTGTGAGAAAAAAATACTGTAGCGAGTTACGAATCATGATTCGCACCATGACATGAATCCTCATACTAAACACCCAAAACGTTTTCAATCTCAGACAGAAATCATTTGTGAAAATGCGTTTAGTAGTTTTATCAAGAGATTATTTTTCAGTATAAAAAAAAATCAAGTCATGTTTCTCTCTCTCTACTCGAGAGAGGAGAAAACATAAACAAAAAATGAAAAACGACTAAAAATCGTTTTTCATTTCTTTCCCATTTTATACTAAATCAAAAAATCATTTTTATTTCAGTTTTTTGTCTTTAATTGTGCTAAACGTCGTTTCTCTCCTATTTTCATTTTTTATTTTTTAAAAAATGTGAAAAATAAAAACAAAAATAACTCCAAACACAGCCTTTGTGTTTATCTTTCTAATCCTAAACCGAAAATGAGCATCCTCAGTGTAAGTAAAATTAGGACAATAATAAATACACAAAGAAAAATTAAATCATCAATTTGCATACTAATTCTATATTAGCGCAATAATTAGACTCCATACAATCAATAAATATAGGTACATATGTACATACGTATGTCCATATAATTTATTTATTAATTTTATTCAAAATATCTGTGTATCATTTTAAAGGATTGTACTTAGTTAGCATCTACAGCACATACTTGGTACATTTAAACAATCCATCTCTTGGGACGAGCTCTTTGCAGCCACATTTAAAATAAACGCATAATCTCGTACCTAATCACATCCCATGTAAGATTAAGATTCGGGCCTTGTTATTTATCTAGCAAATTATCTGGTTTGGCAGACACAATCCTTTCTCTGGCATTCATCAGTTTGCCCATAATGCAAGATAATGGTGACTTTATAAGCATGCTGCATGCACAATCTGTAAAATATATATATACATGTACATATATACATATATATATATATATCTTATATAACATGGATAAAATATTCTGATGTGGGTTGCATGTGGAGGATTTTGTAAATTTTTTTTTTAGTGATATGGAATAGCACAATTAGTCTCTGTACAAATGACCATGGTTAGGTGTCAAACGCTACTTCTTTTTAAGATCACTTGCATGGTTCAACCCATGTGTTTTCTTGTCATGTAAAAAGTGACACAATCATATAAGATCACCAGGTGGGAATGGCAATAATAATATCATGTGTTGTTGTAACACTTTATGTTACTTAGAGGAGAGGACTAGTTTATAAGCTAGATAGAGACCAAAATCATTTCAAGACTTTGACTTCTTGCTTACGTATCTGCAGGGATGATTTTATCTAATTAACTTTACCCTCTTACCAATCATGGTGTTGAGCGCGACTTATTATAAGTGTGAAAAATGTCATGATTACATGTCATGGTAATGAAAAACCAGAACCTAAACTAAATCTAAAGAAATGGTAGCGTCAATTTTTTTGTCACTTTCTATATTTATTGTTTGACATGTGATTTCACTATATCATTTTTTATTTAAATACTATTAGAGTTTACGTGTCAAAAGAGTAAATGTAAAAGTAATAAAAAAAGTGACGCTAGCATTTTTGTCAAATCCGAATCCACATCCTTTTTTTTTAAGTTTGTTTCATGATGAGCTCTTTTCTTTTGCTTTTCAATATTAAGCTATGGTTCATCATTGTCAAGTTTGGTCATGCATGGACCAAAACTAAACTCTGGGAGTTTATTAAAGTTTGAACAGGTTGGCAAACCGTTTCAGTTGGGCCCTTGTTGCAATACAGCAAGGCCCACTGACATTAGCAAGTTAGCCCATACGTAGCTATAACTCATGAACATATTTAATTCAAGAGAAATAGTAAAAAATAGGTCAATATAAAAAGTTTAAGAAAGTATATAAGTTAATTTTTAATTATAGAAATTATTAAGTCATAACTTATTAAGTTATGATTCATAACCATATAAGTTATGGACAAACTTGTCAAGTTATGGTTCATAACCGGTCAAGTTATGGACAATTATGAATAATAACTTGTCAAGTTATGGTTCATAACCAGATAAGTTATGAACGAAAATAATAATTTGGCCTATTTATTAACTTATGTAAACTATTAGCCTATTAATTTTAATTCATCTCAAATTTTAGTCTATTTTCCTCTTTCTCCCTTAATTCAACTTATGCATATATAAATAACTTAATTTATGTATAAGTACTCTTAGCATTTTGTTTTTGGATCAAATATTTGATAGCAACTTATGCTAGAACTTAGATTTATCAAGTCACACAATAATGTTTTCTACCCGAAAAAAAGTCACACAACAATATGGCACAAGCGTGTATCCCCAAATATAGGGAAATCTAGAGGTTCTCTTCCTTTTTATTATAAATGCATAAAGATTTGCTCTTTCTTCTAGCTACAAATCTTAACACTAAAAATTATTTATTCACTTTCTCTTGTATATCTCTATCTATAAGAAGAGAGGATGGGAGTACAGAAATTGTACTTCAACCTTACCAATCTAATGGTTGAAACTTACTCATTTTTCACTTTACTTGAATCTAATGGTTTAAATTTAGTCCATTTGACTTGCTTAGTCTTCTCACACCTCACACTCTTACACCACATCTCCTTTTCTAATTTTATCTTCATAACTAATTATATATAGAGAGTAGATCATGCATTTGTTTCTTCAACCATTTTTGTGATTATATAGAATATAACTTTGTTGATTTTTCTTCACCATATTTTCAATTTTATAACGTTTACATCATCATTATAAAGAATATGATTTTATTTTAGATTTTTGGCACAACTGGTCTCTGAACTTGTCGTGGTTTAACAAATTGCTCTCTGAATTTTTAATTTTGGTAAGTTGCTCCCGAACTTGTAAATTTGTTGCAATGTGCAACATGTAACTAAATTTGCTTAAATTATTTATTAGATTTAAGAGATTAAAAGTTGAGATATTATAATATTTGTGTTACATTTGAATTAGAATGTTGAAACCTTTAGTTGAGCGTACTTTTTTAACACCAATTTAACACAATCATCATCAAAATAGAGTATATTGCAACAACTTTACAAATTGAGGGGGTAATTTTCCAAAATTAAAAATTTAGAGGATAATTTATTAAACACCGATAAATTTAGAGGGTAAATGTTTTAAAAGCTCTTTTATTTTTTAATTTGAAAACAGTCATGGGTGAGATTTTTTTTTCCCTTCTTCTTCTAAAGTCATAGGTTAGTTATATTTATTTACGTTTGTATTTCTACAGTTGAAGAGGTAAATGCCATACAAGTTCACCTTCAAGTTAAATTATAATTTTTTTTTATATATTTTCATGATAATTGTATTGAACATTTATTGTTAATCATACTCAATAGTTTAAGATGGAATTATAGATAAGGTAAAAAAAAAAAAAAAAAAAAGCATTGCTAACAGGGAACGTGACACGTTCCTAAAAAAAAAAAAAAAGAGATTTTTTGATACGTCTGGTGTACCGATAAGTCAAGTTTTTCTAACCTTTCGATCTACGTACTTTTTAACAAATAAAAAAGTAACATATCGATATATTGACGCACCGGAAAAGGTCCAAGCTACACTGGGGGGCAGTGTTCTTAATTTTTCTTGTAAATACATTAGTGAAATATTCCAACTCAATTAGTGTATCCGATATGTAATTAAAAAGAAAAATAGAGATTTTTTAGTACGTCTGGTGTACCGATTAGTCAAATTTTTCTAACCGTTCAATCTATGTACTTTTTAACGGACAAAAAATTAACCTACTGATACATTGACGTGTCGGAAAAGGTCTAAACAAAGGTCCAAGCTGCACTACTTAATAATAACACTATTATACAGTACATAAGTTTTGTTATCAAATATTTCAAAATGACATTTACAATTTGCTTTTGTTTGGAATTCTATACGTTTAATAATTTATTCATGCAAATATTGTTTCACGTGTGTGAATCATTAACTTAAATGAAATTTTTTTGTAAGAAAAAACCCAGTAACAAAACTGTTTAAACTATGAAACAAACATCCCAATGTCAAAGATATTAACAATCTCTTAACATAACAATGATATGTGAAAAAATGTAAGAACAAGTTGTCCATTAATTACCCTTATAGTTGCAATATTACGTTATAAGAGCCTGTTTAGTTTGCTGATTCGAGTTTAGATGTGACTTTATGTGAGAGCTTTTCACTGTAGCAAAAAAGTTAGATGTGATTGTTTTTAAGAGTTTTTTACTGTAATAAAACTCAAATTTTAAACTCGAATCGGTTATATAAATGAGGTCTAAATATTATACACACATACATACATATGACTTTTTGTATGGGCCAGACTGATAGATACAACTCATTTTGAACACTAACAATCTCTTAACATAACAATGATATGTGAAAATTTGTAAGAACATGTTGTCCATTAATTTACCCTTATAGTTGCAATATTATATTATAAGAGCCTGTTTAGTTCACTGATTTAGTTTTTAATTCGAGTTGATATATGATTTTATGTGAGAGTTTTTCACTGTAGTAAAAAAATTAGATGTGACTATTTTTAAGAGCTTTTTATTGTAATAAAACTTAAATTCTAAATTCGAATCGGTAAAATGAACGAGACCTAAATATATACACATATACATACATATGACTTTTTGTATGGGCCAAACTTATAGATACAACTCATTTTGAACACTAACAATCTCTTAACATAACAATGATATGTGAAAATTTGTAAGAACATGCTGTCCATTAATTTACCCTCATAGTTGCAATATTACATTATAAGAGTGTGTTTAGTTCACTATTTAGTTTTTAATTCGAGTTAAAATATAATTTTATTTGAGAGCTTTTTACTGTAATAAAAAAATTAGATGTAACTATTTTTAAAAACTTCTTACTGTAATAAAATTTAAATTTTAAACTCAAATCAATAAAATGAACGAGATTTAAATATATATCCAGCTACATACAAGACTTTTTGTACGAGCTAGACTGATAGATACAACTCATTTTGAACACCAAATATATTCAAGAAATTTGACAATAAATTCACATTTCACTGGGATTATATTGTATCAATGAAACTGGCAGTGCTTTTGTGTTGACAAACTGAGTTGAGTTGGGCCCGAGGCGAATTTATAGTGTATGAATAGTGTACAGATTGACAAGCCTTGTACGACGGACGATTCAGAAATCAGAAAATGTGTGAAGTTATGAACGCTGGTAGACAGGTCTGTTGGCTCTGTGCCATTCATTGCAGTGTTTAGAAACAGTGAAAAATTATGAAAATGGCATTGGCGAGTGCCATTGGAAAAAGATGGTGAAATTGCCACTTTAATGACGACGTTAAGACCCTTTTAATTAAATCGCCCGTCGACCAAGGTCCATTTCTTTTTGTTTGTCGGGAAAAAGATCAGGAAAGTGAACATAGCACTACGTAACATGTTTAAAGTGGATCTGCAATGTAACAGGTTTAGATGAATTTTTTTCCTCACTTAAGGGGACAAATAAACGCTTGGTCACAAGAGTAATCCAAATCGTACCACATAGCACGGCATGGCTTTTTTTATTTTTTTTTATTTTTTTAACTCAGTGATTTGGTTTATGGTATAATTAGGGTTCGTTTGGTTTATGAATTCAAATCATGTGATTTGAATCATTTTCGATTTATGTGTATTTTTTATGAGAGAAAATACTATAGCGATCATGAATCATGATTCGAATCAGGAATTCGAATCTAGGAACCAAGCATCTCCTTAGTACTTAACAGAATGGTGTTGTTTAGTTTGCCACAATTAAATTAACCAAGGCACATTGCATGTTTTCAATATTGTGATTTTTGAAATATAATATTTTTCATGATTTTAAATATGTTACTATTAGGTTTTACTATTTACCGATACCTTATATGATAGATTTCATATAAAGTTATGGCATTTTTAATAATAAAAAAATATAATTAATTAAGATGATTTTAATGAAACTCAAGTATAATGAATTGAGTTTGTTTATTTGTATTTTTTGAGTTCATATTTTAATTTGAATTTAGGTCTATTTGAGTATGAGTTGGGACTCTAATTTGAGTTTGTGTTTAGATGCGTATATGAGTTATGGTTTGAATTGAGAATCTATTTGAGTTTGTATTTGCGTGAGTCAAAACTTAAATTTGTATTTGATAGTATTTTAATAAAAACTCAATGGTGATGACAAATTTTAATATGGTATATGGGTGATGTTTTATTTGTCTATTCGTTGTGAACGCATAGAAAAATATTGGAATTCAAACGAAAAAGTTATGGCGTTTTTTAAAATAGAAAAAATATTGTTCATTAACTTGAGGTTGAGTTTAAGAACTTGAGTTGAAGGGAGAATTTGATCTCAGATTTTAGCTCTAAACTTAAGTTAAAACTCAAGTTCAAACTCAAATTTTATAAACGAATATTAACTTAAATAAAGTTGTAACTTGAGTCAAACTTTTTTTAAATTAGAATGTAAATTTAAAATTATATAGTACTTAAAAGATTTATTTTTATCATGTTTTTTTTCATAAAAAAATAAAAGGAAAATTTTGCAGTAAGAGAAAGGATACCCATACCAATAACATTGTTTTGAACATTCATATTTTCATCATTAAAAAAATGAATAAATACTTATTTTTATGTGATTTTAACATAGCCCGAAGTTTAGAATTGTAGTATATTGATATTATACAATTTCTTTTTTAAGAGAATATTATACAATTTTTTTAGTAGAATATTACACAACTTCAATCCGTTAGGATTTTATAAAATTCATTCTCAAGTTTTTTCGTATTAAACGTCTATTTAGCAGAGTTTTTAATTTTATTTAGTTAGCAAAAGAAAAAAAAATTAAAAGTTGTGATTTTTTAATAAGTATTTGAGATCATATTTTTAAAAGATCTTAATTGGTCAAAATGGTTCTTAAATTTTCTAATAAACGAAAAAATATTAGAATAAAATTTATAATAATTTTGAAATTGTTAGGATGATCTTAAGAAGTTCTATGGCTTTTTAAAAAAGTTTATAGTTAGTCACAAAATTAGAATTCTAAAATAAGCACTTTTAAATAGGGCCGACCATTTCAGATACGACACGAAAACGACACGAGATAAATGGGTTTAGACCGCACGATTATTAATTGGGTCGTTAACGGGCTGACACGAATAACACGAAAATAAACGGGGTTGGATTCGTGCCAGCCCGTTTAACACGCTTAACTCGTTTAGTTATACGGGCCATAATCGGGCCGACACGACACGAACCGACCCGTTTATTAATATATAAATATAAATATATTTATATTTTTTTTAAGATAAAACCCTAGCTTCTCTAATTCTCTTTTTCTCATTCTCTCATTCTCTCTCATTCTCTCATTCTCTCATAACCCGTTTTATTTATATTCTCTTATTTGCATGAAGGGTGTTTGATAAAAGGGTTAACTTAATTTAACACTCTAACTTTTAAATAAGTTATGGCATGTTGATAAAATTACAAAATGCTAATGGACTTGTAGATGGTTGATTACAAAGTGCTAATGGATGATTTGTAATGGATAAACCTAAACTTTAAATATGTTTTATGCTTTATGCACTTAAATATGCCAATGGACTTGTAGATGGTTGATTATGTTTTATGCACTTAAATTTTCAAATATTTGGTTATGTTTTCAAACTTATTTAAATGTACTTGGTTATGTTTTCAAACTTCTTTAGATGTTTAGTAATTGGTATGTTTTGAAACATATGTCATAAGTGATGTTTTAGATATTTTAATGTATGTTGGCTATTATGCATGATTTTAACTATAAGTGATATTAAGTAGTCAATTAATATAGTTTTGAATACAATATAAAATTCACTATTTTTGCTAGTTGGGTCATAAACGTGTTTTTTTTTTTTTTGTGTCGGCCCGTCACGACCCGTTTAATAATCGTGTTCGCGTGTCGTGTTAACCGTGTTATTAGCGTATCGTGTTCGTGTTTGGGTTTTTGACATGTTTATTAATCGTGTCGTGTTCGTGCTCTCTATAATCGTGTCGTGCCGTAATCGTGTCGGCCCGAACACGGCCCGAGAACACGAATTGCCAGGCCTACTTTTAAATAGATTTTAAAATTTGTACCATAGTTTTATAGTTTCGTTAAGATATTATAAACTTCATTTTGACAGCTTTATTATTTATTAGACAATTTAAAAATTATTTTGACCCATTAAGCTCTTTGGTTCTAAATACTTACTGAAAAGCTGAAGTTTTTACTTCTCTTTTTGTAGCTTCTCCACTGCCACATCTCTCACCTTAGTCGCCGTATGAGATCTCACAGATCATGGAGGAGATTTTTGACCTCTGTGGTGTCTTTTGCTAGAGATTCGTCCCCGCCCCCTTCCTTCACGACGTCGCCATGGACTCTTCCTCCTTGTCTCCTCTATGCTAGCACCTATTTCGTCAATGGCACGAGATCTACGTTGGGGGATCACGACGCCATCGTGGACTGCTCTTCCATGTCTCATCTATCTACTGGTACCTCTCCGTTAACGACACAAATTCATAAATAATAGTCTATTAATAACTTAGGATTAAGATCATTCTATATATAACAATTGGTAGACTCAATTAGAATTTCTATACTTAATAGAAATTATCAGAATTTCATATTGTGTCTATTTTCTTGTTCCACATAATCTCATTATGCGTAATACACTTATTTAATTTCTCACCATATTAATAGTGCGGATAACACCGTTCCATTCTGAATGAGAATGACATGTATTAATAATGTTTTAGTTAAATAGTCTGAATTTTAAATAAATTCATTATGAATATTATTTTAATTATTGTCTTTAAATATTATCCTCTCACATTTAACACTCATATATAATATTTAAAGTTACATAAATAATCATAAAATTTTAACTTATTCATAAAATATTAATTAACATATACATATTAAATAATGAATAAACTCTTTTATTAGATAAATAATAAATATTTTATTATATCTCATACTTTTAAAATACTATTATTTATAAATTTAAATACATAATTTTAGGATTGGTCTTAAGTCCGGCACACATAAAGTGGCTGACTGATCCGGTCAAATAATTATGGCTGTTTGATTGGAAATTGAACGGTTGGATTGGAAATTGAGAAACAAAACCCATATCCCCTTTCTCAAACGCACGAGTGAGCACACCAAATTTTCTCTCGACCTCCTCGACCTCCCTCGAGCTTCCTGGAGCTCCGTCGACGTCCTCCGCATCCACACCGGCGCCGCGAGTTCCGACAGGCAGACGAGGCCACGTTCCGACAACTCCCACAAGCAAACCCATCCACTTGTATCTCCTCCTCCACCGACGACATTTCTTCTCTCGTCAAAGACGACAACGCATTGAGAGCTTGTGAATTAGCAGAGAAATAACATCCTCTTTACAAATTTCCTCCATGAAGTCGCGAAACTTGCTCGGCATTCGGCTCAACCTCTCCGTCTCCCAAAATCATACATCTCATTGTCGCAAAATTCTTCTCAACTTCCTCCAAAGCCTGAAACGACCACACGAATTATACGATCAAAAACCTAACCTTTACACTAACAGATTGCGAAAATTAACACAAAAATATTTCCATCAATGGGAAATGCAATAGCAACGGAACACAAAAAAATCACGAATTCTCTCAGTTGCGGATTTGAACTCATCAAAACGTGAAATTGAATAAGGAAAATCGGTGATCGGAAAATTCATCGGTAAAAAGAGTTACATTCTCGAGGGATTTAACTTCGACGACGGTCTTGGTATCGAGAGCGGCGAGGCTGTCCCTGATGGGTTTTGGGCCTCGACGGCTTGAAGAACGAGAACGACATCGGAGAAACCGCCGGAGAAAAGCTTCAAGGTGGTCCGCTCGGCCGGCGTTTACCGTTAGCTTCTAGAAGCTTTTTCTTCTTCTTCTTCTTCTCTCTCTTAGTGTCGATCCATGATCGTCCTCCTTCTCACTTTTCCAATTTCCACCATTTCAATTTTCGACCTGATATTGGAATTTTTGTCTCCTTTGTTTTTTCTAAAAAAAAAAAAACAAAAGAGAGAGAGAGAGAGACAAAGCAGTGGCAGTGTTCACAAACGACATCGTTTGTGTTTGGCAATCCGATTTAAAAGTGTTTTTATAACTTGAAATACAATAAATCAATCATTATACATATTTTTTAGCTATATATTTACGTAATTACTATAAAACGCCGTCGTTTAATAGTATATGCAATATATGTTTCTGAAGGCATAAACCAACGTCAGTTTATGTAAAACGTCGTCGTTTAATAATTGGCATAAACCGACGTTGGTTTATGTAAAACGACGTCGTTTAATAGATGATGCAATAATATGTTTCTGGAGGCAAAAACCAACGTCGGTTAATGTAAAACGCCGTCGTTTAATGTTAATGGAAGGCAAAAACCAACGTCGGTTAATGAAAACGCCGTCGTTTAATGTTAAAATCAGTATTACGTTTCTGAAGGCAAAAACCAACGTCGGTTAATGGAAGGCAAGGCAAAAACCAACGTCGGTTTTTGTAAAACGCCGTCGTTTAATATTAAATGCGATATATGTTTCTGAAGGCAAAAACCAACGTCAGTTTTTGTAAAACGCCGTCGTTAATGTTTCTGAAGGCAAAAACCAACGTCGGTTTTTGTAAAACGCCGTCGTTTAATATTATATGCGATATATGTTTCTGAAGGCAAAAACCAACGTCGGTTTTTGTAAAACGCCGTCGTTTAATAATTGCCATAAACCAACGTTGGTTTATGTAAAACGATGTTGTTTACATTATTTCTTAATTTAGAGTACGTCAAAACTATCCGAAATTCTTCATAAACGCTCGACACATTGGGTGCGTGTGGAATTGATTCCAAAACGTTGTTTTTTTTTTTTGTACGAAAATGAAAATGAAAATGTGTTTAGTATCATTTTTGAAGTATTTCAGAAAAATCCTTTGGTAGTTTTATTTAGATATTGATTACAGTTTTAAAAAACACTGAAAATGCGTTTGGTTGTTTCAATTGTCAAAAACATGTAATAATAAATTAAATATATTAAATAAATAACAGTATATACAACTTTACATATAAATATATACACGAAACACATATAAATATACACACTTCAACATAAATGTACAAGTGCCGTTCTGATCAGGTACTTTTCAAGTGTCTGACCAGAGACCTTGCCCATAATTTTAATTCTACTATAATATTTTTTCTCTTATAAAAATTTAAATTTTAAAAATTATAATCAAATTTGCTAATTTAAACCTGAATTTAAATATATATACACCAAAGTGCCCTTACTTCCGACAATAAAAATGGAAGGTGATCTAGCGTTTAGCATTGTACACTGTACAGTGCTAGCTAAAAAGGTAAAGGTTGTCTAAAATATCTCTCTGTAAAAGTGACGTCTCAGTACTCAGTTTTTTTTACAGCTTATCTCTATCTGTCCGATTCAGTCATTACAGCGGAGCGGCGCCGCTCAGTAGCCCTACAACGCATTTTTCAGTTTTTTTAAAAAGCCAAGCATCTTCTCGTGAAGGCGTTTTACCAGCCTTTTCAAATGGGTGAAACGGTCATTTCACATTTATGTCGCAATCTGATTTTGTCGTCCAGTTAAACCCCCAAACAGTCTTCGGAAAGCCTTCCACTTTTTCTGAACAGCTGTTTGTGCTCCACACGACAGCTTCTCTTCGAAAGACCGCCAATTCCCAGTCGCGTGCTTTACACGCTCTTCTAGCAAGGGTGGGAGTACACGACAAAAAGGCAAATAGATAAGGATTTTTTATTGTTTGATTCCTCAACCAACCGAACTAACTGAAACGGCCGACGACGAAATACCGAAAGTGCCCCTCGTGGCTCTCTGGCCGAGAAAACTAAAAAAACTCTGCTCTCTGGCAGAGAAAAAAACTGGGAATTTCTGACCAAAGTTCTCTCTTTCTTTCTCTCTCTATCTCTCTTGTTTCTCTCTCTAACATTCTGTGGACAGACAATGGCGTGTGACAGTACCCTTCGCATTTATGACATTTACTACTTTGCCACTTGCCCCTTCCCCCACCGTTCATCCCTCGTCATCTCCTCATCTCTCTCTCTCTTTCTCTCTGATTCTGAGCTCAACCACCAAGGACACTGCTCTAGGGTTAGGGTTTTCTTCTCCGCTTTCTGCGCTGCCCAGTTTGAAAAAAGAAAAATTAAAAAAACTTCGTCAATTTCGAAGCTGTATTTAATTTTTATGGATTGTTCCTATTCCTGCTCTGAAGGTAATGGGAATTTGTTGGTATTTCCGAGTTTGTCCGTTCCTGAATTGTTTTTTTGCGTGATTTTATCCCACATTTTGAAATTCTAGATTCCTTCTTTGACTTTCTCTTTCTTTGGACCTCTCTCTCTCACTCGCTCTCTCTCTAGAATTCTGTCCAGTAGTGCTTGAGCTGTTAAAGGAAGGTTTTTGGTGGATTTTTAAGTTTGAGAGTTTGTGATTCTTCTGGGTAATGGGGTTTTTTTTCTGGGTTTTATGTAATCCAATGGTGATCAAAAAGAACAAAAAGTGAGTTTGTTGTGTCACTAAATTCTATGGTGTGCTACATTGTGTTTTTTCCTTTTTGTTTCTGAGAATTTGATGCCCCCCATTTCAGTAAGTAATACAATGTAGCTATTTTTTTTTTTGAATTTCTGATCATTCCTTTTTAGTGAAGAACTTTGTTTGTGTTGGGAATTTTAAGCCAAAATGTTTAGAATTAGGTGTTGTTATTATTTTTTAAGCGATTGATGATGATGAATTTGACAGTGGTGTTGTTATTATTGCTTTGTCCAGGTGCATATCTTTGTGGGCCCTGAAAACTTGAGTTTGTGAGTCGTACATTTTTTTTGTGTGATTGTTGTACTTTTTTGCAATGATGATGGATGGCCGGAGGCACTCGGTTGATATTCCGATCTCAAAGACTCTTGTGGCATTGAGGAGAGTGAGGTCTCTGAGAGACCCTTCAACTCTTTCCATGAGCAAATTCTCTGCTTTGGTTGACAATGTGAATTGGGAGACCAATTCCAGTAATGGGATTTCTCTGCAATTCTTGGATTCTTGCCAAGAAGGAGGTTCGGGGAAAAATCGTGGTTCGAGACTGAAGAATGTGGGGCTATATGGTGGAAGAGAGGACCACTTTGATGATTTCGAACTGAATTGCGATTTTGGGAAACCTAAATTGAAATGCTATGAGAATTCAGGGAGAGTTGGAAACAAGAAAGATCATTTGTATGAGGAGGAGATTCCTCGAAACAAATCGTTGAGTGAAAGATATTGCGGCAATCAAATTGATAAGACTTGCATTATACCTTCCATTAATCCTTTGGAGGATGTGGATTCGTGTAATGAGGCAAGCTTAGGATCGTTTCGAGGAGAGAGAACGGATTGCATATCATTGAAAAAAAAATTTCAAAGGAAAAGGAGAGTGAAATCTTCTGTGGCGGTTGGTGATGGCACAAGTTGTGTTGGAAGTCCATGTCCCTCGCCTAGAGATGCTCCTTCGAGCAGGAGCATGTCGTTTTTTGCAAATGCTGAGGTTGGTGTTGTTGACAATGACGATGGTGGATGCGGGATAAGCTGCTGCTGGTCGGGAACGCCAAGATTCAGAGAAGCAAACCAATCTTCTGACGAGGAAAACAATCCGTTGTTATGCAGGAATGAAGATGAGAATGCTATGTACCAAAACCGATGCTTGAAGTACTATTGCAATGAAATTACTCCATTGTCCGAAACCCCTAGGAGTTTGAGTCAAAAATTCAGGCCAAGATCTTTTAGTGAATTGGTGGGACAAAATGTGGTAGCAAGGTCTCTTTTGGGTGCTATCTGTAAAGGAAGAGTAACTTCGTTGTATCTTTTTCATGGCCCTCGTGGTACCGGCAAGACCTCTGCATCGAGGATTTTTTCCGCAGCGCTGAATTGCCTCTCACTGCAGGAGGACAGGCCGTGCGGTCTTTGCGCTGAATGTGTCATGTTCTTCTCCGGAAGGAACATAGATGTGAAAGAAGTGGATTCTGTGAGAATCAATAGCCGTGATAGAGTTAGATCCTTAATTAAGAAGGCAATGACTCCTCCAGTTTCGTCGCAGTTTAAGGTTTTCATTGTTGATGAGTGCCACTTGCTCCATGGGGAAACATGGGCCACCATTTTGCACAGCCTGGATAGCCTTCCTCAACACGTTATCTTCGTGATGATCACTCCTGATCTCGATAAGCTGCCAAGAAGCGCTGTATCACGGTCCCAGAGGTACCATTTTCCGAAGATAAAGGACGCTGATATTGCAAGCAGATTGGCAAAAATCTGTCTTGAAGAGCGACTTGATTTCGATCAAGGTGCCTTAGACTTCATTGCTGCAAAATCTAACGGTTCAATGAGGGATGCCGAGATGATGCTCGATCAGCTGAGTCTGCTCGCTAAAAGGATCACAATGTCCCTGGCATATGAACTTGTAAGTGGGTGGTATTTTTTTGTTTGCTTCAGTTTCAAGTGACGCACATCTAATTTAAATGTCTGCCTTTTTATTTTCTTTTGCAGATTGGTATTGTTTCTGATGATGAATTGCTTGATTTGCTGGATTTGGCAATGTCATCAGACACTTCGAAAACCGTAATAAGGGCAAGGGAGCTGATGAGATCAAGGATTGATCCTATGCAACTCACATCACAGCTCGCAAATCTCATTATGGACATTCTCGCGGGATGTCAGGAAGGTTGCTCGGAAGTCAGAAGAAGGTTTTCAAGCAGGCATACGTGTAAGTACTATAAGATTTCAAAAGGCCGTAGAAAATAAATAGTGAAAAGAAAGTAGAGTTCTTTTGTCATCGTCAATGACCTTGCTCTTTCTTTAACTAGTTGTATGTTTAAGCTGTTATTGTGATATGCTTATTGCTTATTGATGTATGATTGTATGTTTTACGAGGCTATTCTTACTGTCCATATTATGCGTAGCATGTTTATTTCTCTGTTTTATGCTACTATTTTCTTTTTCTCAGCTGAAGTGGACTTGCAGAAACTGAGTCATGCACTAAAAATACTGTCCGAAACCGAAAAGCAATTGAGGATGTCAAAAAACCAAACAACATGGCTTACTGTAGCTCTTCTACAGCTTAGCTCTATGGAATGTTCTTCTGCAGATGCGAAAGAGTCGAATTTGTGGCTTGATAATGCTCACGACAGAGGTGAGAATTGTTCGATAAAGATTTATTGATTGATAGGTTTCTACGAAATTATTTCAAAAAGGGGGTAAAAATAAAACTGATGGCATTCTAATCGTAAACTTTGATTCCAATACTTACTCTTTGCAGGGGAGGACTTGAAGCATCTTGTCAATTACTCACGTGAGGACAAAAAGTCACACAAATTGCCAGAAGATTGTAGAAGAACCTTGGAATCCATATGGAAGAGGGCTACAGAATTATGCCAATCGAATTCACTGAAGAGTTTTCTTATGGAACAAGGGAAACTATCTTCTCTAACTGTCAGCCAAGGTACATCTAATTAGTAATTCTCTCATCTCTCTTTTAGTTACTAGCATTGAATTTGCCTTGGAAAAATAAATGACATGCTAAACCTTTCGTTTCTGGGACATGACTGACAGTGAATGTTTTTTTTTTGCTTGTTTCAAAAGAAAATGTATATACAAGATTTGATCACTACCTCATGCAGCCTTGCTGAAAAGATGTTACGGTGTTACAATCAACTATGTATGGGGCTTGGCCTATTGTTTTTGTAAGATAATTTTTATACTTAAAAATAGTAACGATGAGATTTCAGGTGTAGCGGTAGCTGAATTGGAGTTCTGCCACCCTGATTGTGTATTGAAGGCGGAGAAGTCGCAGAAACTGATTACCAACTTGCTTCAGTCTGTTTTAAGTTGTAATGTAGAGGTCAGGATCAACCTTGTATCTTGTGGTTCTAATTCAAGGTATGCCAAAGTGAAGAAGGCATCTTTCAGGTTATTTGGTTGTTCCCGCAGAACTCGCAAGTCACAATCGTCTACTGATCGTGAAACTGATTCAGACTATTCTGATTACACTTCCGAACGGCCTATGATAACTGACAGATCTGTTAGACCTTTTCCCCATGATTGTGGAAGTTTGCAAATGCCTAATAGCTTTTGTGACAGATTGGATGTAGTAAAGCCCTTGGGAAATGTTGACGAAAATGTAGTATGCGCAAGGACAGCCGCGGCACGCTTATCATTTGAAGATAATACACCAACATCTGTGTTAGTATCTGCTTTTTCAAACGAACAAGGAGGCAGCAATGGCGGCCAGATTTTATCTTTTCAGGAGCCAAAGAATCAACCGAACTGCTTTTCAAGAACTTTTAGATTTCAGAAGAAGTCACGTTCACTGGATGCCTCTCAGATTGCTTGTTGTGCTGAATCCCAGCTAGACAATAATCTTGCACTGTCTATAACGAGGAGGGCATCTTTCGGAACGGGTGTAACTACCACCAATTCAAATGCTTTTTATAACAGCTCTAGCAACTACACTAACAGCTCTGGAGATGAGAATGGGTGAGCAATTTCACTATCTCCTTTTACTTTGTCATTGTCCTTCATGTCTTGAAAGTCATATGCACTGGGATAATCTGTAAACATATTCAAATTTCAATTTTTGGACTATCAGTTGGTACAAAACATTATTAATTTTTTAGTTGATATGTTCGACTTTTTAGAATGCGATAAACACCTGAATGTATTTTCTAAGAAACTATCTGTTCACTTTACCGATTTGAGTTTAAAATTTGAGTTTTGCTACAGTAAAAAGTTTTCAGAAACAGTCACATCTAATTTTTTTGTTACAGTAAAAAGCTCTTACATAAAATCACATCTCAACTTAAATTGCAAACTTGAATTAACGAAGTGAACGGGCAACCTTCTAAGGGTATTAGTGCTTCAAATAAAAGATGGCTGGACTTGGCGTGGCTTTATGTTTAACTCATCCATCAAAGACTAAAAACTAAGTCATGTTTCTTCTCTAAGCAACTATTAAGTTGCTACACTGAACTCTGTATGTGATCCTAGAAGATAGGAAATATGCATTACACTGAGATTCTGTCTGTCTTATTGCAGATTGAGGGAGAACTCAGAAGCTCTTTGTTGGGCAAACCCGAAACTACACCTAAAAAAGGTAACTTTGCCAATATGTATAGAATTTCTTGCAACTTTTCTAAACCAAGTTGGATGATAAATTTAAAAAATGTGAAAAAGAAAGAACTTAAATAGAAATAGGCTACAATAATTTCTGAAGGCTTGTATAATAAAGATACTTTCATTCTCATTTCAAATAGTGAAGCAAAGGTCTTTCTATCACAAAGTTAACATCTATTTAAGGTCATAAAAATGTCATATGCTTCTTGTGAGTCAACATGTCAAAGTTTAATATTTTACGTCTGAATCCGACTTGAATGTTGTTAATTGCTGCAGGCTTGGCGATCGAGGCATCAGCGAGAAAACTCGCACTTGGTTGGGTGGGTGCTGCCTTGCGCCTCTGCCAAGTAAAATGGGGTTCTCATTTTCTAATGTTAACGGAATTGAAGCTTTATAGAATAGAAATTCCCTTTTGCATACATGCAAGTATATATTTCAAGGACATGAGAGAATCAATAACTGGACGTTTAGTTTATGGATTCAGAATCATAATTCAGAATCATTTTTAATTTACGTGTATTTTTTGTGAGAGAAAATACTATAACAAGTCATGAACCTGACACAGATCTTTGCTCTAAACGCACTTAATATTTTAATTTTCAACTAGCGAGAGTTGAAACAAGCGAGGTTGTCCTGTTGGCTATATTCTGTAAAGGATTCTTTTGAAAGCAACATATATCAGGAACAAGCTTTTAAAATGTCTTTGCAGGAAATGTGAAGGAGTTCATTATTAAATTGTGCTTATCAAATACTAGTTTTCTTTTGTTTGTATTCTACCATTGGAAGGGAACAAAAAATGTTCAAACTAATTGTGTAAGAGTATCTCTAAGAGAGCTCTTTAAATTTTACTAAATTTTTAGCCATCAATTTTTTTGAAGAGTTACTCTAATTATACTCACTATTTTAGTTAAATATATATCATTTTAATATTTATTAAATTTAAAATATAGATAATTTTATTGAGTTTATAAGAAAATCTTTACATTTATTATGATTAGAAGAATAAAATAATATAAAAAATGAAATAACTAGTTTTTTCATGCTAGTTATATTTAGTTAATGTGAAAGATATTTTTTAAAATAATTAACCATTTAATTAATGGTTGGAGTGAAAAAAATTAAAAAAATTAAATTATTAATTATTTTAATTAAAAATATAAAATAACTAATATGATTATAGTTACTTAGATAGTCTATTTAGAGCTTCAATATCTTGAATAAAAGCGAATACAAATTGGATTCCATTTCACAGTAAGTGTTCCAGCTTCCCATAGTAAGCCAATAATCGTTTGTTGTTTTATTTTTTTCTTTTCTTTTTCTTTTTCTTTGAATAGTAAGCAATAATCTTTAAATGTAAATATTTTTAAACATAATCCATTAGATTGAAGATGTACTTTTTTTTTTTTTTTTCATTTTTTTAAAATACTAAAATTGCTATATTTTTCATACGTTATTCCTTTGACTTCTCTTCATTATGCTTATACTCTATGCTAGCCGTAACACGTTGCTGGGTATCGATCTACTTGATCAAACCTTGCAAAGTTCGTCGAGTTAAATGCGACATTGACTCCTACGTTGTTAGTAGAAACCAATGGAACCGACCGTTTCCCACTGTGGGTGTCGAGGCCATATCAACATTGAGGAGCTTCGAATGGGCGGTTTAGTTGTCGATTTAGATGGTTTAGTAGTCTGGTTGGCAGGTTCTTTTCATAATTTGAGTTAAGAACTTAAAATTTAAAAGTAAATTTTGTGTGAGAAAAAATATTATAATAAAAATTAAATTAAATTTTTTATTAAATAAAATATTATAATAAAAAAATTAAATTATTATTGAAATTGTAAACAGAATAGGCCCAAAAAGATAGAAGGTAATGAACATTCGGGAAATAGTAGAAAATAGGCTAATATGAAAAATTTAAGAAAGTATATAGGCCAATTTTTAGTTATAAAAATTAATAAGCCATAACTTGTCAAGTTATAGTTCATAACTAGATAAGTTATGGACAAACTTGTTAAGTTATGGTTCATAACCGGATAAATTATGGACAATTATAAATAATAACTTGTCAAGTTATGGTTCATAACCAGACAAGTTATGGACGAAAATAATAATTTAACCTATTTATTAACTTATGTAAACTATTAGCCTATTAATTTTAATTCATCTCAAATTTTGACATATTTTCCTCTTTCTCCCTGAACATTCTAATAAAATTTAAAAGGTAAAGGCGTAAAAACAAATCTAATTTTCTAAGTTGGGCTTTTCCCTCAAAGCCACTTAGACAAAAGCCCAATCATAATAGACCGTGAGCTCGGTCTAGACCCTCTAAAATTTGAGTAATCTTAATAAATATTCTGAAAATTAATTTTTTTATTTTTTATTTTTAATTTATAATTTTTTTAATAATAAATAAGTATTTATAAAAATTTAAAAATATACGTTTAATTTATAAATTTAAAATTATTTTTAATTTATCTATGTTTTTTATTAAAAAAATATTATAATAAATTACAAATTATAATTTATACACTAACACAAAGATTCAACTCAGTACTGTGTAAATTCTCCATTTTTTTCTCTAAAATTTGACCCATTTATCGGCCGAAACCACCTTACAATTCAGAGAACGTGCTGCCTGTTTCTCTGTCAATCGGCAGAGCTCGCTCCCAGTCCATCAATGGCGAACGAGAACGAACACAGAAGCGTTCGAGTTTTATGCCCTAGCCTCGTACTGCACAAGAACGAACCTGGCCTCCAATGGCTGATCGGATCCCCATTCCTCCCGCCACTCACAGTCGTCTCCACCGTTAAATGCATCCACGCCGATTCCCTCTCGCCAGACTACTACAAAGAATCAGGTGAGAAAATTTCATTCAAACGATAAAATGCAATCTCTTTTCCGCGATTTCATCGTTCGAATTCGACTTTTAACTTCGCAATCTGAGCAGAAGATCTTCGGACGCTGCTTCCGAAAGGATTCGACGTCGCCGGAGCGTTGATAGTCGCGAAATCCGACATTGAAAAGAACGCCGCCAAGGCAATCGATTTTGCTCGTCGGTTGAGAAAGCTTCTCTGCAGTGGCGGAGAATCGGACGATCAAGAAGCTCTCGGAGCGGTGGCGGATTCAGAGACTGGTGAAGTTCACTTCTTCGCTTCGAAATCCGTGAACTCGACGGGTTTTGAACGCGTTGATTCTGTTGTTTACGAGGATCATCCTGAGAAATATCTTTGGGAGAGAGGTTGTTTGCTAAGATGTGAACTTCCGATCAAGTTGCCAATCTATTATCATGTAGATAATTCAACTGGTACATTTCTTTGAATTTCCTTTCATTCTTTTGGAATATGCTAATCGCATTTTACGAATTCGATTGAGCTTAGCGTTCGTTAGCTCTTCGTAGTCCATAGCATCTGCTGTGTTTGCATGTATGATTTGCTTTACTACTATGAAAGTAGTTGTCTTCTTTTTTTTTTTTAATAAATATTTTATCACCACCTAGGAACAAAAGAAGAATTCTGAAAAATTCTTTATTGAGATAAGGGTTTGACTGTGAAATCTGGATAGACTAAATTAAAATGAACATAAATGGGTTTGTGTAGCTGACCTCTTTTCATCATGATTTAGTTTTATGTAAAATAAGGATTGTAAAACAGACAAATATCATCCTTTGGACTGGTATCATCCTCTTTGCTTAATGTAGCTGAGAGTTTTTGGCTTAGAATGGTCGAGGAAAGAATTTTCAAAACTTGATTATGGGGTCAACAGAGATTCCTAAACTTTTGTGCTTTCGGATAAGGTATTGACCTTGGATAGATTAGTGATGGGAAATGGAATTGTGTAGGTGGCCTCTTCTCGGCAGGATTTAGTGCTACCATAGAATGTTACTTTTTAAGTATGTGCTGAATGTATTGTGATGAATTTTGGTTTATTCTGTTCTATACATTCTTATTAAGTTTTGGATTCATCATTGTATGTATTTGAGGCATATCTTCTGAAGAGTCGCTTCTTTAGAAATATAGGGCCAATGTGATACATGTTTAATTCCCCAAGTACGCTCACACCTTGCAGATGTTGAGAATATATTCCAACGTGCCACTGAAGCTGTTATTGCCAAATTAAAGGACCCAAAGGTTGTATACGTGGTAGAAAGTGTAGGGAAAACTTCTGCTGAAGTACCTCAACCCGTCATTATTCGTGGTGCAGAAATGGACTTTAGTATAGGTTTCTCACATATCATGCTTTCCAAAGAAGGTGGTCAAGAATCTGATGCAAAGTTAGTAACATGTGGACACTTTTGTATGAATGATAAACCTGGCTCTCCCGTTTATGCCGCAGAGGTAAGAATGTTGTATCCTCATCTGAACATTATTCTGTTTTTATTCTGTTTCTGATGTTATGATCCAAGTTAATTGAGTTACAACTTTCACTAAAACTTTTTCTGCTTAGGATTCAGATAAAATCGAAGTAAGTGTGTTAGTTAATAATTCAGAAAAATCTCCGAAATCAGCTGCGCCTGCTGCAGACTATTTTCCAGGTATTTCCGTCATATTTCTTTGGTTTAGGATTTTAATCGTGGGTTTGCTGCAGATTTGATGCTGTTAAGACTGTTTAATGGACGTTGAATCATGTGTTTCAGCTCTTGAGGAAACCAGATTTCTGACTGTAGAGTTTAAGTTGGAAATGCTCAGTTATGCAACCAAGGATCTACCGCTCATGTTTGCAGTTTCAAAATTAATTGTCCCAGGATTAGTTGATCAGATTAACGTAATGAAGAATAGTATCTCACCCAGTCTCTTAGCACAACATCCTCAGGTAGGCAAATTGTTCACACGTCAAATTCATCAAGTACGTGATAGCTATTATCTACTCCATCTAACACTGAGAAACACATATATTACTGAAACTAGAAATTCACTTACCCTCTTATCCATCGTTCATTCTTCGCCTGATATTATTTTATATTATGTGGCCAAGGAGACATGGAAATCTACATTTAGGGTGTGTTTGGAGGATGGGTTCAAACAATGTTTTCTCTCACAAAAAAATTAAATTTAATCAGTTCCGCCGCTACAGTGTTTTTTCTAACAAAATTTGAATTTTGATATGGTTTGAATCTACCTTCCAAACGAGTTCTTAAAGTGTGTAGGGCATCTTCATCTACTAACTGCTAAGCTCTGTCGCATGATCTGCAGCTTCGTCCATATCACTTTACTCCTCCGGGGGTTCTTCATCCAGTAACCATTATCTATGAACTTAATTATGGGGAGACGGAATTGAAGCAAGGTAAGAAGTAGCATATTCGAACTTTGAGCTTGCATTCCAAAAGTATTCCTGCTATTATTTTCTCCTCCAGATCTGTTAAAATACTCTGTCTCAGCCCCAAAAGGAAAAAAGAAGGAAACAAAAAAGTAGCTGTTTGAGGCTGGTGAAGTTCAACACTTTTTTTTTTAAGATTTTACTATCCTTGGGACTTGAACGCAGGACTCAATATATTGAAAACAAATCACACACCCACTAAACACCAAATGAGCTAGCCTCAAGGCCTATGTCCATGTTGCTTGCTATTTTCCTTCTTAGAAACAAACCCCACAAGTGATGCTAATTGTGGAACAAGAACATCTTTGTTTTTCTTCTCTAGTTTGATTGACAATTAAGATCAATCAAGACAGAGTTTTCTATTTAACACACTCTATTTTTTTCCATGCAGTTGAATTTAGGAAATCTCTGCACTTGAGGCTGGGATTACCTTTTGATCGTCCCCTCCTAAGAATTGCAAATGCCCTCAATTTGTTTACAACTGATGGTGCAAGGAGTGTACAGAAGGGTAATCAATATCCATTTACATACATAACATTCTGTGAGGTATTTTTGAGAATCCTTTTTTTAATGAGATTTTGTTTTTGGTGGTAATATCAGGTTCTAGTTTGCTGAAGGACGTACATATTGGAATTCCAAGTAGTGGTGGTCGGTGACAAATGTTGCTTTTTGTGCTTTCTTTTGGCCTGGACTCCCAGTTATTATGAGTGATCTTTTCACTGAATGATGTCTTTATGCAGTTTCAGGAGGCACAGTATCTCTTGTTCAGGGATCTTATGAATATTGCCATTACATGCAAGATGCTTTTAACGATTCGGTAATGAAGAATTTCCCCCTTTTAAGTGGTTGCTGTAACTTATTGACATATCAATCTTTGGTGGTCAGAATGAGTTGTAGGGCTCTTGTTTCTGTAGATATTTACCTAGTATTAGGCATCGTCACTGTTTCTCTTGCAATCAAATTGTTGCAAAGAAAATGCTATCCTGTAGTGATTTAATTTATACGCACTGTTGTCTGCTAAGTCATTTGCCTTTTACTTGCCAGGGCTGGGGTTGTGCTTATCGTTCCTTACAAACCATCATTTCATGGTTCCGACTCCAACACTACACGTCTATAGAAGTTCCTTCACATAGGTGAACTGGAGTGTACATGAATGTAGTGAAAGATTCATTTCACTTTTCCTTGGTTTCCACTTTCCCCTTTCCCTTCTTGGACTCTTACTATGCATATCTCTTAAGTCTTCTGAAAACTTCTAACCACTTCTGAAAACTATAGATCTAAACAAAACATGTACGTTATTTTTGTTTCTGTTGTTAGTTTTGTGTGTTATTTATTTATTTTATCCTTTAAACTAAGAAATCCTGTGATTTCCAGGGAAATACAGCAGGCACTTGTTGAGATTGGCGATAAAGATCCTTCTTTCGTTGGCTCACGTGAATGGATAGGTGCCATAGAGTTGAGCTTTGTTTTGGACAAACTTTTGGATGTAAGTATACTATTTCATTTCACAAACAGAAAAACAAGTAACTTCCTTGATGACAAACAAGAGTATTATGTTTCATTCATACATATCCCGGGGATAACGTTTAGCTAAACTCTTTTAATAATGCAGACCTTTACGGGAACAATTCTGTCTTGAACAGGTTAGTTGTAAAGTCATAAATGTTAGATCTGGAGCTGAGCTTCCTGAAAAATGTCGTGAGCTAGCCTTGCACTTTGAGAGTCAAGGAACCCCGATTATGATTGGTGAGTGTTATAGATATGTAGTTGCAATATTGGTTTTTTGTCTTCTACCTTTATTACATAAAAGTTTTGGAAAAGGTGAAAAAAAAAAGAAGAAAAAAGGGTTCTCTTACTCATTAAATGAGTGCAGGTGGTGGAGTTCTTGCATATACCCTTCTGGGAGTCGATTACAACGAAGTAAGCGGAGATTGTGCATTTCTCATACTTGATCCTCACTATACAGGGAACGATGAGCACAAGAAAATTGTAAATGGGGGATGGTGTGGGTGGAAAAAAGCTGTGGATAGCAAGGGCAGGAATTTCTTCTTGCCTGATAAGTTTTATAATCTTCTGCTGCCACAGAGGCCCAATATGGTCTGAATTAGTGTCAAGATCAAGACTTGAAAGGAAGCTTGACTCGACACACTCAAATAGTAAGGAAAAGAGACAGTTGTTTTCAGGATAAGGGAAGAGTACAAACAGTTGTCCACCAGTACAAAATCAACCAAGGAAATAAGCTGCATTGTTTACAAAACTCTATTTATAACCCTTCACAAGATTTGATCCAATCTGGACGAATCCATCTTAAAACCCAATGGTGACCAACGGTGACCAAGATTTGATCCAATCCATTTTAAATAAACAATTTATAAAAAGACGTGGTGTGACTTAATTAAGTCAAATTGATAAGGATTCTGTGGCCTTGAGTTTTGATCATATGAGCTTAGAAACTGAGTAAAGTTTATATGGCTATCCATATGGTTCTTACATAGGATCTACTTTAGAAGTACAGAATCAAGATGGCTTGTATGATATATTAGTATATCCTCCACTACAAGTCAATATTGAAATGTCATTATACATCCTTAAATACTAGTCATCAAGTTTGATAAACCAATAGTATCAAATTTATGGGTTACTAATGAGAATTATTCAAGGGTAATATTTTGACAAATGTATTGTTTATTAGATCAAGATCAAAACCTACCTAATGCTTTCCAACCTACTAGAAACTCGTTTTGACACTGAAAGAACTTTAATTTCGTATGTACTCTATTATATTTGGTAGTTAATTTTTATGTAGTAGGTTGAATTATTGTTTCTTGTTTATAATGAGTATGTAAAATTTATATTTAAATCCTAATCCAAATATAATTATAATAATTTCTTACTATACTATTCGACATAACTCTCATATTCCAATAGAAAACAAATTAATTTTGTTATTAAATTAGTTCAAATTAAGTAATATTGATTGTTTTAGCATTTTGTACAATTTTAACAAAAACTTCTAAGGTTTTCTCGATGTATTTATTTATTTATTTATTTTTTTTCGAATATCCATCGACATCGACATTATCCATAAATCAAAATCCCGACAATCCCGTTGACATTAACATTTTCGTCTTTGATGGTGACTAATAATGGGCGAGGTGTTGACTCGCAAGAAATCGTATTACATGGAATCATAAATCATTCTAACCAAGTAATCTTATTAGTAGATGGAATCATAAGTCATTTTAACCAGAAATTTAACAATTCATTTTTTTACAGGACAATTTTCTTCATTTCCAATGTTTAGTGTTTTTGAATGTATGAAAATACTGATTAGGTAATTGGATTCTTCACCTAGCTGAAATCTGTGCGGGAAAAAATGCTCAAACTCCTATGCTGAATAAAAATTCCAGGAGCTAATTTGCAAAAACACAAAAAAAAAAAAAATCACATTCACACCGGAGATTTATAAAGGTTCGGACCAAATTATTCTATATTCACTTTGTGACCTTTTGCCAGAGACTTTATTAAATAATCACCATGACAATTACAAGGCTTTTACACTGTCTTCATCAAACTAGCATCCCTCACAAGATTTCCCAGTATTCAAATAATCTTCGCAAAGAGATCACTTTCAAAGCCATATCTAGAAAGCTCAACCACTCAAAATTTTTATTTTTAATAAGTATTCACATCTTCGCAATTATAAGATATTATATTTATACATTACAATAATAAAACTTTAAACTCTCTTTGAATGACTCTACTGAAATATATTGTCATTTTTTTAAGAAATTCTCTTCTCATCTTATGTCAACCAGTTGAATTTTCATGCCGTCTCCAGCCACTTGATACTCACTTATAGAATGAGAATTGGCGTACCATTTTATCCTACAAATGTATAATCTTTAGTTTATGAAAGGAGGTGGCCTAGGATCACAATGGCTCTTGTAAATGCACCTAAAACAGCCAACTATCACTTACCAACCGCCACTCCCAAGCTTTATTGAAACATAAAATCAAACATGTCCGTACAACTATAGGGAAAACCTTGCAACCAAGGGCTGCTCTTTCCTGCTCCTTTCGAATTCGTCGAGGCCCTTTTACCGGAAGCTGAGACCAAACTAACATATCTAATTTAGCTTGAAATAAAGAATTCCTCGCTCTAGGACTACGAAGTAACTCATCGTTACTATTACAAGATAAATAATCTGAATGCCCATCTCTACTGCTCCAGCGTCAGTAGTGTTGGGAAAAACTACTATTAAAAACTTTTTCCTCTTTGTGTGCTAAAATAAGATCTCAAACAAAATGTCAACAAAGCTAATCAACCAACGCAACAACTATTCAAAAATAATCAACACCAAAGGAGACCAAATTTTAGCGTGGAAAACCCCTCAAATCGAGAGTAAAAACCACGGGACCTGTAGGCCACTTAAAACTTCCACTATATCAAAGTTTCTCCCTACATACAAACTAGAGGCTCACAACAATAATATCATCAAGAAACACTATTCTTAACCCACCAACAACATAGACATCATCATCAAAGATGAATTACAACATCAAAGAAAGACTTAAATCTCACCAAAATAAGAGTACTTAAGAGAGTACCCAAGAGAGACTAAATGAGAAATCAAGTCTGGTAGATGAAAAGAGCTCGCTGCAAGATTCTCTACGTCAAATTTAAGCCGAAACCGACAACGTTTCACCGCCTGATCGTCTTGCACAAGCATCAAAACTGTACCGCTTCTTCTCTTTCCCTTCTTTTTCCCATTTCTTCTCTGGTCCGCTGATTACCACTCACGGCAGCCCCTTGTTTTCTTTTCTTTGGCTGCACGTACACAAGCTTGCCCAGCAAGCTTGTTTCCTCTCTCTCTCTCTCTCTCTCTCTTTTTTTTTTTTTTTTTTTTTTTAATGTTTTAAACACTTTGGCCCAATTATTGTTCCAGCCCAATAAATGGGGGGCGGAACTAAATGGGGGGCGGAACTCAACAATTATCGTCTGGCTCGTCATTGAAGCGGCTCTGGAATTGGAAGGCAGGGAGCTATTGTGACACCATAAACCCTTCCCATTGCTCCATAAGGCCCACTTTGTCCACGAACAAGTTTGTTATACGTAATGCAACTATTAATCTAATGGAATAGGTTGATCCTGTCCAGTTGTAGAGGGGCGTAATGTGTAAGAATGGAACATTCAACCATATAGCTCCAACATCCATTAGCTGCAATATTGATAGCAAAATTATACCCGTCAGTTTAGCATCAAAAATTGAAGGGACAAACTATTCAATCCAAATTTCCAATACAACAAGTTCCAAGTCCAACCTTATCTCGCTGCAATAGTGATAACAAAGCCTTGACAGCTAAAGAAAATTGCACTCCAGATTGAGCAACATTAGAAGCTCCTACCGAGAATCTTTCCTATCTCAGATGCCAAAGAGATTAGCTCCCTGAAGAGATGCCAAAATAAACAAAACTCGGAATTCATGAAAATGTCCCAAATACATGAAATGATGCCTGCCTTCCAAAGAGGAAATAACTGCTGGAGATTCGGAAATTTTCTTTCAAAGCCGGAACAATAAAAGCATGAACACCTTTGTGCAAAACGACAATGAAAAGCTGCAGCAATCCGAACTTGCAATGGCTACAGAACCTCCTAGACCTGTTATCATCTATTCCTATTAGATTATGTTAGCATAGAATCAACAAAGAAACAAGTAAACGAAATTATAGGCCTTCTTTGGTACCATTTTTATATTTAGTTAAATGAAAGTATGGTAGAGATACTCTTGCACAATCTTTTGAAAAACTGTAAAAATAAGTCATGCATGAAAAAAGATGATTTGCTGCAAGAAAAGAAGAAAATTTTATATTCACCTCTAGCCGCTTTGATTTCTCAAACATCAATGAACCTAGAGTATCCAATTCTTTGATCCACTCATCTTTGTCCTGTGGTGATCTGCAATACCGAAGTGTTAATCACTATTTATGGACGAAAATTGGCTTTAGAAAAGGAAAAAAATAAGACAAATACAGAAACACATTACCGACGTTTTTTTTTTTTTTTTTGGTTAATCCCCATAGTTGCTGCACAATTTCACCTTTTCATTCTCGCCATAATGCGCTGAGATTACAGAACAAATGACTTCTTGTTACCAACCTTGGTGTGAGATTTAACTATATCAGAGTGAAAAAGACAATTTTTTATGCATGCCTTCAATAAGCAATTAGATGATCTCCTGCATATTGAAAAGTTCTTATAAGAAGTAAGAAATGTATCAACACATTGTAGTGGTCAAACTTATTAAAAGTTTGGACGTTAGAAGTTGTTCCAGTACTAACTTATGGATCCACATATTCATACAAGTAAGAACAAAGGAAGGCAGAGGAACAAAGTAAGAACAAAGTTTGCCTTAACATTGAGACAAGAGAAAAGCTATAATCAATTGTGTCTGTGATGAGGAGGTGAGATTACATACTGCTTCAGACAGTGATTTGGTCGCGTTCCACTCTGTAATATGAAACATTTCTAGATGGTCGCAGCAAGAGGAGAGGAAAAGGATGAGGGAATGCTTGAAAGAAGTTGACGATGGGGCTACAGAACAATCTGCAGTGTTGCAACAATAACAGAATTCGTTATTGGAAAGGCTGTAAACTTGTATGAAAAGAAAAGCTTTTTGAAGAATGGCAAAAATAACACTCATACATTTAGTTTTGTCAAGTTCATGACCTACATTCCTCAATTAAAACTTACAACACGTGCCTACTACCAAGAAAATACCACTCATACAGTCAAGTCTTATATTCTTATTGCACTAACTAATTTTTTTTGTTAGTCAAACCTAATCCACTTATCAAGTAAAGAATTGTTATAATTCATAGTGATAATAAACAGAAGAAGACAAACGGTAATTGATAATATGTACTTATTAACCTTAAACAAAGGAAAGAACTGTGAAAGGACACATTTGCTCCACCAGACAGAAATCCAATTTTTGCAGGAATGTGAGAATCCCATGCCGATGGTCGCCTCTTTCTCTTCTCAGTATCTTTGCAATAAGATGGGACAAGACTTGATCATCGGCGTTTATAAAGAGGTGAGATTATGTATTGCTTGAGGTAGTGATGTTAAACTAGGAAGTCTCCATAGTTCTAGAAATTAAGTGATTTGAAGCCACGATCTTCTCTGGAAAAGCCGTGCAATAGTCGCAGGGAAGGAGAGGAAGAGGTGGTGGGAACCACGAGAGAAGTCGATAATGGTGATGCTTCACAACAATCTGTTGTCATTACAATTATAGAATTCATCAATATAGTGTCTGTTGGAAGGGCTTCCATACTGTATCAATCAGTCAAGAAAAGCTTCTCTATAAATGGGTAGAAAATCATTTATCTGAACTTGGGAAAACAATGGACAGTAGAGAACACTTTATTATCTGTTATAGAGGGAAGAGTACCAAAATGCATGACAGCAGATGCTCGCATCTTGCACATTGATGTAAAGATGTTAGAGAGGGAAGCCAGCTAGTTCTCGTGGATTGAAAGGCCATGGTACATTCTTGCACTGCATAAGAAAAAAATTTTGAGATTCATTACACAATATATAGTATTATACTTTAGCTGTCTGTTCTGCACAATACAACTTGAAGAGAGAGAGATATAAAACACATTTAGTTTCATCAAGATTATGATCTGCGTTCATCTAGAAAAACTACTACTACTAACATGCCTCTTAAATTTTACGATGAGTTACACCAAGTATTTTTCTAATCGATTGTTTAAATTTGTAAAAATTTTCTTTCATACTGTTTCAATTTTTACCAACTTGTAGGTTATTTAAGTAGTGCTTTAATTGTTCAGTAATTAAAATACCTCACATTTCATATCCAAAAAGGAAGAGAAAGTTGAAATTTCGAATTGCACCTCCATTAGTTAGTTTTCCCTAAAAGGAAGATTTTTATTTTTTGTTATTATTTGATCATTAAATGGGGTTGATAATCAAAATATTTCGGTGTTGTTAGTTTATTTTAGGGTAGTAACTCATATTTGACAAAGCTTATGATGTGAATGCATTAAAAAAAACTCTTAAAACTTCATAAAACACAAGTTTCCGTTGGAAAAAAAAAAAAAAAAAACTAGAGAAGAGGTTAGTTACCATAGTGATGTTCATTTGTTGTACTACAGTAATACTCTGAAGACTTCTTCCAGATTTTCTTTTACTTTGGCCCTGCACGTACAAAATAATAATTAAAAAAAAGGCTTTTTTGGATGAGACCCGTTAACTTTTTACCATTGGCAACCTAATCTCAAAACTTACTTTTTTTTCTTTTTTTTTTTTACAATCCGCTCTGAGTTTTCTTGTATCGAAGAAGATGAAGTTCTTGTATTGTTACTAGTCATCCTTTTATTTGATGTTTCTGGGTTTTTTTTGAATCGAAGAAGATGAATTTTTTTTTTTCTTTTAATTAGGTTGGAGTTTTTAATTTAAATTGTGACTTATTAAAAAAATTATAACAGTAAGGAGCCGATTTTAATATTTTTAAAATTATAATATTTTTAATATTTTTAATAAAATATGTGACTTATTAAAATATTTTTAATAAAATTTAAATTTAAATTAGTGAAATAAATGAGATTTAAAAGTATCATTGGGCCCTTTTATAACTCGGTTGATAAATCTGACCACAATTTGACAGCCGATTTTAATTGGACTCGAATTGCAAAGAATTTATAACAGTAAGGAACCGATTGCTAAAAGAAAGTTTAAGGACCAGAGCGCTAATTACGAAAAAGCCTTGAAAAAGGACAGAAATTTCAAAAATGTCGAAAAGTGAATTATACAATAGTAAAATAAAAAATAAAAAAAGTGGTTGGTGATTAAATTTATGTACCTGAAGTTGAACATGAGCTCAGATCCAAATCCTCTCGTATTTCTCTTGGATTCATCTCCGCGCCGTTTATGTTTAACTCTTGTAAAGAGGTGAGGCTACTTATTGATCTTGAACACAAGTATTAAGCCTTTCAAGTGAACACAAGTTGCAAATCCAATCTGGAAGGCCCGTAAAATTTTGACATCTCCAAATTGTGAGAGATTTCAGAGTGGTAAGGAATTGAAGTCCTTCAGGGAGAGTCACAAGCTGTGGTAGATTTTCAAAGTGCAAGCTGCGTAGGCTTGTAAGGGCTTGCCACTCATTAGCGGAGTAGTCATCATTCGCTACTAGTTGAAGCTCTTCACAACCGTTTATCCTTAATTCTTCAAGTGATGTGAGATTTTGGATCCCTGGAGATAGAGACTTCAGTTCAGGGCAGAACCAAATCCCTAATCTCTTGAGAGAAGCAAGGCTTTTCATCTGATTGGCCGGCAAATATTGTAGATCCACGACATTTGTCAGTTCTAAAGACGTCAATTTGGAGAGAGGATGATAGGTGGAAGCAGAATCTGAAGAAGAAGTCGTTGATGAAGAAGCAACTGACGATGTTGATGCTTCCAGCTCTGTTGTTGTTATTATTGTCGTCGCTGAGATCATTTGTGGTTGTGGGACCATCATTGACATTGTTTGTTCAAAATGCTTCCCACTAAAAGTCAATTCTCTAACATTTGGACAACATGGCATGGAAGTAAGCTTCGGGCAATCTTCGATTCTCAAATCTGAAAGACGAGGAAATGAGGGGAACACAACCTGCTCCACTTGATTCTCTGCCGCCATGTCCGACCTCCTCCACCCTCTAAACATGGGCAACACTTCTAGTGTTAGTGTTTCGAGAGATGGCAGTACCGATACAGAGGATGATGTGGAAAAGTAGCTATCACCTTCGTTAATGGTAATATTCTCCAGAGCAAGCAAGCGGTAAAGTGTGATTTTCTTCAGAGAGTGAAATTGATCCAATGAGGGTAGTTGTTGGCATTTCGAGCAATTGTACATGACAAGGGCAACTAGATTTTTAAGCGGGAAAAGCAAGCTGTACAAATTGGCACCACCATACTTATCTAAAGTCAAGTCTTTGAGATTTGCATGCGGCTGTAGACCTTCTAGTGTTGTTTTCCATTCTTGCTCGCTGCTTGGTGCGTCCTCATTACTTTCTGTAAAGTCTAAATAGAGAGTCCGAAGATGCTTGTTTTCTCTCAACTTTGTAACTGCGGTTTCCATCCCTCTTCTTATCCCTTTAATCTCCAAATCTCCTTTTAGGTTGTTGAGTCCCATTAGTTCATCTAGCTTACTATGTTTGCTCAACGTCAGACAATTGGGGATGTTCTCACTTAATACCACTAGGGATAATGTTTGAAGATTAGTCAATTGGATCAGTCCTCTTGGCATATGAGTTATCTCACAATACTGAAGCTCAAGATGCCTGAGATTGACTAGTTTATTAATCTCACTTGGTAGTTCACGGAGGCTCCAACATTGGTTTAGTTTCAAGGTTTGCAAATTGACTAGCTTGGTAATAGAAGCAGGTAAGGTTTCTATCTTAATATTTCCAGAAAGATCAAGATATCTCAAGTGCCTCAATTTTCCAATTGAATGTGGTACAATTAGATTCCATGCATGATGCATATCTAACACGCGTAGAAATTTAAGATTTGAAATAATTTCATCCCATGTTGTTAATCCCCATTCAAGCAAATTGACAGTTGATGGGAAAAGAAATGAACGAAGCCTTTGTGCTTGAAGCCACGAACTTGGTACCTCCCTTCCAACAAAGGAAACATGATGAACTTTCCTAGGAACAGGATCTCCAATAGAAGCTATCATCGCATATTTCTCTCCCGCGACTTGTATCGCAAGATCATGAACTAGGTCATGCATTTTGCATGTTGTTACCATGTTCAGTTTATCTTTTTTAGCTTCTTGAAAGAAGGATCTAGAAAGTAAATCCCCAAAATATTGATAACCCGTTTCCTCCAGATTTTGGCTTCGACTTGGCTTAATAAACCCTTGTGCTACCCAAAGAATTACAAGTGTTTGGACATCAAAGTCATGATCTTTAGGAAATAATCTACAATAAGCAAAGCATGGTTTCAAATGTGAGGGAAGATAATCATAACTCAACTTTAGTGTTGATAACACTCCATCTTCATCTCGAGTTATGTTCGAAAGGTCATTTTCAAGGAAAGATGGCCAATCCGTTTCTGGATTTCTAGAGCACAATAGCGTACTTCCTATCATACTTATAGCAAGTGGGAGCCCTGCACACTTTGCCAAAATTCCTTTTGCAATATCCTCAAGGGTGGCGTTAGTTAGCTCTTTTCCCTGGTCATCAGCCATTTTCTTAAAGAGATTCCAAGAGTCTTCCGAATCTAGAATCCCCAAATCCCGGGGCTGCATGGTGCCCATAACATTTGCAACTGTATGAAGACGGGTGGTTACAATTATCCTACTCCCCTTTGAACAACTTGCCGTTAACAGCTCTTTTAACTCTCTCCATTTTTTGGCATCCTCACTCCAGACATCATCAAGTACGAGAAGGAACCGTTTTCCATTTAACTTCTCTCTAAGCTTTATTTGTAATTGTTCCATCTCAAGGTTTCCTATGTCTTCATTTGTTACGATTTTAATAATCTTTTCGCAGAGTACTTTTACGTTAAAATCGTTAGACACACACACCCAAACTTTCAGCTCAAAATGTTGTTGGACCCTCTCATCGTTAAAAACAAGTTGAGCTAGTGTAGTCTTTCCAAGTCCTCCCATCCCAACTATGGGAATTACATGCACATCTTTCTCTTGACGAGTCCCATTCTCTGGACCCAACAAGAGTTCTATGATTGCCTTTCTATCTTTATCTCTCCCAACAACATTTTTCTCGACAACAAATGAGTGACTCTCGTCCCTCACTCTTGTCACAGGTTCGAGAAGCTCAACAAAATGTAAGTCTCTTCTCTCAGCTGCAATCTCAGACAATCTCTCCCTAATATCTTTAATTCTTCTAGCCATCTTGTGCCGGAAAACAAGTTGGTTGTTGGACGAAAAGAAAGTGCGTACCTTCTTGCTTATTTTCTTTCCAGACATCACCTTTTGTCGCAAACCTTCAGTGGCAACGCCATCCACCAAATCATAAGCATCGTCCAACACGGCCTCAAGCTTCTCCAGCCAATCCCTGACCTGCTCTTCACGGATCTGCCGCTTCTCCGCGTCAACAAGGACGGATCTAATGGTTGAGAGGGTGCTCTGAAGTTTGCTGAGCTCATGTTTTGCGCCATACACAGATTTGATCTCATCAACAGCTGCGGAACCCAAGGTCCCAATGATCAGTTCCACAATGGGGGTGAGGATTATGTCGGCCATATTTGGCTTGAAACAAAGCAGAGAGGTTGAGAAGGTTGTCTAGCAAATTTGCAAATGATAGATATCACAAGAACAGCACGCATAGAAGAGATAAATCTCTCAAAGATCCCTCTTGGCGACGACCTTGACCTTTCCCTTTCAACCCCCAGTTGAAATTCCCAAAAGCCCGCAACCAGTAAAAGAAGAGATAATGAAAAAAGGGCAAGACAGACATTTCACAGAAAAGGGTAAAAAAGAACATATACTGTTCAAAAAACAGTAACTCCACTCTATACTATAGCCATCCTTTGTCGGTGAAGCCAATGTGAACCACAGGACAAGCGAGGTATCACCTTTTCTTTTTGGACAGGACAAGCCAAAGTTTCTGGTCAGATTACATAACATTCGGACTTGATGAAGACTGTCAACTAGTTACATATGGGCTAGGCCATCTATGTCTGTCCTAAAAATTAAACAAAAGGACTTCCTAGTTTCTTTCTTCTTTATTTATTTATTTATTTATTTTGTTCTCTATTAAACAACTAGCTTGTTTATTAATGCAGCTTGGTTCATGCATGTTGTTAGCATCATGTCGACACCTACAAAAGCCAACCATCATTTACAAGCCACCTTCAAAAATTTATTGAAAAATAGAAACGAAAGTGGTAAAGTGTCTTAAAAGTAAGTTATGATGTCTTTTAGCAACTAGTGGAATAAGAAATTTAGAGTACAAGATCACCAAATGAATCATATTTCAAAACGATTAACTAGTTCAAACTCAAAAAGATACTACAACAACAATAATAATAAGCCTTAATCCCAATAAATTAAGGTCAGCTACATGAATTTTACTTTTTCATACAACTCTGTTCGAAATTAAGCTTTCCTGGTGGCCTAGATATAAAATGTCTTTCTTAATGACTTCAGTCCACGTAATTCTTCTTGGTCTACCCCTCTCTCTCCTAATATTAGGTATAAGAATATCCTCCTAAACACGAACTGGTGCTTCTAGCAATCTACATTGGACAAACTCGAAGAGATACTAAAAAAAGAAAAATTTAAAAAATAAAAAAATAAAAAAATAATAAAAAAAAAGAAATCAGGGTAGGAAAGGGGGGTTCCATATATATCCAAAAAAAAAAATCATCTTACTTGCCATTGCAAGCATGACAAATAGCCCAAATACATGAAATTATACTTGCTTTCTAAAGAGAAAATAACTGAAGATTGCCTTGTCTTTTCTTCAAAGCTTGAATAATGAAAGCATGAATAACATTATTCAAAGGAACTATACAACCTCCTGGGCCTAGCATCCAACAACTTACCTTGTTGTTTTATAGATCTTGTTTCTGAGCTATGCAGGTTGACAACTTTATTTTTCTAAGAATAAATATATTGTGTGTTCATCTTAAAAATATGAGAACTTCTGAGCATAAATTACAAAATAAAGCTAGGAAATAAGCTGCATTGACTTCAAAAAGACAGCAACTCTGTTTCTCATATTTATTTATAATCTAATATAAGATTTGATCCAAACTTGGTGAGTCCATCTTAATAACCCAATGCTGACAAAAATGGAAGAGGAGTTGTTTAGCAAGTAATCTTATTAGTAAATCGAATAATAGAACATTCCAACCAGAAATTTAACGATCCATTAAGAAGTCCAAACTCTCAATGACTCTCAAGTTCTCCACTAACATATCTAATAAAGAATTCCTCATTTCTTGCAGTACGTAATAAGTCATCGTCAGCAACCCCAAGTAACGAAGCTGATTCCTATCTTCAGTCCTCCCCAAGTATAGCCTTACCAAAGTAATAGGTCATCAGCTCTGTTGTGTCTGGCCTGTCATTTTTTGGTACCTTTGGAAGGCACGGAGCTATGGCAACATGCTTGCTTGAATTGGCTGAAGACGACCCTTTTCCCTGAAGCCGAGACATCTAATTTTGCTCGAAACAAAGAATTCCTCACTTCCAGGACTAGGAATTAATTCGACATAATCATCACCAAGTAATGAATCTGAATGCATATCTCCAGTGCACCAGGGGTCATTAGCTCTGTTGTGTCTGGCCAGGCTTTTAGGCACCTCTGGAATTTGAAGACAGGGAGCTATTGTTACAACATAAACACACTACCCTTTACTCCATAAGGCCCAGTTTGTACTCGAACAAAGACTGTTATACATAATGCAACTATTAATCTAATGGATAGTTTGATCCTGGCTCATGATGAGCTCAGGCAGCATGCTTACCCGTGCATCTCAGACGAGAAGTGGTGCTTCCAGTTGCACATGGGTGCAATTGTAAGAATGAAGCCTCATGAAATTGACATGAGAAAGCATGAACAAAATAACAAGGAAAAGCTGCGACAATCCGAACTTGTAACAGCTAGAGAACCTCCTAGACCTATTATCCTATATTGCTATTAAATTATATTAGTATAGAAGCGACAAAGAAACAAATCAACAAAATTATAGGCCTTCTTTGGTACGATTAATTTTTGTGCTTAGTTAAAAGTAAGTATGGTGGAGATACATATTTAGTCAAAAGTAAGTATGGTGGAGATACCCTTAAGCAATCTTTTGATTTTATATGCAAATAAGTCACATGGAAAAAGATAATTTTGCTGGAAGAAAAGAAGGAAATGTTATATTCACCTCTAGCCGCTTTGATTTCTCAAACATCAATGAACCTGAAGTATCCAATTCTTTGATCCCCGCATCATTATACTGTGGTGATCTGCAATACAGACTATATATATGGACGCAAAGTGGCTTCGGAGAAAAGGAAAAAAATAAGACAAATATAGAAACACATTACCAAAGTGGTTTGTTTTTTTTTGTTTTTTTGGGTCAATCACCTCATTTCCTGCACAATTTCACCTTTTCATCCTCACCAAAATGCACGGACATTAGAAAAAAAATGATGTCTTGTTACCAACCCTGCAGTGAGAATAAACTGTATCAGACTGAACAATTTTTATGCACGCTTTAAATCAACAATTAGATGATCACATGCACAAAGAAATTTTCATCTAAGAAGGAAGAAATGTATACCACTCGTAATGGTCTGACTTATTAAACATTCGCAAAACATTATTAAGTTCTTCCAGCTCTAAATTTATGGATCCACATATTTATAAAATTAAGAACAAAAGGAAGGCAGGTGGTACCTGTTTACCTTAACAATGAGACTTACTGCTTCATACAGTGATTTGGTTGTGTTCCACTCTGTAATAGGAGCCAAGTAGTGGCTGCAAGAGGAGAGGAAAAGAATGAGGGAATTGCACGAAAGTTGACGATAATGCTACAGAACCATCTGCAGTATTGCGACAATATAGAATTAGTCTCAGGAGAGCTGTAAACTGGTACAAAAAGAAAAGCTTCTATAAAAAGGGCGTAGTAACACTCGTACATTTAGTTTTGTCAAGTTCATGATCTACATGCCTTAATGAAAACTTATTACATAATGCTTACCACCAAGAAAATAACACTCATACAGCCAAGTCTTGTATTCTTATTCCACCAGCTACCTTTTTCTTAGTCAAATCTACTCCATTTATCAAGTAAAGAACCGTGATAATACATAGTGATAATGAACATAAAAGGATAAACAATACTTGACAATACTTGATAATACTTGTTTACCTCAGGCAAAGGAAAGAACTCTAAATTGCTCCACCAGATAAATCCAATTTTTGCAAGGGATGTCAGAATCCTATGCCAAAGCTTGCCTCTTTCTCTTTTTAGTACCTTTGGAATAAGATGGGACAAGCCTTGATCATCGGTTTCTATAACGGGGTGAGATTACAGAATGCTCGAGGCAGGCAGTGATGTTAAACAGCTACTGTTAATGCCTCTTAAATTGTAAGATGAGCTACACCAAGTACTTTTTAATTGAATGTTTTAATTTGTCAAAAAGTATACTACTTCAACATTTACCAAATCATAGGTTAGTTAAGTGAGGTTTTAATCGCTTAGTAATTAAAGTACCTCACTTTCATAATAATAATAATTCACTCTATAATAAATCAAAGCATCTTATAGACGAATGTGTTAGTGTGAATTAATAAATGTATGTATGTTAAATATCTATCTATAATGGGAGGAACACTTGTTTTATTGACTCACTTGAGGCATATGAACTCCTTCTACCTTATAATATTGGGCAAACTTGACAAATACCCTCCTTAAAAGTGTATGGATAAGAATTTTTACATTTTACTCTTGATTCATAATCTTTTTAGTCAAATAATTATACTAACAAAAGAGTATTTATCCAGAGTAAAGGGAAAAAGTCTAGATTCATATACTTTTAAGGGTGAATTCTGTAATTTTCTCAATAAGCTAGTTAACCTTTTAAGTTGGAAGTCCAATACTTTATAAAGTTCAATTCTTCTATCTCATTTTTCTTCTCCTCTCTCACTTTTCAATTTTTCTCCCTCACTTTTCTTCCCATCTCTCCTCAAAACTCTAATAGCATGGGTGTTAAAACCGATAGGAATATATACCATGATACTCCAAAAGAAATGTTTATTTTTTTTGCCCTCACTGTGATGCACGTATTAAGTTCATATGTTCCCTCATTCATGTCCTCCAAATAAAATTTAAAAAATTAAGAATGAAAACATCATCGAAAATTAACTTTAAAACGATGACAAGGAGAAAAACGACATAATAATTTGAAAGCGACAGGCTACCTCAAATTGGCAATATCACATAAACGAAACAAAAACTTGAGAATGATGTAAAGAGAAAGGGAAAACAATTTTAAACGACAAAAGAAGAAGAAGAAGAAGAAGAAGAAGAAGAAAGAATAACGTTAACTTTACAAGAACAGAACAAGATGAGCTCGGAGAAACTAAAAAACGACAACAACATGAATTAAAACGACAACGACCCATAAAAGTATAGAAAATTTGAAACTTGATGGCCGTATTTAGAATTGATCCTATTTTTATTTTTCATAATTTTTGAGAAAAAAAAATAAAAATATTTTTAAAATGGTGTTTGAAGCAATAAAGATAAAATTAGCAATAAAAATAATTTATTAATTTAATATAAAATGAGAAAAATTAAAAATAACTTTTAATTATTTTTTATTTTTTATTTTTATTTTTTCTCTTTCGAGTAAAGAGAAATAAAAGAGACATTAAAAATTTATTTTACACTAAAAATAATTTTTTAATAAAATTATCACACATTTTTAAAATAATTTATATCTAAAATTAAAAATATTTTTATTTGAGTTCTAAATGCGCCTGATAGTATTAAAAATCTATAATAAATACCACAAAGAAGGACATGAATATTAAAGGAAGAAGAGGTTGAAAAAAAAACTTTAACCGGAAAAAGGAGAACAACATTCCAACAACCGCGCAAAACTTGGGACCCATTATGCCCCACCAGGAATATTTTTATAATTTGTGATATAGAGTTGTTTTCCGGCTGCCACCATATTTGACTAGTCATTAAAAAAAAAAAAAAAAAAAAAAAAAAAAACTCGTAGCCTGTCATCTTATTTTTTAAATATTATAAATTCCGCCTTGTGGTTTGCTTATTATAGTTGTTAGCACATATAATATTAGTTAATATTACTGCCCTTTACTTAAAAATCTTTTTAAAAAAACCCTATCAATATTATTAAAGTATAAAATTATTATTGATTACCTCCTATAAATTTAAGGTTTTTTAAAAAAAAATTAATAAACTTATCAGAATGGGAGACCTTGAGTTCAAACTCTTATAATTACAAGATTTATTTTCATTTAAATTGTCATTATGTGTTGAATCTTTAATATTTTCAGGCTTAAATAATCACGTGTTGAGTTTTTTAATTAATTTACCCACGCGATTACTTATTGTCCAGTCCACACGTAAGAAAGAATGTTAAAGCATAAAAGTATTATTGATCCACCTCCTAACAGCTTATGCTTTTGAAAAAGATTGGTAAACTAACAAATATGCCATCATTTTCATTAGCCGTGTACTCCCTTCACTCTAATTTCAACCTTCAACACTTTGAAGGGTTGGTGATTGCCACGGGTGTGGAAACCGGTGGGACTAAATACGATGGTATTACAAAGAGAATTAGAGAAACGTCTTTTTCTCTCGATCGCTAAGATGCACGTGCACAAATTAAGACGATTTTGTAGTTCAATGTGGGAAAAGTGGTGCCATTATACTTTCACGTAAGGACATATATTTATTGATAAACAAAATATATATATATATATATATATATGTTTACAAGTAGAACTGGAGAAGTAGGGAAGCAAGAAGTGTATAGGTTCACTTCTTTTGTTCCTCCACGTCAGTCAAAAGGACACATTCAAAATTTTTTCCAATGAAATAAAATAGAAGAAGAAAAAAAATAAATGAATGACATTTTAAAATATTAGATTTAAAGAAAAAATAATGACAAAAAGGGTATAATATTATTAAGGGAAAAAAAAAAAAAAAGAATAAAAGAAGATTCTCCCCACCGTCTCTCCAATATTCGCACAAAAAGCTTTCAATTGTATTAACTAAGCAAAATAAAACGAGCAAGCAAGTAAGCAAGTACGTCGAAGAAGGAGCGGTAGGCAGTTGCAACATACAAATAAATTTTCAAGTATAATAACGACAATAATAAGTCATCAACTAATAATACATAAACAACAATATTATTAAAAAAAACGAGACAAGTAACTAATTTAAGGGCTCATTTAGTTCGCTGATTTGAGTTTTTAATTTGAGTTGAGATGTGACTTTATGTGAAAGCTTTTTACTGTAATAAAAAAATTAGATGTGACTATTTGTAAGAACCTTTTACTATAGCAAAACTCGAATTCTAAACTCGAATCAACAAAATGAACGGCGTCTATTTGTGATAACGTTCTTTCCCATTGCCACCACATTTGATTAGGTATATCTTGTTATTACATATACATGCATGTAATATATATATATATATATATATATGTTATTGACTGAGTCGCCCTTTTTGCTTATTTGTAGTTGTTGGGGATATTTTTACTGTCTTTTACTATAAAAAAAAAAAAAAAAAATGCTCAAAATGTTCCCATCAATTTCATCACTTTAAACGACTTCCTTGTCTCAATACCTTTGAAAGCCTTACTTGGCGGCAGAGCCGTCATGAAAATTCATCAGAGGTTGATTTTAACATAAGAAATTGACGAAAACTACATGAAAAGTTCAAACCAGTTGACGTGTCTGAGAAGCTAATTTCCATATTTTATCGACATTTTACCTAGTTCCTTACGTCTTTTACTTCTAATCCTTTAGACACTAGACATTATTTTTTAATAAAAACTTCACAGAAAGTATAAATTTCAATAGTTTTTAGCATATTAATGTTTAAAAGACGGCAAAAATAATCATAAAAAAAAAATTCAATATTTGCACACCTAATTATTATGGATAACATAAATAATTTCAAGAGTTAAGAAGGTGTAATTACAGGTGTAATTGAAAATATTTAATTTCTTTGCTACTCAACAACTTGACTTCGACTTGGAATCAAGTACCGAGTGGAAAAGCAAGTTGTTGGCAGAGAAAAGAAATTAAACCACATAAAGATTCTCTTATTATTAGTACTCTTTCCCAGATCAAGACAAACAAGATAATATCAAAATGCGTGTTTTTATTAGTCCATAAATTGGAAATCAAAGACAAATAGTAAAAATTCATCTAACCTACAATGAACACAAAAGTCTTCCCTAGTGACATGGAATCATTGACTTAAAACGGTACAAAACTGTTGAATGGAGAATAAAATTTACTAGACGTGATCGACTAATAGCCATATTAATTCGATAAATTATTACATCATTTCGGAGCTGTAGCAGTACCCAATGAGTCTATAAAAGCCAAGACAAACAAGTGCAAATCCATCATATCCTATTCTCCCATCTATTCTTCTCTTCTCAACCCTTAAAACTCAGTTGTTCCCTTAAAGCAGCTAGTTATGGCACCGAACAACGTGCCCGTGGAGGAAAGCCAGTCAGTGATCCGACGAGGTGGTCATGAAGTAGCCTCAATTCTAGCAATTGGCACCGCCAATCCCAGCAATTTCTTTAATCAAGTTGACTATCCTGATTATTATTTCAGAGTCACCAACTCAGAGGACAAGACGGAATTAAAAGAAAAGTTCAAGCGCATATGTAAGCAAATGATCAATGAGAAATCGAACCTTTTATGATAAATATTTCCAGCTTGTCTTTTGTTTATTTTATTTATTTATTTAAGTTTACGGGACAACCTAAATAGTTTGATGTTGCTCCAGAAACTAAGAGGCCACATAATTAGTATGAGGTTGAATACTCTGATAGAACTTCTTTATACACTTACAATATGTGGTTCATTTAAGTACTATTTAATTTAAATCATTTACTTAAAGCCGATATCATTGGATCGTAAAATTTCTCTTTACTATCACCATGCACGCCGTATATGGATTTATTAAGAACATGTTTTCAAAACTATCTTTTCAGTCATATATATATATATATATATATATATATTCTCTAACTTCAAGTGACTTGATTATTTACCTTTTATTTTTATACGATATTGCAATATAAAGTTCAGTAACATTTACAGGAGATAAATGATGATGTAAATATATCTCCTTGCGCATTACTTTCTAATTAATTTTCTCCGTTTAACTGTATTGTCTGCTCTTTTCTCAAATGAATTTGACCTTAGTTTTTGTTTTTTTTTTAAACAATGGTTTAGTGACACATATATCATTTCACGCACGCAGGTGAAAAGTCATTGATAAAGAAGCGGCACATGAGGTTGACCGAAGATATCCTCAAAAAAAAAATCCAAGTATGTGTTCCTATGATGCCCCATCAATTAACGAACGTATGGATCTGAAACTTGTGGAGATGCCAAAGCTTGGTGAAAGCGCAGCAATAGAGGCCATCAAAGAGTGGGGCCAACCGAAATCCAAAATTACCCACATCATCGTCAATTCCACTTCAGGAGTAGACATGCCCGGCGCCGATTATCAGCTGATTAGGTCTCTTGGCCTCAAAACATCCGTCAAGAGAGTCATGCTCTACCACCAAGGTTGCTTTGCCGGCGGCACCGTCCTTCGCATTGCAAAGGACTTAGCCGAGAACAACCCCGGCGCTCGAGTCCTCGTCGTTTGCTCTGAACTCACCATTCCAACTTTCCGCGGTCCCTCAGAAGAGGACAGTGCTTCTCTTGTGGGCCAAGCAATCTTCGCTGATGGTGGGTCTGCTGTGATCATCGGTGCCAATGTACCCGATGAGGGTTCGGTTGAAAGACCATTATTTCGGCTAATGTCAACATCGGAAGTTATTCTCCCTAACTCAGAAAACACAGTAGGAGGACATTTACGTGATTGCGGACTCACAATTGTATTGTCTCCGGAAGTGCCTAAGCTAATTGGCAAAAACATTCAGACATGTTTGGAAGAAGCATTTAGCCCGTATGGAATTAGTGATTGGAACTCCGTGTTTTGGGCGCCACATCCGGGCGGTGCTGCCATTATAAAAGAGATAGAAGAGAAAGCTGGGCTAAAGAAGGAGAAGCTTAAGGACACTTGGAATGTGTGGAGTGAGTATGGAAATATGTCAAGTGCAACTGTGTTTTTTATACTGAATCAGATGAGGAAGAGGTCGTTGGCGGAGAAAAAGAGCACTACCGGTGACGGATTGGAGTGGGGAGTTCTGCTTGGATTCGGGCCGGGACTCACAGTGGAGACAGTAGTGTTGCAAAGTGTCCCCATTATTGCATAGATTATGAAAAAATACTTGGGCTATCATCACTACTATGCATCATAATTAGTAAAAGGAGGACCCGACTTGTGTGTCTCATGCTACTGGACGCCTTCTATTAATGTGTGAGACTGGCACCCTATAGTTATAAATTTTGTCACACAAAGTGTTTTCTATTTAATTTAAGAATAAGTGGCTGACAAAGAAGGTTTGTAATTTGTAATTTGTTTTTGTTTTTGTTTTATTATAGAATAAGTGTCATTGTATTGTCTTTCTTGATATTTCAGTTTTATGAGTGTAAAAGCTTGCTATTGAATATCTAGAAAGCTTACTATGTAAACCTGTGTTTTAATAGAGGGAAAATGAAAATCCCACCGCCCTCTCAGTTTTTTCAGTTTTGGGAATCTCTCTCCCTTCTTCCTCTCTTCCTCCTTACGTTAAGCCTTTCCAGGTTTGGGAGGCTTGAGACTTGAGAGCGTTTGATACAAGAAAATGCTAATGGGAGGATCGGAATGTTTGTTTGATAGCAAAAACACATACTTAACGAAAAAGGTTATTTACCAAAAAAAAAAAAAAAATTGTAAATGAGTTAATTAATACTTAAGTACGCTATTAAAACGTTGTAATGTTCACGTTATTTAAATTTTGCCTTTTGATATGAATTTTACAAGATGAAAGTCAGTAAAAAAACAAAAAAGTTAACGTTGTTTATTTTTTTAAGAAGCGTTGGTGCTAATTTGTTTGCTTTGATTTACTTTTATTTTGTTTCTCTGTTATTTATGAGATTTTTATTATCGATCAAGTAATTTATGTGAAAGTTTAGTAAAGAAATTAAACCTGATTTCAATCTATGCATATGTGTTACGGATCATACGACAGAAGATGTATGGCAGAAGATATATGTCTGACTAGAAGAAACAAATTAGGCTCTAAATGATAATATGAAATTTACTTTCAAATTTAGCTTTTCATTTTTTGTCAGTGTGATATTCTATTTTATTTTTTTCCCTTCTTTTTCTTCTCGAAGTTGTATAAATATGTGCATATATACACACATATGGGTATGATTTAAATGGTTACTATAAATCATGATAAGCTTAAAGGAAGACTACTACTTGAATATGTATATATATATATATATATATATGGGGTGGCTTTAATAGTTACTCGAATATTTATCTATCAATAGGTATTGTTCTTTTAACCTTAAGATATTAATTTGATGGTTGTAATAAATTATATAGTTATCACGCCACGTTATCACACCACGTTATCAAATTTTCATATTTAATAATAATCACTGATGGAAATGTTCCAATTAAAAATAAGTCCATAGATGTAATTACAAAATATCTATATTTTGTTATCTATTTTCTTCGAAAATCATTTCATTTCTCTTAATATTACAATTTTGTAGATTTTTTTTTCAATTTAAAATAGGTGATTCCTGTACGTTTTTTCCATTTAAATGTAGCGTACTCGTTTTTAACGAATTGTCAATATATCTATCACTAATTTTACTGCCCGAGATTACTAATGTTACTATTAATACTTCAACAAGCTTTCGAATCAAATCTAATAATTCAAGATTGTTTTTTTTTTTTTTTTTTTTTTGAGTTAGTTTAATTTGGTGGCTTAGATTAATCCACATCATGACTTATGACTTTTATTCATACATCATATCTTAACTTACGTCTTTATGAATTTTGAAGCTTAGCTCATGGAACTTGCTAGCTAGTATACAAGACCTCATTATTATTACCATTTTCAGCTCCTTTTTTTTTGTTTTTTTGTTTTTTTGTTTTTTGTTTGTTCCGTTGATATGATTTAGTCTACTAAATCATTTACTTAGACGTAAATGCTTCAGTACTTTTATTTGATTTCTTTGTAATTTGTTGGATATTGTACAAGTAATATTTACTTATAAAAAAATCTTGAAGATATTTTTTTTCTTTGATTTCCATCTATTGTGTTTTACCAATAAAGAATACATATACATTTTAACGTATCACTTTGAAGATATAAGTTTTTTAGTCGACGTTATTTTGTCCTATTGTTAAAGCACATTTCATTACTCCCATTAGATTAGATTTTGACGCTTTGATCTATAATTGCCCACTTTTGCGCTACATATTATCTAATTTTTCTCAATAATATTTTTTTTCCATTCAATATTTGAGAATTAATGTAAGGTATAAGATATATATAATTTGACTAGATCTTATGTTTAGAAGCATATATTCATCTTGATATAGATAACCTACAATAAAAAAAACTTTTAAACAATTTGAAAAAAAAAAAAAAAAAAAAAAAAAACCCAAAGTACAAAGGTGCCTTTGGCACAACACCATATTAGTCAAGATAGAAGAGCAGAAACATCATGTTCCGGCTTGACTAAACTTTTTAGATACTTATTCTATAAAAAGTGACAATTACTCCAACGAATTAGTAGCCATCAAATTCAGACTATTTTGCAAAGAAAAGTTCAATTGGCTTCCTAGTATTCGAAGATAACATTTATTTCTCGACCAAATTAGAAAATTTCTCATCGCCCACTTATTATATAATTAAACACCCAGCAATATTGACTTATTTTTTCAAAGTAAGGCGTCATAAAGTCTGACCTTTTCACATGATTAGTCAACAAATTAATTAATATTGTTGAAAGGAAATTTGAAAAAAAAAAATTTAGTGCTCCTCAAAAGAACTATATATTATGGAGAAAGTGTGACCTTCCGTTCCTAACATCATTTAGAAACTATAAATGAACGACTAAAATGAATTATATCATTTTGGTTTATTGGTTTAAATAAAAAGTAATTTTATATAGCAAGTAGTTTCAGAAATTCATATATGTACTTTCCACACGCAATTGCATACGTACCAAACATATTAAATATAATGGCGCCAACTTGTGGTCCAAAAAAAAAAAAAAAAAAAATTTGATATTATAGTTGTGTTGTTAGCGCCAACATGCAATACTGACTAGTCTGATTATTATTTCAGAATCACCCAAATTTAAAAAAGAAGACGGTATTGAAGAGAAAGTTTAAATACATTTGTAAGCAAATCAATTAATGCTGCTGTCCGTGGCAGCTTTGAGCAATTGCTAGTCATTTTGTTAAATTTTTCAGATATGTTGGGGAAAGAGAAAAAAATGAAAGAGGGAAAAAATGGTTTCACAAGTGATGTAAAAGAGAGATTTAGTTAGTGAAAGGAATATAAGAACATCTCTAATTATGCTAATTATTTTATTTTTTTAGTTAAATTGACAAATGATTTAACTTTTTTTTTTTTTTTTTTAGTTTTTCTCCACTATAACTATTAGCTAAATGGTTAGCTATTTTAAATAATGCATTTTACACTAGTTAAATACTTAAATATAGGTAGAAAGAAAGGGTTAGCCATTTATTTTCTCTATTATCACACCACAATAAATGCAAAGAATCTTTTTTTTTAATTTAATAAAGTTATTTATATTTTAAATTTAATAAATATTAAAGTAATCTATGTTTAGCTAAAATATGGAGTATGATTAGAGTGGATCATCCAAAAATTGCTAGTTAAAATAGCTTTCTAGCTATTTTAATTAAAATTTAGAGACTTCTCTTCAAGATGTTCATAGGAAGCATGGTTAGTGTGACGACCCTTACTTTTGGTCATCATTATTACATTCATACTTAGCTCATTTTCTAACTTCTACTACTTTTGAACTATAAACTCCTAAATTTTGGACTCAGTTTTTTTTCCTGCGCGAGCATAAATTTAAATTATTATTTACATATCATTGTCATTTATATGCAGTTTGCATAATAGCATTATGAGTATATGAATAGACTTTGTGACTTACAGTTGCTAAGCATAGCCACATAGTCACGTGATCTTTACTTAACATAATCCATTCATGTCCATAAATATTAATTACATTAAGTGTTTAACAGCAGTTTTAAAATTTGTAGTGCCTCCATTACACATTGGAGCCTTGAGAGCGTTTGGTACAAGAGAATGATAATGGGAAGAATGTTTGTTAATTTTGCAGCAAACATAGTTAATGAAAAAGATTATTTTTACCCATCTCCCAGATCTAGAGCACGGTGATAATTGAAACGACAATAAAGGTTCGAGAATGAAAACATCATTGACAAATAAATTTAAAATGGTGACGTGAAGTAAAATAACAAAATAATTTGAAAACGACAACTACATACTGCAAATCAGCAATTTTGTATGAACGACAGAATAAACGCCTAAAAGAGGGAAAGAAAGAAAGAAAGAAAGAAAGAAAACTCATAAATGATGGAAAGAGAGGGAAAAAGAAAACAATTTAAACGACAAAAAGTAGAAAAAGAATAAGATCAACTTTACATGAACAAAGCAAAATAGGGTAAGAGAAACTGAATGCCGATAATATCGATAGCTTATCCAAAACAACATGAATTAGCACGACATCGATCCATGAAACCAGAGAAAGTTTCAAAAACATGGTTTTATGAAAAATCAAGAAGTAAACTAAAACTAACAAAACCCTCAAGAACTAATAAAGTTATTGCAGTGGCTAGACTCTCTTGGGCAGATTTGGTTCAGGAATCAGAGAAGCACTCACAGTCATCAAATCGAGGAAATAAGGTAACAATAAGCAACAAAGTAGTACTACGCCTAAGGTCAGAGATGTTGTAGAGACTTCCACATTACATGAATGTCAAGTTAGGATAGAAGATCGATAATTATGCACTAAAGTGGAGTTAGTCGTTTCAGGGGCATGGGATAAATTGGACTCAATAATCTACGAATTAAGAAGGCGTGACCACTGATTTTGAAAAGAAAAATGCTTATGCTATTCGTATTCGAAAGCATAAGAGTGTCATCAAGATTTATAATTAATGAAAACGATGTTTATTTCTGGTTGTTAATTTTTGTAATTTTCCGTCATGTTGCTTACTATATATTATATTTTCCTTATGTTTGGTTTGTCCTTGTGGCTGGATTCTAAACAACTTTATTTTGTTATTGTTTTTAGTAAAATAGTTGTTTGAGTTGTTGAATGAGTGCCAACTTTATTAGAATATGCGAAGTCTCTCTATTTCATTTCCTATTTCACCATTTATTTAGAACATATATTTGGAAGCATTTAGTCATTAATTTATCAAACAAGCTAAACACAAAAAAATAAAAAATAAAAAATGAGAGAACAAAAATTTGGCAACTACGGCCTCCAATTTCAGACATAACACGGTACAAAATACAAAAACGACACGAAATAAATAAGTCATTAATAATTGGGCCGTTAATAATTGGGTCATTAATGGGCTGATATGAAAGACACGAAAATTAATTTGATTTCGAGTTAAGAGGCTTAACATGCTTAACACCTTTATATATGATAACTTATCAGTATCATGTATTGTTTGGTATTTAGATATTTTTTTGTGTGTTATTAAGTACTATGAAGATTTAGAGAATTTATTTATTTATTTATTTTTTTTGTTATCATATGCTTGCTTGATTTACTTGGTGGGGATATTAATAGCGTCCGTTTACTTGAAAATCCTTTCAAAAAAGGTTCCTATCAATTCCGGTTACTTGAAGCATTTAGTCATTAATTTATCAAACAAACTAAACACAAAAAAAAATGAGAGAACAAAAATTTGGCAACTAGGGCCTCCAATTTAAGACATAACACGGCACATAATACGAAAACGACACGAAATAAATGAGTCATTAATAATTAGGTTATTAATGGGCTGATATGAAAGACACGAAAATTAATGAGTTGAATTCGAGTTAGGTGGCTTAACATGCTTAACACCTTTATATATGATAACATATTAGTATCATGTATTGTTTGGTATTTAGATATTTTTATGTGTGTTATTAAGTAGTATGAAGATTTAGAGAATTTTTTTTTATTATCATATGCTTGCTTGATTTAACTATATATAGAGTATCTTTAGCAGTGAATTAATAGTAGTTTTGAATATAAACTAAAATCCACCATTTTTTTGTTCATTAAAAAATCCATCATTTTTTGTTCATTGGCTCATTAACGTGTTATATTCGTGTTAGACTGTCATGACCCGTTTAATAAATGTGTTTACATGTCGTGTCGTGTTACTCATATAATAAATGTTTCGTATTCGTATTTAGCTTCTGGACACGTTTATTACTCATGTCTTGTTCATGTTGACACTAATTGTGTCGTGTCATAATTGTACTAGTTTGAACACGACACGTGAACATAAATTGCTAGTTGTATTACCAACCACGCATAAAGTGGAACCCGTTAGGCCCCTTCATGGATATTTTCTAATTTGTTTTAGGTTGCTATCATATATGATCAGTCATCCTTTTTAATTTTTTGAACTTGTTGTCATCTTATTTCTTAATGTTATTGCTGATTTTTCAACATTGTAGTTTTTGGCGTATTACTGTGGTGTACTAGAAAATCTATTAAGAAAAAGTCTCCTGTCATTATGTCATTAATCATCACTTCAACTATTGCGTCCTCCCTCCACGCTTTCAACATTCAACACTTTAAAGGGTAAGTGACTGGTGTGGTGTGGAAACCAACTATAGGACTATATACGATGATACTGCAAGAGAAATGCCTTTTTCTCCCACAAAAATGCATGTGGCCAAAGAAGAGTTTGTAGGTCAATGCATGTGAATTGATATACGCTGAAAAAAATGTTTTCAAGTATTGGAGACGTAGGAAAGTAGCTAGAAAAGAAAGGACTTTTTCTGATAGACTTTTGTAAAAATAGACTACCGATAGTTTTTTAATTTCAGCCGTTAGATCTATATCTATGTCTATTTATTCTGCATACATTTTAAATTTAATGTGATTTTAATCAGATCTAACGGTTAAAAATTGAAAATGATTTAAAACGAATTGCGCGAGAAACTTCAAAAAAAAAAAAAGAAAGAATAAGCATATCAATGGGCAGCTTGTTTACAATTTGTGATAATTGTTTCCTGGTTGCTATTATATTTAATTAATGAACAGTTGTTTCTGGAATTATAAGTCTTATTACAAAATGCCTTTTGAGATTTTAATTTTAACTTTTTTCTTCTGAATTTTAATAACTCTTGTAAAATTTTCCCATTTATTAAATTTGTACCGTTATTGCTGTTGACCACCATTTAAGACAAGTAAATTAAGGAAAAAGTTAAGTATAGTGAAACAAATGATTACTTATGCTGTGTAATTGCACTTTCTTGTGGTTGTATGAAGAGAAGCTAATAGAGTAATTATTTACTAAATTATTTAAATGAAACTAATTGTTTGTGTAATACGTATTATTTATGTTAAAAATCTTAACATGAGATTTCGTTAAATTTGGTATTGTACATAATATTTTCCATCAAGAATTTAACAGTGGGGAAAATTTGAGAACTATTGAAGTTCAGGGAAAAAAAGCTGAAATTAATATTGGAGAGGAATTTTGTGACAATAGCTATAGTTCACAGGATAATTGAGTAATTTGCCCCTTTATTATTATTATTATTATTATTATTATTATTATTATTATTATTATTATTATTATTATTATTATTATTATTATTATTATTATTATTATTATTATTTTTTTTTTTTTTTTTTTTTTTTTTTTTTTTGCCGTCATTGACAGATCCAATCGCCTTATTTTTTTCGTTATTGTAGTTGGTGGGGATATTAATAGCGTCCGTTTACTTGAAAATCCTTTCAAAAAAGGTTCCTATCAATTCCGGTTACTTGAAGCATTTAGTCATTAATTTATCAAACAAGCTAAACACAAAAAAAATGAGAGAACAAAAATTTGGCAACTAGGGCCTCCAATTTAAGACATAACACGGCACATAATACGAAAATGACACGAAATAAATGAGTCATTAATAATTAGGTTATTAATGGGCTGATATGAAAGACACGAAAATTAATGAGTTGAATTCGAGTTAGGCGGCTTAATATGCTTAACATCTTTATATATGATAACTTATTAGTATCATGTATTGTTTGGTATTTAGATATTTTTATGTGTGTTATTAAGTAGTATGAAGATTTAGAGAATTTTTTTTTTTTTTTTTTTTTTATTATCATATGCTTGCTTGATTTAACTATATATAGAGTATCTTTAGCAGTGAATTAATAGTAGTTTTGAATATAAACTAAAATCCACCATTTTTTTGTTCATTAAAAAATCCATCATTTTTTGTTAGTTGGCTCATTAACGTGTTATATTCGTGTTAGACTGTCACGACCCGTTTAATAAATATGTTCACATATCGTGTCGTGTTACTCATATAATAAATGTTTCGTATTCGTATTTAGCTTCTAGACACGTTTATTACTCATGTCTTGTTCGTGTTGACACTAATTGTGTCATGTCATAATCGTACTAGTCCGAACACGACATGTGAACAAAAATTGCTAGTCGTATTACCAACCACACATAAAGTAGAACCCGTTAGGCCCCTTCATGGATATTTTCTAATTTGTTTCAGGTTGCTATCATATATGATCAGTCATCCTTTTTAATTTTTTGAAGTTGTTGTCATCTTGCTTCTTAATGTTATTGCCGGCTTGATTTTTCAACATTGTAGTTTTTGGCGAATTACTAGAAAATCTATTAAGAAAAAGTCTCCTGTCATTATGTCATTAGTCATCACTTCAACTATTGCGTCCTCCCTCCACGCTTTCAACATTCAACACTTTAAAGGGTAAGTGACTGGTGTGGTGTGGAAACCAACTATAGGACTATATACGATGATACTACAAGAGAAATGTCTTTTTCTCCAACTAAAATGCACGTGGCCAAAGAAGATTTTGTAGGTCAATGCATGTGAATAGATATACGCTGAAAAAAATGTTTTCAAGTATTGGAGAAGTAGGAAAGTAGCTAAAAAAGAGAGGACTTTTTCTGATAATTTTTGTAAAAATAGACTACCGATAGTTTTTTAATTTCAGCCGTTAGATCTATATCTAAGTCTATTTGTTCTGCATACATTTTAAATTTAATATGATTTTAACCAGATCTAATGGATAAAAATTAGAAATAAGTTAGAACGAATTACGGGAGAAACTTCAAAAAAAGAAAGAAGAAGCATATCAATGGGCATAAAAAAGCTTATTTACAATTTGTGATAATTGTTTCCTGGTTGCTATTATATTTAGTTAATAAACAGTTATTTCCAGAATTATAAGTCTTATCACAAAATACCTTTGAGATTTTAATTTTAACTTTTTTCTTCTGAATTTTAATAACTCTTGTAAAATTTTTCCATTTATTAAATTTTTACTGTTATTGTTGTTGACCGCCATTTAAGGCAAGTAAATTAAGGAGAAAGTTAAGTATAGAGAAGAAATGATTACTTTTGCTGTGTAATTGCACTTTCTTGTGGTTGTATGAAGAGAAGCTAATAGAGTAATTGTTTACTAAATTATTTAAATAAAACTAATTATTTTTGCGATACGTGTTATTTATGTTAAAAATCTTAACATGAGATTTCGTTAAATTTTGTATTTTACATAATATTTTCCATCAAGAATTTAATAGGGGAAAATTTGAGAACTATTGAAGTTCAGGGAAAAAAAGCTGAAATTAATATTGGAGAGGAATTTTGTGACAATACCTATAGTTCACAGGATAATTGAGTAATTTGCCCCTTTATTATTATTATTATTATTTTATTTTTTATTTTTTTTTGCCGTCATTGACCGATCCAATCGCCTTATTTTTTTCGTTATTGTGGTTGGTGGGGATATTAATACCGTCCGTTTACTTGAAAATCCGTTAAAAAAAGGTTCCTATCAATTCCAGAAAACGACTTTGGAGTCCCAATACCTTGAAAAGCCTTACTTGGCTGCATCGCCGTCACTATTGAACACAACAAACACATACTACCCCCACATGCCTCTGTGTTTATAATATTTATAAATGTGTGTGGAGAAAAACTAAGTCGGAACAATAATAGTTTGTTTGCGTAAGATTACTGACAAAAATTATAATATTTAAGAAAATTAAGTTTAGCATATCTCAATTAGATTGATACTTACTAAGTAACTCGTCTTATATCAGATCCCCTACTTAACTTTGTGAATGAAAATAAAAACACAAAAATAAATGTTGTGTACTTTTTATTAATGCTTTACAAATTGTGTTAAGACTACACCCTAAATTTCACAAATTGTGTTAAAAAGTTTTAACACTATTTATTAAACGTAGATTATATAAACAGTATTCGTAAAAATATAGAGTGAAACAAGATTAGTTCGCACCATTAGAAAGAGATAATTTCATGAATATATACGACGACAGTTCAAAAATCATTGTAAAAAGATCCTGAAACCATGCCAACGAGCCTTCTTAATATGTGGCCATGTAAAAACAACTTGTTGTTGTTGTTTTTTTTTTTTTTTTTTTTTTTTCAGTTTTTTACGGGGGACCTATCCCATGTGTTATTTTAGAAATTAATAGAATCGATACTTTAGACACTGGAAATTATTTTATAATAAAAACTTTATAAAAGTTATAAATGTCAATAACTAATAACCATTGTAATATTTAAAACAATGAAATAAATAATCATAAAGAAATTCAAAATTTTCACACGTAATTGTTATTGAAAAGATAAATAATTCGAAGTTAGCAACAAGGTGAAATTAGAGATGGGTAATGGAAGTATTTATTTCTTTCCTACCTAACAACTTGATTTCTACGTGGACTCATTGACTTAAAGCGGCACAAAATCGTTGAACGGAGAATAATATTTTACTCCACGTGATCGACTAATAAATATATTATTCGATTAATTATATCAATTGAGATCAGTAGCAAGGTTTATAACAGGACCCTTGAGTCTATTAAAGCCAAGGAAACAAGTGCAAATCCATCACATCCTACACATCTTCTTCTCAAACTTTAAACGCAGTGTTCCCTTAAAGCAACTATGGCACCGAATAACGTGTCCGTGGAGCAAAGCCAGACAGTGATCCCACGAGCTGGTCATGCCGTAGCTTCAATTCTAGCAATTGGCACAGCCAATCCCGACAATTTCTTCAATCAAGCTGACTATCCCGATTATTACTTCAGAGTCACCAATTCTGAGCACAAGACAGAATTGAAAGAGAAGTTCAAGCGCATTTGTAAGCAAAGCAATGAGAAACCCATACTTTTATCATATATATTTCAAGTGAATTTTTTTTTTTTTTGTTTTTTACATTATGGGGATAACCATTAACCTGAGTAGTTTTGCGTTGCTTGAGAAACCAAGCGCCCATTTAATATGGGGCTGGATATGCTGATCATAGGATTTCTTTTTACACTTGCTTCACAACCACTGTTTAATTAAAATCATATAGTTTACGACATTGGGCCGTAAAATTTCCTTTCCGTGTGCGTTATAATCTCGTTTTATTGTCTTTTTTTTTTCCTTTTTTTTTTTTTCAATTTGATCATGCATACCGTATATGGATTTATTGGGAATATATAAGTTTTCACAAACATATATTTCCAATCCAACATATATATAAAATTAGTTCTAGCTTCTAGTCACTGGCTTATTTGCCCTTTCCTTTTATACAATATCAGTACTATATATAGTTCAGTAACCATTTAGAGGAGATAACTAACATAATTCTATCTCCATGGTATCGATTTTTAATTAATTGTCCTTGTTACACACATTCTTGGGCACTTATCTTTTCTTGCATGACTTTTTCCTTAATTCATCATCTCTTCATACAATATTTTTTGACACATATCATTGCATCCATGCAGGTGAGAAATCATTGATAAAGAAGCGGCACATGAGGTTGACAGAAGATATCCTCAAAGAAAACCCAAGTATCTGTACCTATGATGCTCCATCAATTAATGAACGTATGGATCTAAAAATTGTGGAGATGCCAAAGCTTGGTGAAAGCGCAGCAATAGCGGCCCTCAAAGAGTGGGGCCAACCGAAATCCAAAATTACCCACATCATCGTCAATTCCACTTCAGGAGTAGACATGCCCGGGGCCGATTATCAGCTGATCAAGTCTCTAGGCCTCAAAACATCAGTAAAGAGAGTCATGCTCTACCACCAAGGCTGCTTCGCCGGCGGCACCGTTCTTCGCATTGCGAAAGACTTGGCCGAGAACAACCCTGGAGCACGTGTTCTCGTTGTTTGTTCTGAACTCACCATCCCCACTTTCCGTGCTCCCTCGGAGGATGACAGTGCTTCTCTTGTCGGCCAAGCAATCTTCGCCGATGGTGGGTCGGCTGTAATCGTCGGTGCCAATGTGCCAGATGAGGGCTCGGTCGAAAGACCATTGTTTCGACTTGTTTCAACGTCACAAGTTATTCTTCCTAACTCAGAAAACACAGTAGGGGGACATTTACGTGATTGCGGACTCACTATTGTATTATCTCCGGAAGTGCCGAAGATAATTGGCAAAAATATTCAGACATGTTTGGAAGAAGCATTTACCCCATATGGAATTAGTGATTGGAACTCAGTGTTTTGGGTGCCACATCCCGGCGGGGCTGCCATTCTGAGGGCCATTGAAGAGAAAGCCGAGCTAAAGAAGGAGAAGCTTAAGGACACTTGGAATGTGTGGAGTGAGTATGGAAATATGTCTAGTGCAACTGTGTTTTTTATACTAAATCAGATGAGGAAGAGGTCATTGGAGGAGAAAAAGAGCACCACTGGTGACGGATTGGAGTGGGGAGTTCTTCTTGGGTTTGGGCCGGGACTCACAGTGGAGACAGTGGTCTTGCAGAGTGTTCCTATTGTTGCATAAATTCTATAAAAGTGCTTGGGGTACTACCAATACTTATAGTCTTAACTAATGAAAGGTGAATCCTAATTCTATATCCTCTGATGCGAGACACCTTGTATTAGTGTATGATGCCTAAATGTGTCTTCAACATTATTCCAGATTATTTCACACAAAGCGTGTTTTTTTTTTTTTTTTTTTTTTTTGTTTTGTTTATGAATAAGTGACCAGAAAAAAAGTTTGTAATGTGTTTTTTTATTGGAGAAAAAGTACTTTCATCTCTTGTTTCTTGATATTTCAGTTTTATAATTGTGAAAGCTTACTTTGTAATATGTAGAAATTAACTGTATTTTATAGAAGAAAAAGAAATTCCCATCAATCGGAGGAATAGAAAGTAAGAATGATAGAGTTGCAGGGATCCAAAATGTATATGATAGATATAATAATAACAACACTTTAAGTTGTTTAGTGAAATGGGAGGAGAGTTGAAATAATTAATGATATTTATTTGCTTTATTTACTAATAAATTTTTTGGTGGGTTGAATAACTTTTTATAAATGAGATGAATTTTTTAGAAAGATTAGTTTATGTGGGCCGCTCCTTTCATCTCCGCGCTCTTCTACCTCTCTTCCCTATAATGAAACAAGGATATTATGAGATCGGGAGGTGATCAAGACCTTGATTATCAACTAGGATTTCGATTGTTGTGAGATTGAGAGATGATCGACATTTGAGTTCTAATTTAAGGGCTAATCTTAATGAGTGTATGAGTAAATGAGTTAGATAGGAATATTGATTCGGGTATTCATGCATATGACTTCGTTTGATGCTCGGGAGAGGTAGCGAGGTTATAATAGGTCTCTTGATTAATGAATTGAGTATAATTGGCTAGCATTGACTTAATAGGATGAACATAGCAATGATAAGATGAAGTCAAGTCCCTAGTAGACTTGTGTATAGAAGTTTCCATATTTTATCTTATTTTTGTATTTATATCCATTTAAGTTCTATGCCATTTCATTTAGTTCGGCTGTCTAGATAAAGTTGAGTTAGGATAATCGCGGTACTTATCGGTAATTTAATACCAAATCCCTGTGAAGACAATACTCACTCGCCCTATACTATTAAAACTTGACATTGTATGTTTCCGAGCGATCAATGAGACAGAGAGTTGAAATGATAAATGATACTTATTTACTTAATTACTACATTATCTATTTTACTATAAAATTTTCTGGTGGATAAACTTTCTTTTTTAATAAATTTGATAAATTTGGTAATTTATATGGAACGGATCCTTCCATCTTCACTCTTCCTCCTCTGTTTCCTACGACCAAGCAAGGAATTGGGCATCAGCCTCCCACATTGGAACATTGGAAGCATTTGATGAATGAGAATGAATGCTAATGGGAAGAATGTCTGTTATATAGCAAACACTACACTTAACGAAAATGGAAAATTTACAAAAAAAAAAATATAAATTGAAATGAGTTAAATACACTATTAAAACGTTGTAGTGTTCAACATTATTTAAATTTTATATTTTAATAAGAGTATTTTACTAGATAAAAATTAGTAAAAAAAAAAAAAATATTTACAGTTGTTTGCTTTGATTTACCTTAATTATTTTGTTTCTTTATTATTGATGAGATATTGATAGCTGATCAAGTAATTTATGTGAAAATTTGGTAACGTAAAAACCTCATTACAATCGCGCATATATATTTAGTGATCATTCGACGAAAGATGAATGTCTTACTAGAAGAACAGAAAAAATGATAGTATGAGATTAGGATCCGTTTGGTTCATGAATTCAAATCATGTGATTAGAACTATTTTTGATTTACGTGTATTTTTTATGAGAGAAAATACTGTAGCAAACCACGAATCATGATTCTAATCAAGGAGCGAATCTAAGTACCAATACTTTCAAGGACTAGATTTGTTTTTTTTTTTTTTTTTTTTTTGTTCTTTTCTCCTCCATTTTATTCTCTAAGTTATATATATATATATATATATATATATATATATAAGTATGGTTTTATGGTTATATAAGCTTAAAGGGAGACTGCTCGAATATGTAACTTACAATATAATATCTATACCGTAATAACTATTTGTTTCAAAAATTGTTCCGTTTATTTTATTAATATTACTATTTTGTAGATTATTTTTTTTCTTCAATTTACAATATGTGATTCCAATACGTTTTGTATAGCAAGAATAAGATATGCGGTGTGAAAAAAAGTCATACGATTTCGCCTACATATCAACTCGTTTTGCTAAGACGTCTATAACATCATTTAGTTTTATTTGATTTTTGGTTGTAATTTATTGGTTATTGTATAAGTAACATTTACTAAAATTCTTGAAGATCGTTTTTTTTTTTTATTATTATTTTCAGCTATTGTGTTTTATCAATAAGAGATACATACTTTATCATATCAATTTGAATCTATTTTGCTAGATAATTAAGTTTTTTTATTTATGTAAAGCTGTACATGTTTTACCTTACCAATGTGAAGATAAATTTTTTCATTCAACATATTTGAATGGTGGCTGACTAGGTGTAGAAACTGGACTGGGATCATCTTTACGCAATGTGCCTACATCTATTCTTAAGAGAGGAAAAACTTTAGAACACTAAAAAATTAAATTTAAATTTTTATAAAAAAAAATATTACAGTTATAATTCGAATTATTAAAATGAACAGACGTTCAATTATTGCGTCATAATTCACGCTTTCAACGTCAACTTTGAAGGGTAGATGACTGCTATGGGTGTGGAAAATGGTAGGGCCGAAGACGATTTTGTAGCTCAATGTGAAAAGTGATAAGCCCATAACATTATTTGCCCAAATATTTACAAAGGAAAAAAAAAATGATTACAAGTATTGGAGAAGTGGGGGAAGAATTTGAAAAAGAAATAAGATAACATGTCAAAAATGTTTTGTTGTAAGTTATTGACTGAGCCGCCTTGATTTTCCTTATTGTAATTGTTGGGGATATAAATAACTGTTTGTTTACTAGAAAATGATCTGTTCAAGAAAGGATCCAATAACGTTCTGACCCATTCGCAGCCGTCCAGAAAATGACTAATTCGATGTTTGGTAGATTGGGAAAGGAAGGTTAGGTAAAATATTTAAGTGATAGAAAAAATATGGTAGAAAGAAAATTTTTTTTTTCACATTGTTTAGTAGAAAAAAAATATATTAAATTTAGCGTATTTTACAATAATATTATCATTATACAAATAAAATTTTTGGTGAATGGTTTAAATTTAAAATAGTTATTTATGTATCACTTGCTTGTTAAATTTTTCCCGCCACTTTTTTTTTTTTCAAAGTTAAAAAGGTAATATTGATAAACACCTTTTAAACGTGTATGAGTTATGATTTTTACATTTTATTTTTGATTCATAATTTTTTTAGTTAAATCATTATACTAATAAAATGGTATTTATTAAGAGTAAAAGATAACAGTCCAGATTCATACACTCTTAAGAATAAATTATATAATGTTCTCAATTTTTTTTTAAAGGATAGGAAAATGATGAGCCCCATGAATTTACAACTTCTTTTCTTCCCTATTTCCTTCATACCAAACAACCCAAAATTCCCCTTTCCTCTAAAATTATTGCTTAATTTCTTTCCTCCCCCTTTTCCACTCTACCAAACATTGACTAAGCCCTCGTTTGGTTCACTGATCAAATTTTATTGATTTGAACTTTTTGTTTGACCAGAAAAATTCAAATTGTGTAGTTTAAATTGTAGTTCAAGTTGACGTTTGGATGTGCAATTAAAATTTTAATCTAAATCAAGAATAAAATTCAAATTAGTGTTTGGTAGGTATGAAAAGTAAAGAGAGTTGACACCTTTCCCTCCTATTAAAAAATGATTCGAAAAGTTGAACTTAAAGAGAGAACTAAACTCTAAGTTGAACAATTTAACTCAGTTCAAATAAAAAATAAAATTCAAACTACATGCTTTCTAAACACGAGTTTAACATGTGCTCACTGTTCGAATTGAGCTGAACTAAGTTAAACAATGACACAAACGGCGGCTAAGCTGTCCAAATACTTTTAAGCCTTACTTGACGGCAAAGCCGTCATTAAGGGTCCGTTCACTTCGCTGATTCGAGTTTTTAATTCGAGTTGAGATTTGATTTTATGTGAGAGCTTTTTACTGTAGCAAAAAAATTAGATGTGATTGTTTGTGAGAGCTTTTTACTGTAGCAAAACTCGAATTCTAAACTCGAATAAGCGAAATGAACGGAGCCTAAATAACAAATAATTTTTCATTGCTCACCACTTGTTGTCTGTGTGCATATATTTAAAAATGTATGTGTGGGGAAAGACAATTTATTTCTTTCCTAGTCAACAACTTAAAATAATTCCATAAATAAATAATCCAAATAATTGCACACCTAATTATTATTGAACATAAAAAGTTAAAAATTATTACAAGAAGGTGGAATCAATGTGTAATTAAAATATTTATTTATTTCCTACTCAACTTGACTTCGACTTGGTTCAAGTACCAAAAGGAAAGCAAGTTGTTGACTGAGGAAATGAATTAAAACACATAGAGATTTTCTTATTATTTATAAGATGTTATTATTTATATTCTTTCCGGTCAACGCAAACGAAATAATCAACATAAAAATCCCCCTTAGCGACATGAACTCATTGACTTAAAATACTACTTACTACACGTGCTCGACAAATTAAAAACCATATAAATTCGATTAATTGTTACATCATTTCAGATCTGTAGCTAGGTTTATAACAGTACCCTTAAGTCTATAAAAGCCAAGAAAAACGAGTGCAAATCCATCATATTCTAATTCCTACATCTATTCTTCTCTTCTCAACCTTTAAACACAGTGTTCCCTTAAAGCACAGCTATGGCACCGAGCAACGTGTCCACAGAGGGAGGCCAGACAGTAATCCGAAAAGGTGGTCATGTCGTTACCATAAGGCATTAAAAACTTAATTCAACTTACTTAGATTGGGGCGAACTAGATGCGTGATGACGTGGAGTAAGATGGCATGATACCGGCCAAGCTTAAAAACTTATGAATCTCAGTCATGTTTTTAAGTGTAAGCCAGTTATTTACTGCTTCAATTTTTGTTGGATCCACTGAGATACCGTTTTTTGAGACTACATGCCCTAAGTAATGAACTTTATTAAAACCAAAATTCACACACGAAATTCTAAATTCAAAAGAAATAGACTTACTTGGGCAGTGTAGAATCAGATGTTCAACAGAGTGTGGGTGGGTAGCATAAACTTTGCTCTGATAAAAACTGTGACGACCTTTATTTTTTATTATTATTACAACGTTCATACTTAGCTCAATTCCTAACTTCTACTACTTTTGAACCATAAACTCCTAAATTTTAGACTGAGTTTTTTTTTTCCTATGCGGAAATAAATTTAAATTATTATTTACATACAATTATCATTCATATGCAGTTTGCATAAAAGCATCATGTGTACATTAATATACTTTGTGACTTGAGGTTGCTAAACAACCTCATAGTCACGAGATCGTTACTTACTTTACATAATCCATTCATGACCATACATATTAATTACATTAAGTGTTTAGCAACGGTTTCAAAAACCGTAGTGCCTCCATTACCCACTTGTCCACATCCTACTGCTGGATCCTTTTCTACATGCCCAGCATACAAGTTTTAGAGAGCTGGTGCCTTACCCGAACTTTCTACAACATAAACAAACTTAATGAATTTTCTCTCAGCAAGTAACAACAGTTCACAAATATTGCAAACAATAATGCATACCCATATATGCATTCATGTCATACATCCTAACATATCATCTAAACTTTTAGAACGTTTATCATAATATGCTCTCTTGTCTTTCATTTCATATTTTCTTACAATTTTCATTCTTGTGTCGTTCATTTTTCTAAACTTTCCGAACATTTATCGTATTGTACTTTCATTTCTTTCATTTCGTACATATGTATGAATTTCGTTCTTTTATTTAGAATGTTTATCGTATTGTACTTTCTTTTCTTTCATTTCATACTTTATTCAACTTTTGTTCTTGTGTCGTTCGTATTATTTTCTAATATTCTAAATGAATTTCGTATTGTATTTTCATAGCTTTTACTTCTTATGGGTCTCATCTTGCTGTACCGTTGCGTGCATAACTAGTGAGGAGCTAGGTAGCTAACCAAAACCAACTCACTCACGGTTTTGTTTCATTCATAATCATTATAACCTTTCCTTGCGAAAGCCGGTACAAACAGTATTATTAACTTCTTTTCGTTTGCCATCTTTATTTACTCATCATCTTACTGTCAGCATTTTATATTATGACAATAATTTTAATTTGTCATCTTACTGTCAGTTTTTTCATATTATAACAGTAATTTTAGTCATATTGGTACATCTTTGAGCATTCTTACTAATTTCCTATGAAATTAGACTTAATCAAATGTTTGACTTTCATTGACTTTGACTTTGACTTCATCGCAGATTAAAATTCTATTGCTAATACAAGTCCATAAGCACATTCAAAGCAACAAACAAGTTTCAAGAAGCATCTTTCGCTTAGTGACGTACAATGAAATCATCGTATGCACAATTTTGTGCAACACAAGGAAATAATCTTGTTTGTGCTTTTGACATAGAAAAAACTACTACACTTACAGGAGTTCTAAGAAGGTCACGACTTTTGGGTCTCCAAAAACCTTGCTTCCTTGATCGCCTATTGGTCCTATCATATAAATTCCCGATTAGTAGGTTTACAATCTAAGATCAGTGGTTGAAACACAATTTGATCCGAATTCATGGTTTCGTAAATGTTATTTTCTTAAACTGCATATGTCGTTTCTAAAATTCTTAAAGTGATCTACAATTTCATGTTCGGTATCTAGACTGAAACATCACCTATATAATTAATGTGCACCAAACTTGTGCACTTTTGACCTTAAATCGCATTTTAGACATGTTTCAGAAATCAGCTCGAAACTGATGTCTAGGGCCGTGTTTGAGAAAAATGTTATTTCATAAAAGTTGTTCAAAGAGAAATTTCCTTCAACTTCATATTGGTCACTTTTTGAAACTAAACTAGTTTCTTTGTTTTCTAGCCCAAAACAACACCGGATTCAAATTTTCAGTTTAATAACTTTGTTTTCAATTTTTATCTAAAATTGTAAATTTTCATTGTTTTTAGTTTCTATTCATTTTTGATTACCGAATCAACTTTATTTACACATCTTAATCGTCCTATTCTTCATTGCAACTGGGTTTGGTTTCAATTCTCAAACTAAATTTCAATGGAGTTCTACTTAATTTTTCATATTTTACGTGCTAACTATAACTTATTTTATCCGTTGTTTCAATCTTCAAATACAGATCACAATCTTTCTCATTTCTTTTTATCATCATAATCAACATAGCTATAAGGATTTTGTCATTTTTTTCTCACAAGAATTGTCCATAAAAAAGATGACATCGTCCAATAAAAAAAAATCTAACCTTTAAACATCAAGTATTTCGGTACCATTCATAATTATAAGCAGATAATCATTCTTAAAATAATAATAAAAAAGCATACGTACTTTCCACAAGTCAATCATCAAAACGAGAGAAGAGGGCACAAGGGCGCTATTGGAGGCGCATTGCCTTGGGATTAGAGGTGATTGCCTAGGGATTTAGGGTTTCGAGGCTCAATGCCTAGGTTTAGAGGCTCTTAGCCTGAGATAAAAGGCGTTAATCATGGAGAATCATGGACTCGTTATACGATGAATCTTTGATAACATAATATTAATTATATAAGAAAATAAAAAGAAGAAGAAGAGAAGACAGAGGTTTAACATGGTTCGTTAAAATTCCTACATTCACGTAATTAGAAAAGGGAGAATGAATTCAGTAGTAAAGAGTACTACGAGAGTACTCAAATATGTAATTACATGATATCTATATATATTTTAGTAACTATTTGTTTTAAAAACCTTTCCATGTCGCTTACTGTTACAATTTTTAGATTCTGTGTCTTTTTTTTTTTTTTTTTTTTTTTTTTTTTCAATTTAGAATAGGCGATTCCGGCACGTTTTGTCCATTTAAATGCATTAATTTGAATTGATGCAGGATCCCCGTTTATAATCTGCCATTGATTCTATGTCCAAGCCAATTATCACTCCAAAATTTTGTTGTAGAATGTAATAATATTTAAATACGAAAGTAAAACAAAGAAAAAAATAAGACAGATTTAACGTGGTTCGACAAGATGTAAAAACACACGAATTAAAAAAGAGAACATTAATTTACTAATAAGGACCACTATGAAAGGGGCTCTTTCTAAATAGAGATTATAAGCATAAAATTGAGTAAGTTAGCTAAGATTAAAATAAAGAAATTTTCCAAGATTCAATATTGGCTGGTATTTTTTTTTTTCTTTTTTTCCTTTTTTTTGAGAAAATAAAGACATATCGTTCCATGATGATAGCAATCTTTGGGAGTACAGAGATGCAGAATAGAGACGACAATCGTCACGAAGGAGAGGAAAAAAGAAGGCGTTTGGGGTGCAAAGACCGCAACCATTAAGAGAGAGAAGAGGGTGTTGGGGCATTGCGACGTCAGTCTTCAAGATGCAAAGGCGCATGGGCACTGTTGGAGGCACATTGTCTCGGGCTTGATGGCAATTGTCTGTGGGATTTGAGGCACATTGCCTAGGTTTGGAGGCTTTTCGCCTAAGATAATTAAGAACAGTTAATCTGAAGGATCAACCAGAAGTTTAACGTGGTTTGACAAAATTCCTACATCTACATAATAGGAAAAAGAGAATGAATTTAATAGTAAAGAGCACTATAAAAGAGGATCCATATAAATAGAGATAACAAACATAAAAGATCTACGACAAATAAAGTCATAACTAACAAAAGAAGTAACAATAAATAAAATATTAACTTTTGCTAATAGAATACTCCCCAATAATCCGAATAATTTCATCTAATAAATGCACATATAAATCATGAATAGCAGTACTCTACAACTTATATAGAAGTGAAAATAGTATTTGTACTTCAACCAATTTTTGAATCGATTCAATATTGGTTCAAAATTGCTGCTGCTTCTTCTTTTAATATTTTTTTTTTTTTTTACTTAGCTTAATATGGTGGCTTTTCTTCTTTTAATTTTCTTTCTCCTTTTTTTTTTTTTTTTTTTTTTTTTTTTAACTTAGCTTAATATGGTGGCTTAGATTAATCTACATGACTTATTTTTTGCAGACCTCATTTCTTGATTCTACATCTGTACAAATTTTGAAGCTTAGCTCATAGAACCGCTAGCTACTATACAAGATTTCATCATTATCACTGTTTTTAGTTTTTTTTTTTTATTATTCTTTTGATTTTTTTATTCATTGTCTCTCTTAAATCATTAATAGTTTTATTTGATTTTTCTTTGTAATTTAGTGGTTATTGTAAAAGTAACATTTACTAAAGTTCTTGAAGTTGCATTTTTCTATTTCCAGCTATGATTGTGTTTTACTAACAAAAGATAAATATGTGTAGCGAAAATTATTAAACTTATTTTTAAAGTGCATAAGTCTAAATTTTATTTCTTATTTTTTTATTAATATATCCTTTTAATTAATATATTTATTTGACTAAAAGAGATATTAATAAAAAATAAGAAAAAAATTCAGACCCATACACTTTAACAAATATTTTATCTGCTTTCTTCGTACGTTTATCTATCACTTAGAATCTAGTTTGCTAGATATATATATATATATATATATATATTTAATTTAAAGTTGTACACGTGAAGATAAATTTTTTTATTCAACGAATTTAAATGGTGGGTTGGTTGTGTGTGGAAACCGGATTGGGATCATCTTTAGTTCTTTTACGCAATGTGCCTACATTTAAGAATTAAGAAAAAAAAGGCCTTGTAGTCTTGTATTTTGAATCTTAATGTCGCCTCTACCTTTCCTAATTGTGCTCGTTAGCATAAAATTACTGTTGTTTACTAGAAAATCTATTGGAAAATCTCCTATCAATATGTCATCACTTCAATTATTGTGTCCTAATTCCCTTCAGGCTTACAACATTAACGTTGGTAGGCGTATAACATTATTCGTTAAAAAAAAAAAATGCTTACAAGTATTGGAGAAGTAGGGAAGAATTTAAAAAAGAAATAAAAAGCGTGTCAGAAATGTTTTGTTGTATGTTATTGACTGAGCCATCTTGATTTGCCCTTATAATCATACCTTGGTGAGAAGTCTTTCTTGGCGGCAGAGCCGTCATTAATGGCCATAATTCATTACCCACACTTGTTTGTAATTTGTATATATATACAGAGTCAGTCCTTGAATTCTTTTCTCTTCTTATAATTAGTTTCTCTACTTAAAAGTGTTTTAAATTAAACCCTAAATTTTTTTAATGTCTGAAATTTAGTTTCTTAAGCCTCATTCATTTTAATGATTTGAGTTTTTAATTTTAAATTTTTACAATAAAAAGCTCTTAAAAATATCACATTTAACTTTTTTTTTACTACAGTGAAAAACTCTAAAAAATATCACATCTCAACTCAAATTGAAAACTCAAATTGACAAAGTGAGCGAGATCTTAGTTACTATCTGTTAAATTTTAGATGGAAAATAATTGATAATTTTGCAATTTAACCGTGAAGGATGGGCACTCTCGTAATTTTAAAATAATTATCCAAAACATAAACTGAAACGATTTATGTGTTAACCCTTGATGCCCATTTTGCTGCCAAAAAAACGAAGCGTAGAAGCACTCTGATGAAACTAATCAACAATGGGGAAGGAAAATCGGCATTGGCAGGTCTCTGAAGCTACCGAACCTCTAGCTAAGTGGCTGACTTTTTGGACTTTTGCCAACACTAGTTTTATAACATGTTCCACACGTATTACCGTGTTATAAATAGTTGAAGAGTTTATTATTTACTAAATGTTAAAAAATTTATTTATACAACTATTTAAGAATTTTTGAATTTATTTTAAAAAGGAATATATATAAAAATAACAATTGATGAAAAAATTTAAGTGGGAACACATTTAAAAAAAATTATTTTAACTAAATAAAAATAAAATAAGAATGCATATAAAAAATTACTCTCATGGAAATAAAGTGAGGAACAACGTATGTTAAAAAAATTCACAAAAATAAAGATAAAAAAAGTTTAAAAAAAAACGAAAAAGAGAGAGAGAGCTAAGTAGGTGTTGCCACATGACATAGTTTTTGCTCTTTTATGTACCGTTAGATGTCACTTTCTTTGTATATTCATACATATAATTCTTTAATTGTTTTGTCCATTTGTGCCCCACTTTTTGTTTATTATCTCTTGCTTTTGAAACATTGGTATTGTTTTAATCACTTTTATTGTTTTTTAAATCAGAGTTGAAGGAGTTTTTGTTGCTTTATATACTCTTTTTTGTATGTGTTTTTTTATCATCTGCGTACTCAGTTTTTTTTTTTTTTTTAGGATAAGTCTGACTATAAACAGGTCCTTCAGTCTCTCTTTTTTCTTTTGTTTTTTTCGTTTTGTTTTTGTTTTTGTTTTGTTTTTTCTCGAGATATACTTGATTATGGATAGATTCTCATAGTCTTTTTATTTGGAGAAAAATCTGATTTTCCACAAGTTTTTAGTCTTTTTGTTTTGGAGTAAAGTGTGTTTATGGACTTTTTTATTGATGAGTTTCTTTGTATGAAGTTTTTATCATATGGATTGGGGTTTGAATGTTTCTTTTTGCAAGAAATTGAGAGAAAGGGTATTTACTCATTTGCTTATAACTTAATTACCAATATATTTAACATTTTTCATTCAAAATTTAACAGAACGTAACAACAGGGACTAAATTTAAGACTTTAAAAGAGTTTAGGGTTTAAGTTAGAACACTTTTGAGTACACAAGCTAATTATAAAAAGAAAAAAGAGTTCAGGGTCCTCTGATAAATTTAACTCTTGTTTATATAAATAATATATGTGTGGAGAGAGTATATTTATTTCGTTCCTAGCCAACAATAAGAATATTTCATATATAAATAATTCAAATATTTGCGCACTTAATTATTGTTGATAATATAATTAATTCCAAGTATTAGGAAGATGGTGGAATCAATGATGTGTATTTGAAATATTTTTTTTTCTTTCCTACTCAACAACTTTGACTTCGACTAGGAATCAAGGGCCAAAAGCAAAGCAAGTTGTTGGCTGTGTAAATCAATTAAAACATAAAGAGAGATTTTCATTATTTTTATCCAAATGCGGGGTTTCATTCAATAGTTTCGGAAAAGAGAAAAAGTGAAACTCTCTCTCATCTACAATTAATATAAAAATGTTCCCCTGTAACATGGACGCATTCACTTAGACCTAACAGTACAAAACCATTGAATGGAGAATTACGTGTGATCAACAAATTAATTAAAAAATATTAATTCCATTAATTATTACATCATTTCAGATCTGTAGCAGGGCACTCGAGTCTATAAAAGCCAAGAAAAACAAGTGCAAATCGATCATATCCAACATCTACTCTTCTAAACCTTTAAACTCAGTGTTGCCTTAAAGCGGGTATGGCGCCAAATAACGTGTCCGTGGAGGGAAGCCAGACAGTGATCCAACGAGGGGGTCATGCTGTAGCCTCAATCCTAGCAATTGGCACAGCCAACCCGAGCAACTTCTTCATTCAAGCCGATTATCCTGATTATTACTTTCGAGTCACTAATTCGGAGGACAAAACCGAATTGAAAGAGAAGTTCAAGCGTATTTGTAAGTAAATCAATTAAGAAACCCAACCCTTATTATCATAATATGGTGCTGGATATGGTTATCATAGAATTTCTTTATACACATACAATATGATTCATAAGCACTGTTTAACATCATATATAGTTATTTCCTTATTCATGCCTGCCGTATATGCATTTATTCCGAACATATATGTCTGCACACACATATATTTCCATTCAACCATAGATATAAAATTAGATCTGACGTCTAGTGAATTGGTTATTTATCTTTTCTTTTTATACAATAACAGTATTATATATAGTTCAGTAACCATTTACCGGAGATAAATAACATAATACTATCTCTGGGAGCACTGATTTTCATTTAATTTTCTCTGTTTATCTAATTCTTGTGTACTGATCTTTTTGCATGCAGGTGAGAAATCATTGATAAAGAAGCGGCACATGAGGTTGACAGAAGATATCCTCAAAGAAAACCCAAGCATGTGTTCCTATGATGCCCCATCAATTAACGAACGTATGGATCTGAAACTTGTGGAGATGCCAAAGCTTGGTGAAAGCGCAGCAATAGAGGCCATCAAAGAGTGGGGCCAACCGAAATCCAAAATTACCCACATCATCGTCAATTCCACTTCAGGAGTGGACATGCCCGGCGCCGATTATCAGCTGATTAGGTCTCTTGGCCTCAAAACATCCGTCAAGAGAGTCATGCTCTACCACCAAGGTTGCTTCGCTGGCGGCACCGTCCTTCGCATTGCAAAGGACTTAGCCGAGAACAACCCCGGCGCTCGAGTCCTCGTCGTTTGCTCCGAACTTACCATCCCCACTTTCCGCGGTCCCTCAGAAGATGACAGTGCTTCTCTTGTGGGCCAAGCAATCTTCGCTGATGGTGGGTCTGCTGTGATCATCGGTGCCAATGTACCCGATGAGGGCTCGGTTGAAAGACCATTATTTCGGCTAATTTCAACATCGGAAGTTATTCTCCCAAACTCAGAAAACACAGTAGGAGGACATTTACGTGATTGTGGACTCACAATTGTATTGTCTCCGGAAGTGCCGAAGCTAATTGGCAAAAACATTCAGACATGTTTGGAAGAAGCATTTAGCCCGTATGGAATTAGTGATTGGAACTCCGTGTTTTGGGCACCACATCCCGGTGGTGCTGCCATTATAAAAGAGATAGAAGAGAAAGCTGGGCTAGAGAAGGAGAAGCTTAAGGACACTTGGAATGTGTGGAGTGAGTATGGAAATATGTCAAGTGCAACTGTGTTTTTTATATTGAATCAGATGAGGAAGAGGTCGTTGGAGGAGAAAAAGAGCACTACCGGTGACGGATTGAAGTGGGGAGTTTTGCTTGGTTTCGGACCGGGACTCACAGTGGAGACAGTGGTGCTGCAGAGTGTTCCTATTGTTGCTTAGATTATGAAAAAATGCTTGGGGTACCACCAATAATAAACATCATATCCAATAAAAGGTCTATCCTAATTGTGTATCCCATGCCCCGGGACGTTCTACTAGTGTGTTGTGCTTGGTATATTATCCGTCTCTTATATCATTGTTTCACATTATTTCACGCAAAGTGCTTTTTTTTTTTTTGTAACATATGAATAAATGACAGAGTTAATAAAGGTGAATTGTACTGTGTCTTTTTAAGAAAAAGTGCGTTCGTCTTGTGTTTTTTCATATATTTCAGTTTTATGTATGTGAAAACTAAGATTCTGTTCACTTCACCGATTCGAGTTTAGAATTTGAGTTTTATTACAGTAAAAAGTTCTAAAAAACAATCACATCTAACTTTTTTGTTACAGTAAAAAGTTCTCATATAAAATCTTATTTCAACTCGAATTACAAACTCAAATTAGTGAAGAGAACGAGCCATTAATTTTAAAAATTACATTTTTTAATAGAACCAAAAGAAAGTCCGACCAGTCGGCGGAATGGAGAGGTGGAGAAAATCGTAATAACACACTTTAAATTGTTTGGTAAGAGTGAGAGTGAAAATAATGAATGATATAATTTATTTACTTAATTACTACATCATCTATTTTACTATAAAAGTTTCTGGTGCGTAAAATTTTATATTTTGTAATAAATTTGATGAATGGCAAAAGCGTTAGTTTATGTAAGACCGGACGGCCTTCCATCTCCACTCTTTCTCCTCTTTCTCCTCTTTTCTTTACAACCAAAGAAGGAATTGGAGCTTTGACGGCGTTTGTTAAAAAGAGAATTAATTCTGATGGGAAGAATGTTTCTTTTTATGGCTAACATACTTGGCTAATTTACCAAATATATATATATTGAAAAGAGTTGAATACTCAAGCACACAATTAAAACGTTGTAATGCTCACATTATTTAAATTTTATTTATCAGTATGACTACTTTCATTGCTAGATGAAAGTTAGTAAAAAAAAAAAAAAGGATTACAATTGTACTTTTGCTTTGATTTACTTTAATTATTTTGTTTCTTTATTATTGATGAGAGATACTGATAGTTATTCAAGTAATTTATGTGAAAATTTTGTAAAGTAAAAACCTCATTTCAATCACGCATATATATTTACGGATCATTCGACAGAAGATTAATGTTTTACTAGAAGAACAAAAGTACAAAATGATAACATGAGATTAACTTTCAAGTGCTGATATAGTTTTTTTTTTTCTTTTTTGTTTTTTTGTTTTTTTGTTAGTGCGCTATTCTTTTCTTAACTTTACCTTCTTTTTATTCTAGAAGCTATATATTAGGACTGACTATCCGGATAGCGACACGACGATACAATTCAAAAACCGTACAAAATAAACAGATTTGGGTTTATTATAATGGGTTTGAATCATAATTAGGTTGACACGATTAATAAATGAGTTGGGTTAAGATTGACCTCCTAACACAAAGTGACACCAATTGACATGATTAACTATATGTGTCATCTGCAATATAATGATATGTGATATATAACATGAAAGTTTATATGACATATTAAATACAAATAATGTGAATTTTAATATTTGTAGGTAAAATTCATTTTTTTTCTTAAAAGAAAAGATAAATTAACCAATAAACATGTTAAATTTGTCTTAACTGTGTTAAATAAGTCAACATTATATTAGTTATTTATTCAATATATTAATTTAAACGGGTTATACGGGTTGATAAGATTAATACAATTAATAAATGGGTCTTGTTAGGGTTGATGTTTTCGACACGATTAATAAACAGGTTGATCTGAACACGACTCACTAACACTTAATTGTCACCCTTACTATATATGTGGATATATAAGCTTAAAGGGAGCCTACTAGTATATGTAAATAAAATTTAGGACCCGTTTATTTCGTTGATTCGAGTTTTTAATTCAAGTTGATATGTCACTTTATGTGAAAGTTGTTTCTTGTAGTAAAAAACTTAGATGTTCTCATTTTCTAATAGTTTTTCACTGTAACGACTCTAAACTCACATCTATGAAATGAAGAGGATTTTATCTTAATATCACAGCTTTCTAGTTTTGTTTTGTTTTTTTTTTTTTTTTTTTTTTTTTTTTTTTTTGTTTTTATCAATTTTAAATAGGAGATTCCGATATGCTTTGTCCATTTAATTGTATTAATTTGAATTAATGCAGGACCCTCGTTTTTGATGACTTGCAATCGATCATTGATTTTATATCCGAGCCAGTTATCACTCCAAAAATTTGTTGTAGAATGTTCCCTGATTATCCGAATCATTTCTCATAGGTTGAAACATAAATCGTGAGTAGTAATATTTTTCCAGTTAAAAAGAAGTGAGAATAGTATTTGTACTTTAAGCAGCCTTTGAAAATCTAGTGGCTCAATTTTTTTTTTTTTTTTTTCTTTTTGTCTTTTCTTTTAGGGTGACTTAGAATAATCCACGACGTATGACTTTTTTCACCAGATAGCTACTCTACAAGACCCCATCATTATCAGTATTTATCAGTATTTTCATAAGCCTTTTTTTTTTTTTTTTTTTTTTTTTTTTTGTTCCTTTGATCTTTGATTTCGTCTATTAAATAGTTTTGCTAAGACGTCTGTTAAATCATTTAGTTTTATTTGATTTTTTGTTTGTAAGTTATTGGTTATTGTAAAAGAAACGTAGACTAAAATTCTTTTTTTTTTTTTTTTTTTTTCCTGTTTATTACCAGCGCTATTTTGTTTTACCAATAAAAGAAGTATTTTACCAATAAAAGATACATACTTTATCATATCACTTTGAATCTATTTTGCTAGATAAGTTTTTGTTTTATTTTTTTATTTATAGTTGTACATGATCTAACTTATCAATGTTAAGATAAAATTTTTCATTCAACATATGTGGAAACTGGACTCGGATCATCTTAACGAAATATGCCTACATCTAAGGACTGAAAGGAAAAAATAAAAAAAATAAAAAAAAATAAATTGTAGCCTTGTATTTCGAATCTTAGGGTCTGTTTGGTACCTAGATTCGCTCCCTGATTCGAATCATAATTCGTGGTTCGTTATAGTATTTTCTCTCACAAAAAATACATGTAAATCAAAAATAGTTCTAATCACATGATTTGAATCTATGAAACCAAACGGATCCTTAATGTCGCATCTACTTTTCCTTATTGCAGTTGTTAGCCTAATATTACTGTCGTTTAGTAGAAAATCTATTGCAAAGCCCCCTGTCGATATGCCATCACTTCAATTATTGTGTCCAAATTCCCTTCACGCTCCTTTGAGGGGTTGGTGAGTGCCACATGGGTGCAGAGCCCGGAAGGGCCAAAGACGATGTTGTAGCTCAATGTGAAAGTGCTAAGCATATAACATTATTACTTTACGTAAGAACATATTTACATAGAAAAAAAAATGTTTACAAATATTGGAGAAGTAGGGAAGAGTTCAAAAAAAAAAAAAAAAAAAAAAAAAAAAAGGATGCAAAAATTGTTTTGTAAATGTGTTGTATGTTGTTGACTAAGCCGCCTTGATTTTCCCTTATAATGTAGTTGTTGGGGATATAATTGAATTAATACTGTCCGTAGCAAGAAAATAATTCAAATAAGGTTCCTATCATCCATTGGCACTTTAATTACGTCCAGATACGTCCACACTTTTATCCGTAAAGAAAACGACCAAGTTGTCCAAATACCTTCGAATGCCTTGGCGTCAGAACCGCCATTAATGACTATAAAAAAATTTCATTACCCATACTTGTTTGTATTTGTATTCTTTATTAACATATATATATATATATATTGACGGTCAAAATTCGTTAAGAGAATAATTATGAATTTTTAAACATTTAATGCGAATTTGATGATTTAATGCTGACGTGGCTCTTAGTGCTGAATTGTTCTTGTTCATTTAATGCACTTTTTTATGGCTTGAGGGCGCCAATCAGGGTCTAATTTAGAGTTCGTTGTTTTACCCTGCAACAATATATATTGCTTCTATAGTGATACTATTTATTGCGTCAAGATGTGATGTTCTATTTTCTTATCTTGATTTACACTAATTAATTATCATGTCATTTAAATTTAAAAATCTCACTCTATAAATAGAAATAAAATATTATAAACACTATAACAAGACTACCATCGAAATACAACAGATCTTAGATTCCTATTTATATCATTCCTAGTCAACAGCCTAAAGAATTCGACAAATAAATAATCCAAATATTTGGGCACCAAATTTATTTATTTCCACAAATAAATTATAGGAAGAACGTGGAACCAACGCGTAATTGAAATATTTTATTCTTTCGTACGCAACAACCTGACTTTGACTACCAAAAGGCAAGCAAGTTGTTGGCTGTGCAAATGAATTAAAAGACAGATTTGCTTTCGTTACACTATCCAAATGCGGGTTTTCATCTAATAGTTTCAGCAAAGACAAAAGCGAAACTTCCTCTCACTTACAATTAACATATTTAGTACACGTGATCGGCTAATATTTATTGAAAACCGTATTAATTGGATCAATTATTACATCATTTCAGAACTATAGCAAGGATTATAACAGTACCCTTGCGTCTATAAAAAGCCAAGAGAAACAAGTGCAAATCCTACAGATCCTACATCTATTCCTTCTCTTCTCAACATTTTAAACTCAGTGTTCCCTTTAAGCAGCGAACTATGGCGCCGAATAACGTGTCCGTTGAGGGAAGCCAGCCAGTGATCCGACGAGGCGGACCTGCTGTAGCCTCAATTTTAGCAATTGGCACAGCTAATCCCGATAACTTCTTCAATCAAGCTGACTATCCTGATTACTACTTCAGAGTTACAAATTCAGAGGACAAGACAGAATTGAAAGAGAAATTCAAGCGCATTTGTAAGCAAATCAATGAGAAACCAACCTTTTATCATAATATATTTCAAACTATCATTATTTTTTGTTGTTGAAATTTGTGATATAATCTATAAGTAGTTTGATCTTACAATATGGTTCGTAAGCACTGTTTCGTTGAAATCATATAGTTGCAGCAGATAATGTTGGGTCGATAAATTTCCTTCTAGTGTGAGTTATAATATATCTTTTTGTTATTATTTTTTCCTGTCATCATCTGGCATCAGGAGATAGAATTAAAACACTTACAGGAGATAAATGTTATAATTCTATCTCCTTACGCACTCTCTTTAACTAAATAATTTCTAATCAATTTACTCTCTTTAACTAAATATTGCGTACCATTTTCTTCCACGAACTTTTCCTTAAAGTTCATTTTTCATAGAAAATTTTAGATTTAGTGACACACATATCGTTGCATGCAGGTGAGAAATCATTGATAAAGAAGAGGCACATGAGGTTGACAGAAGATATCCTCAAAGAAAACCTGAGTATGTGTACCTATGATGCTCCATCACTTAACGCACGTATGGATCTGAAACTTGTCGAGATGCCAAAGCTTGGTGAAAGCGCAGCAATAGCAGCCATCAAAGAGTGGGGCCAACCGAAATCCAAAATTACTCACCTCATTGTCAATTCAACTTCAGGAGTAGACATGCCCGGCGCTGATTATCAGCTGATCAAGTCTCTTGGCCTCGAAAGATCCGTCAAGAGAGTCATGCTCTACCACCAAGGTTGTTTCGCCGGCGGCACTGTCCTTCGTATTGCGAAGGACCTGGCTGAAAACAATCCCGGATCACGTGTTCTCGTTGTTTGCTCCGAACTCACCATTCCAACTTTCCGCGGTCCCTCGGAGGATGATAGTGCTTCTTTAGTGGGCCAAGCAATCTTCGCTGATGGTGCGTCGGCTGTGATCGTTGGTGCCAATGTGCCGGATGAAGGGTCGGTGGAAAGACCATTATTTCGGCTTGTTTCTACGTCGGAAGTTATTCTTCCAAACTCAGAAAACACAGTAGGGGGTCATTTACGTGATTGCGGACTCACAATTGTCTTATCTCCGCAAGTGCCAAAGATAATTGGCAAAAACATTCAAACATGTTTGGAAGAAGCATTGGGCCCATTTGGAATTACTGATTGGAACTCATTGTTTTGGGCGCCACATCCTGGCGGTGCTGCCATTATAAAAGAGATAGAAGAGAAAGCTGGGCTAGAGAAGGAGAAGCTTAAGGACACATGGAATGTGTGGAGCGAGTATGGAAATATGTCAAGTGCAACTGTGTTTTTTATCCTGAATCAGATGAGGAAGAGGTCGTTGGAGGAGAAAAAGAGCACCACTGGTGACGGATTGGAGTGGGGAGTTCTGCTTGGGTTCGGGCCAGGACTAACAGTGGAGACAGTGGTGTTGCAGAGTGTCCCTATTGTTGCCTAGATTGTGGAATAATGCTGAGTGGTATCAACAATACTCAGCATCATAACTAATAAAATGCGGATTCTACTTGTGTGTTCCATGTTGCGGGACCGCACACTTTAATTAATGTGTGACACTTATATGTCATAACATTTTTCTAGATTGTGTCGCACAAACTATTTGTTTTTTAAGCATAGAATAAGTGATCAAGATAAAAAGAAACAGTTTTGTAATTTGTTATTTTTTTTAGTATAATGTATTCATCTTATGTTTCTTAATATTTCAGTTCTATGATTATAAAAAAGAGAGAATGAAAAATGTTGGTTATTAATTTCCGTTTCAGTCATCAATTTATAAAGTTGGTTATTATTTGATTAGAAGTTGTGTATATTCTACTCTTTTTGTTGGAATAATGAAGAGTTGATGGGGTGAAAAATGTGAATGATGAAGAAAGTGGTAACAATACTTTTATGTTGTTTTTGTTAAGCGGAAGGGGGAGAGAGTGAAAAAAATTAATGATATTTATTTGTTTAGTTACCAAATAATTAATTTTACTAAAAGATTTTTTCGTGGGCAGAATAATATTTAATAAATTTGATGAATTTGTAGAAAGATTAGTTCATATTGACGGGTCCATCCATCTTCACTCTTCCGCCGCTCTTTCCTAAACCAGACAGGAAATTGGGCATCTCTCTCCCTCCTCCGCCTCTCCCTCAAATAACTGTTGCATTAAATCAGTTAAATACTTAAGCACAATATTAAACAACGTTGTAATCTTCCTATTAAATTTTATTCTTGCAATATTACTATTTTACTACACAAAAGTTAGTAAAAGAGAGCTCCGATATCTTTGCCACTCTCTTTGTTGCATCTTTGCAATAAGATAGGACAAGGCCCATAACCGTAGTGCTTTCAGGACTTGAGATTGTTTGTTGCTTCAGGCAAAATAATTGCTGTTAGAGGAGAAGAAATTAATTTTGATGTGTTGCAATATTAACACTCGTACATAATTAGTTCTATAAGGTCGTAATCTACATTCACAAATTAGCAAAAACTAATAACAAGAATGCCTTTTTATAGGTTATATAAAACATATAGAGTTTTCCTACAGTAAGAATCTCTATGAAACAGTCATATTTAACTTTTTTGCTACAATAAAAAGCTCTCACATAAAGTTACATCTCAACTCGAATCAGCGAATTAAACAGGCTCTAATCTGTGCCGCTTTCTCTTTTGCATATTTGAAATAAGCCAGAACAAGTAATGATATCAATATAACAAGCTGAGAATACTGCATGTTGCTTCAGGCAATGATGTTACACTAGAAAATTACCATATTTCTAGCATTTTGAGTGATATGACGTTGCAATACACTCGGGAATGTTATATACTATTAGTAGTTGGCAATTTATTGTCAACCTTGTCAAAATTCAAAAAACAGGTTCAAGAAGATATCGGATTGCAGAAGATGATTCAAAATCAGATTTGAAGTTGAAGTCGCAAATTTTGTTAAGTTTTGATCTATGGAGATAAAGATTAAAAATGGTTATTTGAATTTGAACGGAAGATGGCTTATATGCAGATTACGTGATATGGATTTAGTTTCAAATTTAAAATGAGATATAGCTTGAAAGTGTGAAGATTAATTTGGATTTGATTGTTTTTGTGAAGTAATCTGAATACGATGTGGAGAAAATTTAAAGTCAAGTTCAAGAGTTGTAGATTTGAATTTATTGGAGATGATTTGACTGCACGTGGTTAGTGATTTACATGAGATAAGCTTTGAGATTTGAACGTTAAAATACTACAAACGTGGAGCTGTGGTGTAGGTAGACTAAAGCATTAGTTTGGCTTAAAAGTTCTAATGGGATTTGGTGTTTTGGATTATAAGGAGGCTTATCTGATCCGTGTGTTTAGAGGAAGTCTAAGTGAGATAATGAAATAGATAAAATCATGGAGATTTTATTTTGAGATTATGTGTGATATTCTTTGGAGATATTTTCATGTGGAGTTACTTTGAAAGGAGATTATGTCTGATATTCTTTCGAGAGAATCGCAGAGATTTTATTGGTGAGATTTTGAGGAGAAAATTTTGTGGAAATAATCTAAGAGAGAATCATGGAGAAGACAAAAGATATTTGGGGGAGAGATTCTCGATTAGCTTTAGAAGCCTTATTTTAAAGGCATGCATTTAGCTCACATATTTTGGGAAAAAGTTGGTGAGTTTGAGAGTTTTTACAAGAAATATTTAGAGAGACGTCTGTGCTTTTGAGAGACTTTGAATGTTAACCATTATGCGTTTTGGGAGAGTGCCTTGTTGCATTAAGAAAGAAGCTTTGCCGGTGGAAGGGAGTTGGCCGAGTGAATAGAAGATGTATGGTGCATGTTAAACAACATCACAATGGAGATTCATAAATGCGGTGCATTGTCTCGAAGGAGTTCTATGTGAATAGTTTGTCAGTGTCTGTAAAAACTGGAACATAGTAAATTATTGTTTGTCTAGGCGTGGCCCCGCAAATAGGGGTGTAACTCGGCTGGCTAGGCTCGAGTTGGGCCTAAAATTTGAGCTAAGTCACACAGGTCGAATACACTCAATTTTTTGGGTTAGTCGGTTTGGTCCTGTGTCCTCTGTGTGATGGAGCAAATTTTAGTAGGCCTGTAAGATTTCAGTTGTAGGCTAAAATAATCCTACAATCAGAATCATAAATTTTCGCTAAACAACATGGCGTAGATCTAGAAGCTTCGTTGGGCTTTATGGGTTTTCCTCACCATCGTAGCACCCCACCACCCCGTGACCAAAAAACATGGGATTGAAGTAGTCCGCGACCAAAATCTATCAACCAAATGCGTTTGCTTCACAAAAGAAGAAACGGTGAGTGACAGGCAGCGGACAGTGATTGTGAGAAGAGGAAGAGCAACAGAGAGTCAGAGACTAAGAGAGATTGAGGGAGACTGAGAAGTGAGAATTGAAGAGGCGATGAGGGGAGACGAAGGAGCCAGGAGGCGAGACTGAACTGTGAAGTGAGAGAGAGGTGAAAGTGATTACCGAGTAGGTTTTTTTTAACCGTGTATCTTCACACAGCCGGGTCAGGGAATGAGGGCTCACAGGATGCCTGCCCTGTACCACAACCTGCACAGTGCGGGTTGGGCCTGTTTGAATATGAAAAAAACCTATTTTTTTGGGTAGCGTAAGGTCGGGTTGCGCCGGTTAGTCGAGTTTCGGGCCAAAATCTTACAGCCCTACCCATAGATGTATGTGTGCACACCAAAGTTTGATATCACATTGCGTGCTCTTTTCATTTCGGTACTTAATCCTTCTTTAGAAATTGAAAACAATTTCTGGATCTTAATTAATTAAGTCGTGTCCCAAATTGTGTTAAAACATCATCTTGAACACCAAACGTACAATTAGTTTGGAACATGGTATCAGAGCGGTTCACTGATCGTTCGCTCAGTGCGATCATGTTACATTTGAAATGCATTTTTTGAAGGAATGAGGTTCAGTTGTACATCCCCCTCTTCTCGATGGTTCAAACAATCTACAATCATTACAGTTTCAAGCATTCAGACAATTTTAAACTTGGTAGCCAAAATCTACAACTTGGACAATCTGACTGTTACGATGCCCTCATGAGCGGTCTCCAAAATCTCTCACACATGCTTTATTGAGTTATTTATAGATATTAACTTGAACTTGTTGGCGTCGATTCCATTGAATATATCTTTGAGAGCACAAGGGTTGTAGTTAGGCAACTTGTTTTCATTAGTTGAACACGAGGCTTCTGGCTTTAGAGACTCTTTCCTTTAAGCATCCTTAGTTGCAGGATGAGTCTATCCATTTAGAACAGCACGCCAAGCCTTCTTATTTAAGACCTTGATGAAAGCCTTCATTCGGGCCTTCCAATATGAATAATCTCATCTCTATGACATAACTAATGAATCGATTACTCTTGGTAACAAAACTCACGAGGCAAAATTGGTTAGGAAGGCGTTGAGATCGTTGTCCCTCAAATTTGCCTACAAAGCCACCACCATTAAAGAGGTGAATTATGTTGACTCTATAGTGCTTGACAAGTTGATGGGCTCCCTGTAGACGTATGAAATGAACCTAGATCAAAACAAGAAGGAGAAAGGTAAAAAGGAGAATGGAATTGCTTTCCAAGTTGAAGTTGAAGAAGCGATTTCGATGTTTAAGAAGACTTGGCCGATTTCATTACAGGATTGTCGAAGAATTTCAATAAGGTTATGAACAATATGAATAGTAAGGGAATAACCCAAACTTCAGCAACACCAACAACTTCCAGAAGAACAAAGCTACAGCAAACAACTCAGAAGTGAAGGCGAAGAATAGCGGTATACAATGTCGAGAATGCGAAATTTACAGCCACATTCAATCCGAGTGTGCTAAAAATTTTAAGAAGAAAGAGAAGATGAAGATGAAGAAATCACTCAATGTCACATGGAGTGATGAGGATTCTGATGGCGGCCAAGAAGATAATGATCATGTGAACAACTATGTTGCACTCAATGCCTATCAAGATGTTCGAAACTTCGGTGTTGTAGATCGTGTCTCAAACTCTGATACAGCACAATCTGCAACATACTTTGAAAAACCAGAAGAAGTCAGAGATTTTTCATATTCTCACAGTTCAAGTGATGCTGAATAACTGACTAAGGAGACAATCTAGAAAGCTTATGAAACCATGTTCAACAAATGGGTTATGGTAGTTAAAATGAATAAGTCTTTGTGGGAGCGAGTCAATGAGCTTATCAAAGAGAAGGATGTGCTTAAGAGGTCTGTTATGAACTATTAATTTGAAGCTATTAAAAAAGATAAAAGCTACTTGAGACAAGAGCTAAATTAAAGCACACTCAAAAGTCATTGAAGATGATGAATTCCAGCATCGTAAAACTAGATCACATTCTCTCGTTAGGAAAAGCGAGTGGTGATCATCATGGCCTTGGCTATATTGGCGAGAACTCAAAGTCCAATATAGTTTTTATTAAGGAGACACATGCTCCTAAGCCTCCGACTACCCCCAATAAGAAGGTTGCTATGCCTTTACTGCGATGTACCTGGCCAGCTAAGACCAAGTTGCCATAAGTATTTGAATGCTTTGAAGAGAGGTATGCTCCCTAATCCACCAAATTCCGCAAGAAGGACATGTAAAATGAATATTGGTCTTGAAGACAAATATTCTAGACGTGTATGGGTAAGAAAATCTGATTTGAAATGTCATAAAGTTTATACTTCTTCAAAAGCATGTACTACTAATAGTGGCTATTGTGATGGTGGTTGCACTAAGCGATTGACAGGTGTTAAGAGCATTATACTTGGGAGAATGCTACATTCAGAGGGGAGTAAGACACAGAGAATATTCAAGGGGAGTCAGCTATAGAGATCAATACCATCGAAGATATCTAGTGAAAAGTGTTGCATAGAGTGTTGCAGCAAGTGTTAAAACATGATTTGCAAAATCAGTGCGCTGAAGATGTGGCTAGGGTGTGAATTTTTCTTCTTCTTATTTCTTTGTGTCTTTGGCTTATTTTTATAAAAAGGGGAGAACAATGTAATTTTCAAATTATTTTCCTTTTTGAATCTTTTTAGGATCTTTTGTTAGTTTTGCCAAAAAATATCAAAGGGTATATTGTTTTATTCGTTGGCAATTTATTGGTAATCTTATAAAAATTTAAAAATAGGTTCAAGAACATTTCAGATTGTAGAAGATTATGTTTGTGAAGCACTCAGAATATGATGTGGAGAAGATTTAAATTCTAGTTCAAGAGTTGCATATTTGAATTTACTGGAGATGATTTGGCTGCACTTGGTTAGTGATTTGCGTGAGATAAACTTTGGGATTTGAACGTTAAAATATGACAAATGCGGATGTGTGGTGTGAGTAGACAAACGCATTGGGTTTGGTTTAAAAGTTCAAATGGAATGTGGTGTTTTGAATAAAGGGGAGGCTTATCTGGTCCGTGTGTTTACACGAAGTCTAAGTGAGATAATGAATCAGATAAACTCGTGGAGATTTTATTTTAAGAAAAAAATTGTGGAAGATTTTCTAGAGAGATTTTCTTGTGGAGTTACTTTAAAAGGAGATTACGTGTGATGTTCTTTTCAGAGAATTAGAGAGATTTTATTGGTGAGATTGCGCAGATATTTTAAAGAGAAGATTTTGTGGAAAGAATCTAAGAGAGAATGGAAGAGAAAAGAAAAGATCTTTGAGGGAGAGATTCTCGAGTAGTTTTAGAAGCCTTATTTTAAGGACTTGCATTTAACTCACTTAGTATGGATTTAATAAAGAAAACATTATGAGAAAACGTCTTTGAGTTTCAGAGTTTTTACAGACAAATATTCAAATTAAGAGATGTATGTGCTTTTGAGCGTCTTTGACTGCTAATCATTACGCCTTTTGAGAGAGAGACTTGTTACTCTCAGGTGGCAGATCTGCCGTTGAAGGAATTTTGCCAGTTGAATAGAAGACGTATGGTGCATGCTAAACAACATTACTGTGGAGATTTATTATAGCGGTATCATTATCTAAGTGGGAGACTTGTGTGAATAAGTCTGTAAGTATTTATAATTACTTAAACATAATAAACTATTTACTATCTAAACGTGACTCCGCAAATATAAACATAAATATTGAATAATAATAATTTTCAACTTAAAAAGAAGTGAGATTAGTATTTGTACTTTAAGCAGCTTTTGAATAAATCTAGTGGCTCAAAAAAAAAAAAAAAAATGTCTTTTCTTTGAGAGTGACTTAGAATAATCCACATGACGTATGACTTTTTTCACCAGATAGTTGCTATACAAGACCCATCATTATCACTATTTTCATGAGCTTTTTTTTTTTTTTTTTTCCTATAGTCTTTAATTCCGTCTATTAATTAGACGTTTAGTTTATAAATTTAGAGTCATAGTTAAAAATTATTTTCATTTTACGTGTATTTTTTATAAGAGAAAAATATTAAAGAGAACTATGAATCATAATTCAGAATTAAAAATAAATACAAGAAATAAATATCTCTTAAATCATCTTGGTCAGACATCAGTTAAATCTTTTAGTATTTTTTTGATTTTTGTTTGTAATTTATTGGTTATTGTAAAAGTAACATTTACTAAAATTCTTGAAGATTTTTATTTTTTTATTTTCAGCTATTGTGTTTTACTAATAGAATATACATACTTTATCATGTCACTTTAAATCTATTTCCCTAGACTATTTATAGTTGTACGTGTTCTACCTTATCAATATTAAAATAAATTTTCAAATCAACATACGTGGAAAATAGACTGGGAGGCAAGTGCTTACATCTAAGGACTGAGAGAAAAAAAAAAAAAACCTTGTAGCCTTGTAGCCTTGTATTTTGAATTTAAGGCCCATTTAGTTCGTTGATTCGAGTCTTTAATTTGAGTTAAGATGTGATATTATGTGAGTGTTTTTACTTTGTAGCAAAAATTAGATATGACAGTTTCTAAAAACTTTTTACTACTGTCGGTAAAATGAATAGGTAAAATCCAAATTTTAAAGTTAAATCGGTAAAATGAATAGGGTCTTAATCTCGCCTCTACTTTTCCTTATTATAGTTATCAGCCTAATAGTAATACTATTGTCGTTTAGTAGAAAATCTATTGGAAAATCCCCTGTCGATATGCCACCACTTCAATTATTGTGTCCTAATTCCCTTCACGCTCTCAAGATATTAACTTTGCAGGGTTGGTGAGTGCCACAAGGGTGTAGAAACCGGAAGGGCCAAAGACGATGTTGTAGCTCAATGTGAAAGTGCTAAGCATATAACATTATTATTTTACGTAAGAACATATATTTACATAGAAAAAAAAAATGTTTACAAGTATTGGAGAAGTAGGTAAGAACGTAAATGTGTTGTATGTTGTTGATTGAGCCGCCTTGATTTTCCCTTATTATGTAGTTGTTGGGGATATAATTGAATTAATACTGTCCGTAGCTAGAAAATAATTCAAAAAGGGTTCCTATCATCCATTATCACTTCAATTACGTCCAGATCCGCCCACACTTTTATCCGTCAACAAACGACCAAGTTGTCTAAATACCTTGGAATGCCTTACTTGGCGGCAGAGCCGTCATTAATGACAATAAAAAATTTCATAACCCACACTTGTTTGTATTTGTATTCTCTATTAATATATATATTGAGGGTGAAAATTTACCAACAGAATAATAATAAATTTTTAAACGGTTAGAGTGACTTTAATGATTTAAAGTATAATTAAAAATAATTAAAACAAGATCACAAAAAATTTATTGCAGTTCCCCACGATTTGAAAGTTCGTCCACTATGAGAAGGAGAGAAAATTCACTACTTTGAAAGAGAATATACGCACTAATATTCAGAATGAGACTTAGAGATTTTTTGACCTATAATCCTTATTTATACCTTAGGTCACCGCCCTGTCTACATTTGTCTATTTAAATTGGGAGATATCCCTTATCTTTTGGAATAGTTTCTTAAAAGATGGAGATCACAATCAATCAGTGTAATTTTCTTATTTAAATTTCAAATATTTAGATTACAAATTGTGAATCACGGAGAGAATCCTTCCAATTTTTATATTTCATAGCTTCGACCCTTTAGACGCTTCCTTTAACCTCTTCGTTATCACTTGTGAGTGAGGCCAACTTCATGTCCCCTTCTCACAACGGCGACCTCTTATCCATATCAGATGATTCCTTTTCACAGTTGACCTTCAAGAAGGTTATATGCTGAAGTGGCTCTTAGTGCTGAATTGTTCTTGTTCATTTAATGCACTTTTTTATGGCTTGAGGGCGCCAATCAGGGTCTAATTTAGAGTTCGTCGTTTTACCCTACAACAATATATATTGCTTCTATAGTGATACTATTTATTGCGTCAAGATGTGATGTTCTATTTTCTTATCTTGATTTACACTAATTAGTTATCATGTCATTTAAATTTAAAAATCTCACTCCATAAATAGAAATAAAATATTATAAACACTTAAACAAGACTACCATCGAAATACAACAGATCTTAGATTCCTATTTACATCATTCCTAGTCAACAGCCTAAAGAATTCGACAAATAAATAATCCAAATATTTGGGCACCAAATTTATTTATTTCCACAAATAAATTATAGGAAGAACGTGGAACCAACGCGTAATTGAAATATTTTATTCTTTCGTACGCAACAACCTGACTTTGACTACCAAAAGGCAAGCAAGTTGTTGGCTGTGCAAATGAATTAAAAGACAGATTTGCTTTCGTTACACTATCCAAATGCGGGTTTTCATCTAATAGTTTCAGCAAAGACAAAAAGCGAAACTTCCTCTCACTTACAATTAACATATTTAGTACACGTGATCGGCTAATATTTATTGAAAACCGTATTAATTGGATCAATTATTACATCATTTCAGAACTATAGCAAGGATTATAACAGTACCCTTGCGTCTATAAAAAGCCAAGAGAAACAAGTGCAAATCCTACAGATCCTACATCTATTCCTTCTCTTCTCAACATTTTAAACTCAGTGTTCCCTTTAAGCAGCGAACTATGGCGCCGAATAACGTGTCCGTTGAGGGAAGCCAGCCAGTGATCCGACGAGGCGGACCTGCTGTAGCCTCAATTTTAGCAATTGGCACAGCTAATCCCGATAACTTCTTCAATCAAGCTGACTATCCTGATTACTACTTCAGAGTTACAAATTCAGAGGACAAGACAGAATTGAAAGAGAAATTCAAGCGCATTTGTAAGCAAATCAATGAGAAACCAACCTTTTATCATAATATATTTCAAACTATCATTATTTTTTGTTGTTGAAATTTGTGATATAATCTATAAGTAGTTTGATCTTACAATATGGTTCGTAAGCACTGTTTCGTTGAAATCATATAGTTGCAGCAGATAATGTTGGGTCGATAAATTTCCTTCTAGTGTGAGTTATAATATATCTTTTTGTTATTATTTTTTCCTGTCATCATCTGGCATCAGGAGATAGAATTAAAACACTTACAGGAGATAAATGTTATAATTCTATCTCCTTACGCACTCTCTTTAACTAAATAATTTCTAATCAATTTACTCTCTTTAACTAAATATTGCGTACCATTTTCTTCCACGAACTTTTCCTTAAAGTTCATTTTTTTCATAGAAAATTTTAGATTTAGTGACACACATATCGTTGCATGCAGGTGAGAAATCATTGATAAAGAAGAGGCACATGAGGTTGACAGAAGATATCCTCAAAGAAAACCCGAGTATGTGTACCTATGATGCTCCATCACTTAACGCACGTATGGATCTGAAACTTGTCGAGATGCCAAAGCTTGGTGAAAGCGCAGCAATAGCAGCCATCAAAGAGTGGGGCCAACCGAAATCCAAAATTACTCACCTCATTGTCAATTCAACTTCAGGAGTAGACATGCCCGGCGCTGATTATCAGCTGATCAAGTCTCTTGGCCTCGAAAGATCCGTCAAGAGAGTCATGCTCTACCACCAAGGTTGTTTCGCCGGCGGCACTGTCCTTCGTATTGCGAAGGACCTGGCCGAAAACAATCCCGGATCACGTGTTCTCGTTGTTTGCTCCGAACTCACCATTCCAACTTTCCGCGGTCCTCGGAGGATGATAGTGCTTCTTTAGTGGGCCAAGCAATCTTCGCTGATGGTGCGTCGGCTGTGATCGTTGGTGCCAATGTGCCGGATGAAGGGTCGGTGGAAAGACCATTATTTCGGCTTGTTTCTACGTCGGAAGTTATTCTTCCAAACTCAGAAAACACAGTAGGGGGTCATTTACGTGATTGCGGACTCACAATTGTCTTATCTCCGCAAGTGCCAAAGATAATTGGCAAAAACATTCAAACATGTTTGGAAGAAGCATTGGGCCCATTTGGAATTACTGATTGGAACTCATTGTTTTGGGCGCCACATCCTGGCGGTGCTGCCATTATAAAAGAGATAGAAGAGAAAGCTGGGCTAGAGAAGGAGAAGCTTAAGGACACATGGAATGTGTGGAGCGAGTATGGAAATATGTCAAGTGCAACTGTGTTTTTTATCCTGAATCAGATGAGGAAGAGGTCGTTGGAGGAGAAAAAGAGCACCACTGGTGACGGATTGGAGTGGGGAGTTCTGCTTGGGTTCGGGCCAGGACTAACAGTGGAGACAGTGGTGTTGCAGAGTGTCCCTATTGTTGCATAGATCGTGGAATAATGCTTAGTGGTATCAACAATAGTCAGCATCTAATAAAATGTGGATTCTACTTGTGTGTTTCATGTAGCGGGACCCCAATCCTTAATTAATATGTGACACTAATATGTCATTACATTGTTCTAGATTGTGTCGCACAAAGTATTTTTTTTTAATCACATAATAAGTGATCAAGATAAAAAGAACGGTTTTGTAATTTGTTTAGTATAATGTATTCATCTTGTGTTTCTTAAAATTTCAGTTTTGTAAGTATAAAAGAGAGAATGAAAATCTCACTATTCTCTAAGTTTCAGTCATCAATTTATAAAGTTTGATAATTATTTATTTATTTAGTTACTAAATTATTAATTTTACTAAAAGAGTTTTTGGTGGGTCGAAAAATATTTAATAAATTTGATGAATTTGTGGAAAGATTAGTTCATATTAACGTGTCCATCCATCTCCACTCTTCCTCCGCTCTTTCCTAAACCAGACAAGAAATTGGGCATCTCTCACCCCTTCTCCGCCTCTCCCTCTAATAACTGTTGCATTAAATCAGTTAAATACTTAACACACTATCAAACATTGTAATGTTTCCATTATTAAAATTTTATTCTTTTAATATGACTATTTTACTACACAAAAGTTAGTAAAAGAGAGCTCTCTTGCCGATATCTTTGCCACTCTCTCTCTTGCATCTTTGCAATAAGACAGGAAAAGGCCCATAATAATTAGTGCTTTCAGGACTTGAGATTGTTTGTTGCTTCCGGCAAAATAATTCTGTTAGAGGAGAAGAAACTAATTTTGATGCGTTTCCATATTAACACTCGTACATAATTAGTTCTCTAAGGTCGTAATCTACATGCACAAATTAGCTAAAGCTAATAATAACATTGCCTTTTTAAAGGATACATACAACATATCGAGTTTTTTGCTACACTAAAAAGCTCTCGTAAACAACATCTATTTTTTTTTTTGTTATAGTAAAAGCTCTCACATAAAGTCATATTTTAACTCGAATTAAAAACCTAAATCAGCAAACTAAACGGACCCTAATCCGCTCCGCTTTCTCTTTCTCATATTTGAAATTATAAGACGGAACAAGCCATGATATCAATATAACAAGCTGAGAATACTGCATGTTCCTTCAGGCAATGATGTTACACTAGAAAATCACCAAACTTCTAGCAGTTTGAGTGATCTGAGGTTGCAATACACTTGGGAATGTTATGCTTTTTTATTAGTTGGAAATTTATCGTCAATCTTGTCAAAATTCAAAAAAACGTGTTCAAGAAGATTTCAGATTGCATAAGATGATTCATAATCTGATTTGAAGTTGAAGTTACAAATTCTGTTGAGTTGTGATCTGTGGAGATAAGGATTATAAATGGTTATTCGAATTTGAACGGAAGATGGCTTATATATAGCTTGAGTGATATGGATTTAATTTCAAATTTAAAATAAGATAGAGCTTGAAAGTGAGAAGATTAACTTTGATTTGATTGTTTTTGTGAAGTAATCCGAATGTGATGTGGAGAACATTTAAAGTCAAGTTGAAGAATTGCATATTTGAATTTATTGGAGATGATTTGATTGCACGTGGTTAGTTATTTACGTGAGATAAGCTTTATTATTTGAATGTTAAAATACCACAATCGTGGACGTGTGGTGTAGGAAGACTAAAGCATTGGTTTGGTTTAAAAGTTCAAATGGGATTTGTTGTTTTGGATTAAAATGAGGCTTATCTGCTCCGTGTGTTTAGAGGAAGTCTAAGTGAGATGATGAAGCCGATAAAATCATGCAGATTTTATTGAGAAAAAAATCGTGGAAGATTTTTTGGAGAGATTTTCTTATGGAGTTACGTTGAAAGGAGATTATGTGTGATATTCTTTTGAGAGAATCGCAGAGATTTTACAGGTGAGATTCTGAGGAGAAGATTTTGTGGAATTATGTAAGAGAGAATCATGGAGAAGACAAAAGATCTTTTGGGGAGAGATTATCGATTAGCTTTAGAATCCTTATTTTGAGGACTTGCATTTAGCTCATATATTCTGAGAAAAAGTCTGTGAGTGTGAGAGTTTTCAAAGAGAAACATTCAGAGAGTTGTCTGTGCTTTTGAGAGCCGTTGAATGTTAACCATTAAGCGTTTTGTGTTTAGAGGAAGCTTTGTCATTCGAAAGGAGTTCTCCGGGTGAGTAATAGACGTATGGTGCATGTTAAACAACATAACTATGGAGTTTCGGCACAACGGCGTCATTGTCTCAAAGGAAATCCTATGTGAATAAGTCTGTTAGTGTCTGTAAAAATAGGAACACAGTAGATTGTTGATTGTCTAGGCGTGGCCCGGCAGATATGGGTGTAACTTGCCCGGATACGCTCTGGTTGTGCCTGAAATTTGGGCCGAGCCGCAAAGGTCGGGGTGAGGGAAATTTTGGCCGCAACACCCCTCTTGGGCCTATAAAACTGTAACCCTTCAGGCTACCTCGAGTAGGCTTAGTTTTTCAGGTTGGTTAGTTTGGGCATGGACGTGTTTGGGCATGTGTCCCCTATGTGATGCAGCAAATCTTAGTAGGCCTATAAGATTTCAGTTGTAAGCTAAAATAATCTTACAATCAGAATCATAAATTTTCACTAACCAACATGAGAATTAATATTTTCATACCAAAAAAAAAAAAAAAAAAAAAAAAAAAAAAAAAAAAAAAAAAAAAAAACAATGATGCACTGAATTCTGAATGAGAGGGCTTCAAAATCTCTAGAAGTTTCACAGAAATCCCATCAAATCCGAATATCCAAAAGTATCAAAGAAACCTCATCAAATCCATTGCGCAAATCTGGAAGCTTCGTTGGGCTTTCTGGGTTTTCCTCGTTAGATGACGGCGTCTGTAGTAGCCCACCACCCCGCGACCAAAGTATTCAGGATTGAAGTACCCCGCGGGCAAAATCTATCAACCAAACCCATTTACTTCGCGATGTTCAGAAGAAGAAGAAACGATGAGGGACAGGCGGTGGACAACGATTGTACGAAAAGGAAGAGCAACGGAGAGTCAGAGATTGAGGGAGACTAAGAAGTAAGAACTGAGGAGGCATTGAGGGCAGTCAGGGGAGCCGAGAGGCGAGACTGAATAGAGAAGTGAGAGAGAAGTGAAAGTGATTACCGAGTAGGTATTTGTTTTACGCCATGTATCTTTACAAGGCATTGGGGAATGACGAGTCACAGGATGCCCGCCCCATGCCCAAACCCATACAGTCAGGTTGGGCCTCTTTGAATCCGAAAAAAAAAATATTATGTTTTCGGGTAGCGTGGGGTAGTCGAGTTTTGGGTTGAAATCTTACAGCCCTACCTACAGATGTATGTGTGTGCACCGAACTGTGATATCACATTAGTGCTCCTTTTATTTTGGTACTTTATTCTGCTTCAAAAACAAAACACAATTAATCTAGATCTTAATCAGTTAAGACGTGCCCCAAACTATGTTAAAACACCATCTGGAACACCAAACATACAATCAGTCTAACACATGGTATCAGAGTGGTTCAATGATCGTTTGCTCGGTGAGATCATGTTACATTTGAAATGGTTTTTTGAAGGAATGAGGTTCCGTTGTACGTCTCTTTCTGCTCGATGGTTCAAACTATTCATATTGGAAGGCCCGAATGAAGGCTTACATCAAGGTCTTAGATGAGAAGGCCTGGTGTGTTGTTCTAAATGGCTAGACTCATCCTGTAACTAAGGATGCTAAAGGAATGAGTCTCTAAAGCCTGAAGCGTCGTGTTCAACTGATGAAGAAAGTTATCTAACTACAACTCTCGTGCTCTCAAAGATATTTTCAATGGAATCGATGCCAACAAGTTCAAGTTCAAGTGAGATAATGAAGCAGCTAAACTCGTGGAGATTTTGTTTTGAGAAAAAAAATTATAGAAGATTTTCTTGAGAGATTTTCGTGTGGAGCTACTTTAAAAGGAGATTATATGTGATATTTTTTTTGAGAGAATTGGAGAGATTTTATTGGTAAGATTGCCTAGATATTTTAAGAAGAAAATTTTGTGGAAATAATCTAAGAGAGAATTGAGGAGAAAAAAAAAGACTTTTGAGGGAGAGATTCTCGAGTAGTTTTAGAGGCCTTATTTTAAGGACTCGCATTTAGCTCACTTAGCATAGATTTAATAAAGAAAACATTCTAAGAAAACGACTTTGAGTTTGAGAGTTTTTACCGACAAATATTCAAAGAGATGTCTGTGCTTTTGAGTGTCTTTGAGTGTTAATCATTACGTCTTTTGAGAGAGAGACTTCTTTCGGGATGAAGCTCTGCTGTCGAAGGGATTTTGTTAGGTCAATAGAAGACGTATGGTGCATGCTAAATAGCATTACTGTGGAGATTTTTTATTTTATATTTTTTCATTTTCAGCTATTGTGTTTTACCAATAAAATATACATACTTTATCGTATCACCTTGAATCTATTTGGCTAGATATGCTTTATTATTATTATTATTATTATTATTATTTAGAGCTGTACATGTTCTACCTTATCAATCTTAAAATAAATTTTACTTCAATTATTGTGTCCTAATTCCCATCACGCTCTCAACATATTAACTTTGAAGGATTGGTGAGTGCCACATGGGTGTAGAAATCGGAAGGGCCAGAGACGATGTTGTAGGTCAATGTGAAAGTGCTAAGCATATAACATAATTATTTTACGTAAGAACAAATATTTACATAGAAAAAAAATGTTTTCAAATATTGGAGAAGTAGGGAAGAGTTCAAAGAAGAAACAAAAAGGAATGCCAAAAATGTTTTGTAAATGTGTTGTATGTTGTTGACTGAGCGAGCCGTCTTGATTTTTCCTTATTATGTAGTTGTTGGGGATATAATTGAATTAATACTGTCCGCAGCCAGAAAATAATTCAAAAAAGTTCCTATCATCCATTATCACTTTAATTACGTCCATATCCGTCCACACTTTATCCGTCAACAAAACGACCAAGTTGTCCAAATGCCTTGGAATGCCTTACTTGGCGGCAGAGCCGTCATTAATGACAATAAAAAATTTCATTGCCCACACTTGTTTGTATTTGTTCATTTAATGCAATATGCAGACGTGGCTATATGCAGACGTAATTCTTAGAGGTGAGTTATTTATTTAATAGAAAATATAATTAAATAAAATTTCATTACCTGTAGATATAAAATTCCTCACTTTACCCTACAATAATGTAATTTGTACGTCTATGAGAATAGTATTTATTGCGTATCGATTTATATTAATTCTTTATTATGACATTTAAATTTAAAAGTCTCACTCCACAAATGAAAATTAAATATTACAAATACTTAAGCAAGACTACCATCGACATACAACAGACCTTGATTCCTATTTATATCATTCCTAGTCAACTACCTAAAGAATTCGACAAATAAATAATCCAAATATTTGGGCACCTAAATTTATTTATTTCTACAAATAAATTATAGGAAGAAGGTGAAACCAACGCGTCATTGAAATATTTTATTCTTTCGTACGCAACAACCTGACTTTGACTACCGAAAGGGTAGCAAGTAGTTGGCTGTGGAAATGAATTAAAACACAGATTTTTTTTCGGTACTCTATCCAAATGCGGGTTTTCATCAAATTATTTGAGAAAAGACAAAAAGTGAAACTTCCTCTCACTCACAATTAACATATTTAGTACACGTGATCGACCAATATTTATTAAAAACCATATTAATTGGATTAATTATTACGTCATTTCAGAACTACAGAAAAGATTATAACGGTACCCTTACGTCTATAAAAGCCAAGAGAAACAAGTGCAAATCTTTCATATCCTACATCTATTCCTTCTCTTCTCAACCTGTTAAACTCAGTGTTCCCTTTAAGCAGCGAAGTATGGCGCCGAATAACGTGTCCGTGGAGGGAAGCCAGCCAGTGATCCGACGAGGTGGACCTGGCGTAGCCTCAATTTTAGCAATTGGCACAGCTAATCCCGACAACTTCTTCAATCAAGCTGACTACCCTGATTACTATTTCAGAGTCACAAATTCAGAAGACAAGACCGAATTGAAAGAGAAGTTCAAGCGCATTTGTAAGCAAATTAATGAGAAACCAATCTTTTATCATAATGTATTTCAACCGATAATTATTTTTTGTTGTTACAATTTATGGGATAACACTTACAGGAGAAAAATGTTATAATTCTATCTCCTTGCGCACTAATTTCTAATCAATTTACACTCTTTAACTAAATATTGTGTGCCATTTTCTTCCACGAACTTTTCCTTACAGTTCATTTTTCATTGAAAATTTTAGATTTAGTGACACACATATCATTGCATGCAGGTGAGAAATCGTTGATAAAGAAGCGGCACATGAGGTTGACAGAAGATATCCTCAAAGAAAACCCGAGTATGTGCAGCTATGATGCACCATCAATTAACGCACGCATGGATCTGAAACTTGTCGAGATGCCAAAGCTTGGTGAAAGCGCAGCAATAGCAGCCATCAAAGAGTGGGGCCAACCGAAATCCAAAATTACTCACCTCATCGTCAATTCCACTTCAGGAGTAGACATGCCCGGCGCTGATTATCAGCTGATCAAGTCTCTTGGCCTCGAAAGATCCGTCAAGAGAGTCATGCTCTACCACCAAGGTTGTTTCGCCGGCGGCACTGTCCTTCGTATTGCGAAGGACTTGGCCGAAAACAATCCCGGCTCACGTGTTCTCGTTGTTTGCTCCGAACTCACCATTCCAACTTTCCGCGGTCCCTCGGAGGATGATAGTGCTTCTTTAGTTGGCCAAGCAATCTTCGCAGATGGTGCGTCGGCTGTGATCGTTGGTGCCAATGTGCCGGATGAAGGGTCGGTCGAAAGACCATTATTTCGGCTTGTTTCTACGTCCGAAGTTATTCTTCCTAACTCAGAAAACACAGTAGGGGGACATTTACGTGATTGCGGGCTCACAATTGTCTTATCTCCGCAAGTGCCAAAGATAATTGGCAAAAACATTCAAACATGTTTGGAAGAAGCATTGGGCCCATTTGGAATTACTGATTGGAACTCATTGTTTTGGGCGCCACATCCTGGCGGTGCTGCCATTATAAAAGAGATAGAAGACAAAGCTGGGCTAGAGAAGGGGAAGCTTAAGGACACATGGAATGTGTGGAGCGAGTATGGAAATATGTCAAGTGCAACTGTGTTTTTTATCCTGAATCAGATGAGGAAGAGGTCGTTGGAGGAGAAAAAGAGCACCACTGGTGACGGATTGGAGTGGGGAGTTCTGCTTGGGTTCGGGCCAGGACTAACAGTGGAGACAGTGGTGTTGCAGAGTGTCCCTATTGTTGCCTAGATCGTGTAAAAATGCTTAGTGGTATCAACAATAGTCAGTATCTAATAAAATGTGGATTCTACTTGTGTGTTTCATGTAGCGGGACCCCAATCCTTAATTAATATGTGACACTAATATGTCATTACATTGTTCTAGATTGTGTCGCACAAAGTATTTTTTTTTAATCACATAATAAGTGATCAAGATAAAAAGAACGGTTTTGTAATTTGTTTAGTATAATGTATTCATCTTGTGTTTCTTAATATTTCAGTTTTGTAAGTGTAAAAGAGAGAATGAAAATCTCACTATTCTCTAAGTTTCAGTCATCAATTTATAAAGTTTGATAATTATTTATTTATTTAGTTACTAAATTATTAATTTTACTGAAAGAGTTTTTGGTGGGTCGAAAAATATTTAATAAATTTGATGAATTTGTGGAAAGATTAGTTCATATTAACGTGTCCATCCATCTCCACTCTTCCTCCGCTCTTTCCTAAACCAGACAAGAAATTGGGCATCTCTCACCCCTTCTCCGCCTCTCCCTCTAATAACTGTTGCATTAAATCAGTTAAATACTTAAGCACACTATCAAACATTGTAATGTTTCCATTATTAAAATTTTATTCTTTTAATATGACTATTTTACTACACAAAAGTTAGTAAAAGAGAGCTCTCTTGCCGATATCTTTGCCACTCTCTCTCTTGCATCTTTGCAATAAGACAGGAAAAGGCCCATAATAATTAGTGCTTTCAGGACTTGAGATTGTTTGTTGCTTCCGGCAAAATAATTGCTGTTAGAGGAGAAGAAACTAATTTTGATGCGTTTCCATATTAACACTCGTACATAATTAGTTCTCTAAGGTCGTAATCTACATTCACAAATTAGCTAAAGCTAATAATAACATTGCCTTTTTAAAGGATACATACAACATATCGAGTTTTGTTACACTAAAAAGCTCTGAGAAACAGTCACATCTATTTTTTTTTGTTACAGTAAAAAGCTCTCACATAAAGTCATATTTTAACTCGAATTAAAAACCTAAATCAGCAAACTAAACGGGCCCTAATCCGCTCTGCTTTCTCTTTCTCATATTTGAAATTGTAAGACGGAACAAGCCATGATATCAGTATAACAAGCTGAGAATACTGCATGTTCCTTCAGGCAATGATGTTACACTAGAAAATCACCAAACTTCTAGCAGTTTGAGTGATCTGAGGTTGCAATACACTTGGGAATGTTATGCTTTTTTATTAGTTGGAAATTTATCATCAATCTTGTCAAAATATAAAAAAAGAGGTTCAAGAAGACTTCAGATTGCAGAAGATGATTCATAATCTGATTTGAAGTTAAAGTTACAAATTCTGTTGAGTTGTGATCTGTGGAGATAAGGATTATAAACGGTTATTCGAATTTGAACGGAAGATGGCTTATATATAGCTTGAGTGATATGGATTTAATTTCAAATTTAAAATGAGATAGAGCTTGAAAGTGAGAAGATTAACTTTGATTTGATTGTTTGTGTGAAGTAATCCGAATGTGATGTGGAGAACATTTAAAGTCAAGTTGAAGAATTGCATATTTGAATTTATTGGAGATGATTTGATTGGACGTGGTTAGTTATTTACGTGAGATAAGCTTTATTATTTGAATGTGAAAATACTACAAACGTGGACGTGTGGTGTAGGAAGACTAAAGCATTGGTTTGGTTTAAAAGTTCAAATGGGATTTGGTGTTTTGGATTAAAATGAGGCTTATCTGCTCAGTGTGTTTAGAGGAAGTCTAAGTGAGATGATGAAGCCGATAAAATCATGCAGATTTTATTGAGAAAAAAATCGTGGAAGATTTTTTGGAGAGATTTTCTTATGGAGTTACGTTGGAAGGAGATTATGTGTGATATTCTTTTGAGAGAATCGCCGAGATTTTACAGGTGAGATTCTGAGGAGAAGATTTTGTGGAATTATGTAAGAGAGAATCATGGAGAAGACGAAAGATCTTTTGGGGAGAGATTATCGATTAGCTTTAGAATCCTTATTTTGAGGACTTGCATTAAGCTCATATGTTCTGAGAAAAAGTCTGTGAGTTTGAGAGTTTTCAAAGAGAAACATTCAGAGAGTTGTCTGTGCTTTTGAGAGCCGTTGAATGTTAACCATTAAGCGTTTTGTGTTTAGAGGAAGCTTTGTCATTCGAAAGGAGTTCTCCGGGTGAGTAAGAGACGTATGGTGCATGCTAAACAACATAACTATGGAGATTTGGCACAGCGGCGTCATTGTCTCGAAGGAAATCCTATGTGAATAAGTCTGTTAGTGTCTGTAAAAATAGGAACACAGTAGATTGTTAACTGTCTAGGCGTGGCCCAGCAGATATGGGTGTAGCTTGGCCGGCTATGCTCTGGTTATGCCTGAAATTTGGGCCGAGCCGCAAGGGTCGGGGTGAGGGAAATTTGGGCCGCAACACCCCTCTTAGGCCCAAAAAACTGTAACCCTTCAGGCTACCTCGGGTAGGCTTAGTTTTTCAGGTTGGTTAGTTTGGGCATGGACGTGTTTGGGCATGTGTCCCCTATGTGATGCAGCAAATCTTAGTAGGCCTCTAAGATTTCAGTTGTAAGCTAAAATAATCTTACAATCAGAATCATAAATTTTCACTAACCAACATGAGAATTAATATTTTCATACCAAAAAAAAAAAAAAAGATTAACTGATGAGTGAGTTTTACTCCCTCATTTAGTATTATTTTACACTTAATATCTAGTTGGTTTTTGATGTTTTTGTTAGTTTTTATGTGTGTCTTCGTTATTTGTTTGAAGGATAGGTGAAAGACTATGATTTGGAAGGTTTTGGACAAATTTCGGTGGAAAAAGACAGCAAACATAGCGCTTAGGCGCCAATTTACAGCGCCTTGGCGCTGAGTTTTACAGAATCAGCGCAGTGGGGCAGAATGGATGGCGTTTTGGCGCCAATCAGAGGGCGCCAAACGGAATTAATGCGGTTCGGACAGAATGGGCAGCGCTTTGGCGCCCATGACAAAGACCGCGGCGCCCAGGATTTTACAGTGTTAGGCGCAGCGCTAGGAACTCGTGTCGCGGGCGCCACGATGCGGAAAAAAAAGACGCGTTTTGAAGGCTAATCGCGAGAAAACTTACCCGTTTTGACCCTAATGCTCCTGTTAGGTATTTTTATTAGTTGGCAATTTATTGGCAATCTTGTAAAAATTCAAAAAATAGGTTCAAGAAGATTTCGTATTGCAGAAAGAAGAATCAAAATCAGATTTGAAGTCAAGGTTGCAGATTTTGTTGAGTTGAGATTTGAAGAGATAAGGATAAAGGCTTGGTCAAAGGAAGATAAGACATTGGTTGAGATTTGGAGAGATAAAGATAAGGCATTGGTTATTTGAATTTAAATGGGATTCTAGAAAGAGATAATGTGGAGATTAGATTGCTATTTATGAGGATAGGAGATAAAGTAATAGCTTGGATGTTTTGAAAGTTTTGGTTATATATATATATATATATATATATATATATGAAGCTAGAGACGTAAAGAGCTGTCCAGGTTATGGGTTTTGGTTTTGGAAGTTTGATTGGGCTTGGTTCTAATGTGGGCTTGACTCAAACTGTGAAGGGCAATTTGGATTTGAATTGGATTTGATTGGAAACGTCACTGGCGAAGTAATTATCAAATGAGCGATTTTGTGCAGATTTTACGTGATGAAATATTGGTTTGAGTTTCAAAGAGAGCTTTATCTACAAAAGTAGATTTGGAGATAAATGGAATATAGAGCACGGGGAGATGTAGTAGAGTTTGTTTTTTTTTGGGACGTGCATTTGATGAGGAGAGATTAAATAGAATATTTTCAGAAAAGAGTCTGTGAGTTTTTGTGAGCTTTGTGCGTTATTGAGATCATCCTTCGGGAGAGGGATTTGTTGCTTTCGGGAGGAAGTTCCGTCCGTCGAAGGGAGTTCGTCGTGTAGTTTAGAAGACGTGTGGTGCACGCTAAACAAATCACTGTGGAGATTAAATCACGGCCAGGCGTCGTTATCTAGGAGGGAGTCCTTGAGTGAATAAGTCCGTCCGGTGTGCGTAATTTCTGGAACATAGTGACTGTTTATTGTGCGGGCGTGGCCCTTGAGAGTAGGTGTGCGCACCGAACTGCGATATCATATTATGTGTTCTTTTGATTTCTGCACTTTATCTTACTCGAACAATTTAAACAGTAAGAAATCCGGATCTTAATTAATTAAGTCATCTTCCAGACGATGTTCCAACATCATCTGGGACATTGGACGTAACATCAGATCTAACAGCTCCAAAACATATAAATAGATGATTCTAGGGCAATTGGAGGGGAGGATGGATGCCTAGAGAGTGATGGCCAGGGATTCCTTCTAGCATCAAGCTCTTGGTTTCATCTTTTGTATTTTCTTTTCTTAGTTTTGAATGAGGTCTTCGAACAATTTAGTTTTGATGTTTATAGTTTCCATTATGTTCTAAGTTTTTCATTCTAGGGTGGCTATGGATCCTACCATGAATTATTAATTTCCCATTATCAATTCCAATTCTCAGATGTTTTAATTCAAGTGATTGTTCTATCTTGTTCTTAATGTGTTTAATTGATTTGATCACCCAATTAATCGATTTGATTATTCTTAACCAAATTGGAAAAGGATGTTAGAATTATGATCTTTGATAGAATAACGTTGATTGATTGAGAAAATAGGAATATACTCATGAGATTGATGCGATATTGATTGAAAGGCATAAATCATAATATTATTTTGGTTCAGGTTTTGCATAGGAATATAAAAAATTGAGTCATAAAGATTGTTACTTGAATTGGAAGAGGATAGTAATAATCTTTAAGGTCTTTAATTGTCACTTGATGAAACATTCGAGTTTAGGAATATAACTTTGGGGAATTAATATGGATTGGGCAGGTGAAATTTGATCCCTAGACTTTTCTTATATTAGTCCTTCATAATTTTATTATTTCCATCATTTAATTAGTTTAGAATTCATAATCACTCTTTGAAATCAATTTGTTAGATAAAATTAGAATTTCTATAATTTCAGTACTTAGTAGAATTTTAATTATCAGTCTCCGTGGGAACGATTCTATACTCTATCACTTTATTACTTGTATGCGATATTGTGCACTTGCAATTTTCACAACAAGTTTTTGGTGAATTCTCGGGACCTGGTTTAATTAATTCTCTATTCATATTGATACTAAGTAATTCTAGTTTTAATTTAAATTTTTTTCATTTTTTTTTTTCCTCATCTCGGTGTGTGTTTGTGTATGCTACGCTCAAAAACATTACATTACCACCATTGGATCCCGAGATAGAACGACTGTTAAAGTCATCAAAAGACAGAAACGACAATTACGAGAAGAAGAAAATATATGGCGAAGAAGAAGATAATACAAAAGCTTTGAGGACTTTGCGGTTCCTCTATTTGAATGATACAATCTGGTATTTTACGGCCTGCCATTCAAGCTAATAATTTTGAGATTAAGCCAGGCACAATTCAGATGATTCAAACATCGGTGCAATTTTTAGGCTTGCCGAATGACAATCCAACTACTCATATAGCAAATTTTACGGAGATTTGTGATACTTTTAAATACAATGGGGTTTCGATGACTTAATTCGATTGAGGTTGTTCCCGTTTTCATTAAGGGAAAAGGCAAAAGAGTGGCTCCATTCATTGCCTAATGGCAGCATTACTACGTGGGATGCACTAGCACAAAAGTTTCTGGCCAAATTTTTCCCACCTGCTAAAACTGCTAAGTTGAGGAATGAGATTACACAGTTCATTCAGCAAGATTTTGAATCTTTATATGAAGCGTGGGAGAGATTCAAAGATTTGCTCAGAAGATGCCCTCATCATGGTATCCCAGAGTGGCTACAAATTCAAACATTTTACAATGGTTTGAACAGGCAGACGAGAACTATAGTTGATGCTGCATCTGGAGGAGCTCTAATGGCCAAGACACATACGGATGCTTATGCATTATTGGAAGAAATGGCAGCTAATAATTATCAATGGCCATCAGAGAGAACGCTAGCCAGAAAACCTGTTGGGGTACATGAAGTCGGTCACTGGCAGAAGTAATTATCAAATGAGCAGATTTTGTGCAGATTTTACGTGATGAAATATTGGTTTGAGTTTCAAAGAGAGCTTTATCTAAGAGACGTATGGTGCATGCTAAACAACATAACTATGGAGATTCGGCATAGCGGCGTCATTGTCTCGAAGGAAATCCTATGTGAATAAGTCTGTTAGTGTCTGTAAAAATAGGAACACAGTAGATTGTTGACTGTCTAGGCGTGGCCCGGCAGATATGGGTGTAACTTGGCCGGCTATGCTCTGGTTGTCCCTGAAATTTGGGCCGAGCCGCAAAGGTCGGGGTGAGGGAAATTTGGGCCGCAACACCCCTCTTAGGCCCAAAAAACTATAACCCTTCAGGCTACCTCGGGTAGGCTTAGTTTTTCAGGTTGGTTAGTTTGGGCATGGACGTGTTTGGGCATGTGTCCCCTATGTGATGCAGCAAATCTTAGTAGGCCTCTAAGATTTCAGTTGTAAGCTAAAATAATCTTACAATCAGAATCATAAATTTTCACTAACCAACATGAGAATTAATATTTTCATACCAAAAAAAAAAAGATTAACACCAAAAAAAAAAAAAACAATGATGCACTGAATTCTGAATGAGAGGGCTTCTAAATCTCTAGAAGTTTCAAAGAAATCCCATCAAATCCGAATATCCAAAAGTATCACAGAAACCTCATCAAATCCATGGCGCAAATCTGGAAGCTTCGTTGGGCTTTCTGGGTTTTCCTCGTTAGATGACACCGTCGTAGTAGCCCACCACCCCGCGACCAAAGTATTCAGGATTGAAGTACCCCGCGGGCAAAATCTATCAACCAAACCCATTTACTTCGCGATGTTCAGAAGAAGAAGAAACAATGAGGGACAGGTGGTGGACAACGATTGTACGAAAAGGAAGAGCAATGGAGAGTCAGAGACTGAGGGAGACTAAGAAGTAAGAACTGAGGAGGCATTGAGGGCAGTCAGGGGAGCCGAGAGGCGAGACTGAATAGAGAAGTGAGAGAGAAGTGAAAGTGATTACCGAGTAGGTATTTTTTTTACGCCATGTATCTTTACAAGGCATTGGGGAATGACAAGTCACAGGATGCCCGCCCCATGCCCAAACCCATACAGTCAGGTTGGGCCTCTTTGAATCTGAAAAAAAAAATATTATGTTTTCGGGTAGCGTGGGGTAGTCGAGTTTTGGGCTGAAATCTTACAGCCCTACCTACAGATGTATGTGTGTGCACCGAACTGTGATATCACATTAGTGCTCCTTTTATTTTGGTACTTTATTCTGCTTCAGAAACTAAACACAATTAATCTAGATCTTAATCAATTAAGACGTGCCCCAAACTATGTTAAAACACCATATGGAACACCAAACATACAATCAGTCTAACACATGGTATCAGAGTGGTTCATTGATCGTTTGCTCGGTGAGATCATGTTACATTTGAAATGGTTTTTTGAAGGAATGAGGTTCCGTTGTACGTCTCTTTCTGCTCGATGGTTCAAACTATTCATATTGGAAGGCCCGAATGAAGGCTTACATCAAGGTCTTAATTGAGAAGGCCCGGTGTGTTGTTCTAAATGGCTAGACTCATCCTGTAACTAAGGATGCTAAAGGAATGAGTCTCTAAAGCCTGAAGCCTCGTGTTCAACTGATGAAGAAAGTTATCTAACTACAACTCTCGTGCTCTCAAAGATATATTCAATGGAATCGACGCCAACAAGTTCAAGTTCAAGTGAGATAATGAAGCAGCTAAACTCGTGGAGATTTTGTTTTGAGAAAAAAAATTGTAGAAGATTTTCTTGAGAGATTTTCGTGTGGAGCTACTTTAAAAGGAGATTATATGTGATATTTTTTTTGAGAGAATTGGATAGATTTTATTGGTAAGATTGCCTAGATATTTTAAGAAGAAAATTTTGTGGAAATAATCTAAGAGAGAATTGAGGAGAAAAAAAAAGACTTTTGAGGGAGAGATTCTCGAGTAGTTTTAGAGGCCTTATTTTAAGGACTCGCATTTAGCTCACTTAGCATAGATTTAATAAAGAAAACATTCTAAGAAAACGACTTTGAGTTTGAGAGTTTTTACCGACAAATATTCAAAGAGATGTCTGTGCTTTTGAGTGTCTTTGAGTGTTAATCATTACGTCTTTTGAGAGAGAGACTTCTTTCGGGATGAAGCTCTGTTGTCGAAGGGATTTTGCCTGGTCAATAGAAGACGTATGGTGCATGCTAAATAGCATTACTGTGGAGATTTTTTATTTTATATTTTTTCATTTTCAGCTATTGTGTTTTACCAATAAAATATACATACTTTATCGTATCACCTTGAATCTATTTGGCTAGATATGCTTTATTATTATTATTATTATTATTATTATTATTATTATTTAGAGCTGTACATGTTCTACCTTATCAATGTTAAAATAAATTTTACTTCAATTATTGTGTCCTAATTCCCATCACGCTCTCAACATATTAACTTTGAAGGATTGGTGAGTGCCACATGGGTGTAGAAATCGGAAGGGCCAGAGACGATGTTGTAGGTCAATGTGAAAGTGCTAAGCATATAACATAATTATTTTACGTAAGAACAAATATTTACATAGAAAAAAAAACGTTTTCAAATATTGGAGAAGTAGGGAAGAGTTCAAAGAAGAAACAAAAAGGAATGCCAAAAATGTTTTGTAAATGTGTTGTATGTTGTTGACTGAGCGAGCCGTCTTGATTTTTCCTTATTATGTAGTTGTTGGGGATATAATTGAATTAATACTGTCCGCAGCCAGAAAATAATTCAAAAAAGTTCCTATCATCCATTATCACTTTAATTACGTCCATATCCGTCCACACTTTATCCGTCAACAAAACGACCAAGTTGTCCAAATGCCTTGGAATGCCTTACTTGGCGGCAGAGCCGTCATTAATGACAATAAAAAATTTCATTGCCCACACTTGTTTGTATTTGTTCATTTAATGCAATATGCAGACGTAATTCTTAGAGGTGAGTTATTTATTTAATAGAAAATATAATTAAATAAAATTTCATTACCTGTAGATATAAAATTCCTCACTTTACCCTACAATAATGTAATTTGTACGTCTATGGGAATAGTATTTATTGCGTATCGATTTATATTAATTCTTTATTATGACATTTAAATTTAAAAGTCTCACTCCACAAATGAAAATTAAATATTACAAATACTTAAGCAAGACTACCATCGACATACAACAGACCTTGATTCCTATTTATATCATTCCTAGTCAACTACCTAAAGAATTCGACAAATAAATAATCCAAATATTTGGGCACCTAAATTTATTTATTTCTACAAATAAATTATAGGAAGAAGGTGAAACCAACGCGTCATTGAAATATTTTATTCTTTTCGTACGCAACAACCTGACTTTGACTACCGAAAGGGTAGCAAGTAGTTGGCTGTGGAAATGAATTAAAACACAGATTTTTTTCGGTACTCTATCCAAATGCGGGTTTTCATCAAATTATTTGAGAAAAGACAAAAAGTGAAACTTCCTCTCACTCACAATTAACATATTTAGTACACGTGATCGACCAATATTTATTAAAAAAACCATATTAATTGGATTAATTATTACGTCATTTCAGAACTACAGAAAAGATTATAACGGTACCCTTACGTCTATAAAAGCCAAGAGAAACAAGTGCAAATCCTTCATATCCTACATCTATTCCTTCTCTTCTCAACCTGTTAAACTCAGTGTTCCCTTTAAGCAGCGAAGTATGGCGCCGAATAACGTGTCCGTGGAGGGAAGCCAGCCAGTGATCCGACGAGGTGGACCTGGTGTAGCCTCAATTTTAGCAATTGGCACAGCTAATCCCGACAACTTTTTCAATCAAGCTGACTACCCTGATTACTATTTCAGAGTCACAAATTCAGAAGACAAGACCGAATTGAAAGAGAAGTTCAAAAGCGCATTTGTAAGCAAATTAATGAGAAACCAATCTTTTATCATAATGTATTTCAACCGATAATTATTTTTTTGTTGTTAAAATTTATGGGATAACACTTACAGGAGATAAATGTTAAAATTCTATCTCCTTGCGCACTAATTTCTAATCAATTTACACTCTTTAACTAAATATTGTGTGCCATTTTCTTCCACGAACTTTTCCTTACAGTTCATTTTTCATTGAAAATTTTAGATTTAGTGACACACATATCATTGCATGCAGGTGAGAAATCGTTGATAAAGAAGCGGCACATGAGGTTGACAGAAGATATCCTCAAAGAAAACCCGAGTATGTGCAGCTATGATGCACCATCAATTAACGCACGCATGGATCTGAAACTTGTCGAGATGCCAAAGCTTGGTGAAAGCGCAGCAATAGCAGCCATCAAAGAGTGGGGCCAACCGAAATCCAAAATTACTCACCTCATCGTCAATTCCACTTCAGGAGTAGACATGCCCGGCGCTGATTATCAGCTGATCAAGTCTCTTGGCCTCGAAAGATCCGTCAAGAGAGTCATGCTCTACCACCAAGGTTGTTTCGCCGGCGGCACTGTCCTTCGTATTGCGAAGGACTTGGCCGAAAAACAATCCCGGCTCACGTGTTCTCGTTGTTTGCTCCGAACTCACCATTCCAACTTTCCGCGGTCCCTCGGAGGATGATAGTGCTTCTTTAGTGGGCCAAGCAATCTTCGCTGATGGTGCGTCGGCTGTGATCGTTGGTGCCAATGTGCCGGATGAAGGGTCGGTGGAAAGACCATTATTTCGGCTTGTTTCTACGTCCGAAGTTATTCTTCCTAACTCCGAAAACACAGTAGGGGGACATTTACGTGATTGCGGACTCACAATTGTCTTATCTCCGCAAGTGCCAAAGATAATTGGCAAAAACATTCAAACATGTTTGGAAGAAGCATTGGGCCCATTTGGAATTACTGATTGGAACTCATTGTTTTGGGTGCCACATCCTGGCGGTGCTGCCATTATAAAAGAGATAGAAGAGAAAGCTGGGCTAGAGAAGGAGAAGCTTAAGGACACATGGAATGTGTGGAGCGAGTATGGAAATATGTCAAGTGCAACTGTGTTTTTATCCTGAATCAGATGAGGAAGAGGTCGTTGTTGGAGAAAAAGAGCACCACTGGTGACGGATTGGAGTGGGGAGTTCTGCTTGGGTTCGGGCCAGGACTAACAGTGGAGACAGTGGTGTTGCAGAGTGTCCCTATTGTTGCCTAGATTGTGGAATAATGCTTAGTGGTATCAACAATACCCAGCAACAAAATTAATAAAATGTTGATTCTATTTGTGTGTTCCATGTTGCGGGACCTCAGTCTTTAATTAATGTGTGAAACTAATATGTCATTACATTGTTATAGATTGTGTCGCACAAACTATTATTTTTTTAATCAGAGTATAAGTGATCAAGATAAAAAGGACAGTTTGTAATTTGTTATTTTTTTTACTATAATATATTCATCTTGTGTTTCTTAATATTTCAGTTTTATAATTGTAAAAGAGAAAATGAAAATTTCACCACTCTCTAAGTTTCAGTCATCAATTTATAAAGTTGGATAATTATTTGATGAGAAGTTGCGTATATTCTGCTCTTTTTAGTTTGAATAATGAAGAGTTGAAGGGATGAGAAATGTGAATGATGAAGAAAGTCGTAACAATACTTTTAAGTTGTTTTAGTTAAGTCGAAGGGGAGAGAGTTGAAAGAATTAATGATGTTTATTTGTTTAGTTACCAAATTATCAATTTTACTAAAACAATTTTTGGTGGGTAGAATAACATTTAATAAATTTGATGAATTTGTAAATAGATTAATTCATATTGACGGGTCCATCCATCTCCACTCTTCCTCCGCTCTTTCCTAAACCAGACAAGAAATTAGGCATCTCTCTCCTCCTCCGCCTCTCCCTCTAATAATTGTTGCATCAAAGCAGTTAAATACTTAAGCACACTATCAAACGTTGTAATCTTCCCATTATTTAAATATTATTCTTTTAATATGACTATTTTACTACACAAAAGTTAGTAAAAAAAAATTACATTTTAATTTATCTTTTTTTAGAAGAAGCTTTGGTGTTATTTGTTTCTTGGGTTCGGGCTTGAATTGACGATAGAGATAGTGGTGTTACAGAAGGTCCCTATTATATCGTTACATAGATTGCGGAAAGAGCTTGGGATATCATTAGTGTTAAGCAACATAACTAATAAAAACTAAGCCATGATCATCAGAAATACAAGCTGAAATCCAAGAATGCACGGATTCCAGAATCGTAGACTAATCCGCTACCGCTTTCTCATAAGCATATTTGAAATAAGACGGGACACAAGCCATGATCATCAGAAAAACAAGCTGAGATTATTGCATGTTGCTTCAGGCAATGATGTTACACTAGAAAATTACCAAATTTATAACATTTTGAGTGATCTGAGGTTGCAATACACTCGGGAATGTTACGTATTTTTATTAGTTGGTAATTTATTGACAATCTTGAAATGAGATTATGTGTAATATTCTCTTGAAAGAATCGGAAGATTTTACTGGTGAAATTGCGCAGATATTTAAAAGAGAAGATTTTGTGAAAATAATCTAAGAGAGAATCATAGAGAAAAAAAAAATCTTTAGGGGAGAGATTCTCCAGTAGCTTTAGAAGCCTTATTTTAAGGACTTACGTTTAGCTCACTTGATACGAATTTAATAGAAAAGGTATTATGAGGAGAAGTCTGTGAGTTCGATATTTTTTAAAGAGAAATATTCAGAGAGACATCAATACTTTAGAGAGCATTTGAGTGTTAATCATTACGCCTTTCGGGAGAAAGGTTTGTTACTTTTAGGAGGAAACTATGCCACTCGAAGGGAGTTCGTCGGGTAAATAGAAAATGTACGGCGCACACTAAACAACATCACTATGGAGATTTGTCATAGCAGCGTCATTGTTTAAGAGGGAATCTTGAGTGAATAAGTCTGTCAGTGTTTGTAATTTCTAGAACATAGTGAATTATTTAATGTCTGGGTGTGACCCCATAAATGTAGGTGTTCACACTAAACTACGATACCATATTGCATGTTCTTTTTATTTCTGCACTTTATTCAGCTCCAGAACCTGAACATAATTAATCTGGATTTATTTAATTAAGTCATGTCGCAGAGTGTGTTACAACACTATCTGGAACACCAAACGTACAATTAGACTATCACAGACCAGTTGACTGATCATTTGCTTAGTGAGATCTTGAGAGATTGATCTGTTACATATGAAATGGGTTTTTTGAAGGAAGGATGTTCAGTTGTACGTCCCCCTCTACTTGATGGGTCGAACTATTCATATTGGAAGGTCCTAATGAAGGCTTTCATCAAGGCCTTAGATGAGAAGGCCTGACGTGCTGTTCTAAATGGTTGGACCCATCCTGTAACTAAGGATGATGAAGGGAAAGGAGTTAATCAAGCCTGAATCCTCGTGGTCAACTGTTGAAGACAAGTTGGCTAACAACAACTCTCGTACCCTCCATGCGATATTCAATGGAGTCGGCACCAACCAGTTCAAGTTAATATATACATGTGACTCGGCAAAGCAGGCATGGAATATTTTGGAGACCGCTCATGAGGGCACCGCAGCGGTCAGATTGTCCAAGTTGTAGATTTTTGCTACCAAGTTTAAAAATCTCAGAATGCTTGAAACTGAAACGATTAAAGATTTCAATTCTCAACTCTATGACATAGCTAATGAATCGTTTGCTCTTGGTGAAGAATTCCTGAGGCAAAACTACTCAAGAAGGCATTGAGATCGTTGTCCTCGAGGTTTGCCTACAAAATCACCGCCATTGAAGAGGCAAAGGATGTTGACTCTATGAGGCTTGACGACTTGATAGGCTCCCTGCAGATGTATGAAATGGTCCTAGATCAAAACAAGAAGGAGAAAGGGAAAAAGGGGAATGGAATTGCTTTCCAAGCCGAAGTTGAAGAAGTAGATTCCGATGACGAAGAAGACTTAACCGAGTCCATTGCACGATTGTCGAAGAATATCAACAAGGTTATTGCACAATTGTCAAAGAATTTCAACAAGGTTATGAACAATATGAATATGAATGGAATAACACTAAACTTCGGCAACTCTAACAACTTCTAGAAGAACAAAGCTGTAGCAAGAAACTCATATGTTTAAAAAAAATTAGAGGTATCCATTGTTGACAATGCAACGGTTACGGCTACATTCAGTCCGAGTGTGTTAACACTCTTAAGAAGAAGGAGAAGAAGAAGAAGAAGAAGAAATCAATCAATGTCACATGGAGTGATGAGGATTTCAAAGGCGGCCAAGAAGATGATGATTATGTAAACAACTATGTTGCATTCAATGCCCTATCAAGATGTTCTGAACAGCAGTGCTGCAGACTGTGTCTCAAACTATGTTACCACGCAATCTACAACATATCCTGAAAAATCATAGGAAGACAGAGATTTTTTAGATTTTGACGGTTCCAATGATGGTGAAAAACTGATTGAGGAGACAATCCAAAAAGCTTATGAAACTATGTTCAACAAATGGGTTCTGGTGGTTAAAATGAAAGAGTATTTACGGGAGCGAGTCGATGAGCTTATCAAAGAGAATGATGTACTTAAGAGAAGTGCTATGAACTATGAATTTCAAGAATATAGCAGCAAAAGTGTCGCATCCCAACAACAAGTAAAAAAAAAAAATTGAAATCATGTCTCTCCACCATTTCCTTATAGATTAAACAATGGTATGCATCATTATGATCAAGCTATAATTATGTTAGACTTGTCAAATTCTTATTCATCATGTGAACAATTTAAAGCCCATATATATGTGAGCAATTTAGGATTTCCCTTCATATATATTAGGCCATTCCATAGCTGAAATGTAGAACCCAACACGTGAAAATAGGAAAAAACAAAAAAAACAAAAAAAAAAAACTTCTATATTATATCATTAATTAATACACCAAGATCACTACATAATACTAAATCCTCTCTGAAATAGAAAACATAAAAAGGAGATCTAGTTATCCCACAAACTAAATATTAAGGTCTCGTTTGTTTCATTATTTTAAATCATAACTCAAATTTTTACTATAGTGTTTTTCTTATAAAAATTAAAATACAATTTTTTTTTCTATTACAATATTTTCTCTCACATGAATTTACTTTTTAACTCAAGATCTTAACTCAAACGAGTGAAACAAATGAAACATAAAAAGCACTATTACACATAACACAATACTTATTTCGCTCCAATTTCCGTACAACACCATGAGCCAGGTTGCTCTCTTTATAGTTGAGGTTGGCCTCCAAGTTTTGCTGCATTCAAAGTATAAAATAACTTTAGTACTCATCTGGTGCTGGTTGTATAACACTTCTACTCACCAGTGTTGATTTCAACATGATGCAGGTAAGTAGATGCTTGCATTCACACATCGACATAACAAAGTGTTAACTGCAAAAGAAACACTTTTGAGAATCATTAGACAGTATATACTTCACGAGTCTGTACTGCAAAATGCAACTTGCAGAGAGAAGAGAGAGAGAGAGAGCTTTAAAGTCATTTTTACGAAGAGCTCGAAAAATCTATGTTGAAAATACCTCAGACTGTCATTCTTTGTGCTCATACATGTTAACCGCCTTGAGTTTTCCATCTAATGCTCATGATTCTCTTTTTTGGAATATTCAGTATCATGAAACTCAATATTAACCATTGATGGCGTTGAAATCAGAGCATCACATAGTAGGACCTCCACCTAGAAATTTTATTGATTGAATAAAGATGTTGGGAGAAGACCAGCGATTGCCGAAGTGAAATTGTCACGAGACCTCATTAATATATATATATATATATATATATATATATATATGGTTCTCTATTATTTCTTCATCGATTATGGGTATCGTTAATTTTAAACATATTGATACGATGGTCGTAATAAATTAGAAATTCACTAAAAAAATTATGACAATTAAAAAAATTAGATTCTACCATGTCATTATATTAATGATAACCATTAAAAACTCATATATACATGATGAATTTTTAATGGTTACGGAGATTACTATCGGATAATATCTTACGACTAAAATAACGATACTCGTTAATAGTATTTAAGTAACCACTAAAAAACACCACACACACACACACATATATATATATATATATATATATATATATAACAGGATCGGTGGCAATTAAAGTGAATAGGCGATGATGGGAATTTCTCGATAGTTTTTCAAGGAAACGACTATAATACTTCATGGAGTGCAATGAAGAAAGAAAAAACGACAATAACATTCAAAATGGGGATCAGAAGTAAACAATCTATAATAACACTCAAAAACGAGATCAGTAATAAAAGTTACCAGCAACCGAAAAAGGACGATGTACTTGAACAACGAACGAAAACAAAATTGAAAAATACCTAAAAAAACGACGTCTAGGATGAGAAAGACATAGTAAATTAAAACCGACAACTACCATAACATGGCAAATTGCCAACATTGTAAAAAGAACATTAATAAGAAATGACGATAAAATGATAAAAAAGAGGAAAAAAAAAAAACTTTAAACACGATATGTATAATCTATAATCTATTATAGAAGGAAGAATGAAGTTTTTTGAATTTTCTACTTGAACTTTTGATCCAATGGTCATATTAATCAGTTCTTTTTACCCTTTAAATATAATGGTCAAGATTTCTCCACTTGATTTATCTATTCTCTCACACCTCACATATATATAAAAGTGGAAAGTGAAGAAGAATGAAATTAACACTTCAATCTCTTTTTCGTTATCATAATCCATCATTACACATATATTCCATACCATCATCACGCACACTCTTTCTCCTTAGTGTGATTTTTCATGAATCATGCTAAGGATACCAAATCAATTTTAACTTTTGTGTATCAACTGATGTAGCATGTGAGTTTGGAATGACTAGGAGGAAAAAAAAAAAAGAAAAAAAAAACCTTGCAGTCTTGTCTTTTGAATCTTAATGTAGTGGTTAGCATAATATTAATATCGTTTACTAAAAACATCTATTGGAAAGTCCCCTATCAATATGTCATTACTTCAATTATTGTGTCCTAATTAATTCCCTTCACGCTTTCAACATATTAACTTTGAAGGGTGGGTGAAGGGTGTGGGTGTGGAAACCGGTAGGGCCGAAGAAGATTTTTAACTCAATGTTAAAAGTGGTAAGCCCATGACATTATTCTCCTACGTAAGAACAGATATTTACACAAAGAAAAAAAAAATGTTTACAAGTAAGAGAAGTAGGGAAGAACCTAAAAAGAAACAAAATGGAGTGCCAAAAATGTTTTTGCTTATGTCTTCGTATGTTATTGACTGAGCCACCTCGGTTTTCCCTTATTGTGGTTGTTGGGGATATAAATCATATTGTTCGTCTGCTAGTAGAAAATCTGTTCAAAAAAGGTTCCCACATTCAATTACGTCCTGATCCTCCACAGTCCACACCTTTACGTCCAGAAAACGACTTCGTTTTCCAAATACCTTGAAAAGCCTTACTTGGCGGCAGAGCCGTCATTGATGACACAATAAAAATTTCATTACCCCACTTGCCTCTGTGTATATATAAATTATATATATATATATATATATATATATATGTATATATGGACAAGTTGGAGAGACTTTCCGAGTCAACAACATAAATAATTCCATAAATAAATAATTCAAATATTTGTACACCAAATTATTATTTATAACATAAACAATTCCAAGTTATAGGAAGAAGCGGTGGAATCAATGTATGGTTGAATTAATATTCATTTTTTTCCTACTCAACAACTTGACTTCGACTTGGAATCAAACACCATGTGGAAAGCAATATGTTGGTGGCTGCAGAAATAAATTAAAACACATTGAGATTTTCTCATTATTTTTATTATTTCCCTTCAACACAACCAAAATAATAGTATTTCCTTAAAATAAGAATCCTCCGTCGCGATATGGACTCATTTGACTTATAGCCGTACTAAACCGTTGAATGGGAAATAATATTATTTACTAGACGTGATCGACAAATTAATAAAAACCATAATAATTCGATTAATTATTTCATCATTTCACATCTGTAGCAAGGTTTATAACAGTAGCCTTGCGACTATAAAAAGCCAAGAGAAACAAGTGCAAATCCATCATATCCTCATATATTCTTCTCTTCTCAACATTTAAACTCAGTGTTCCCTTAAAAGCGACAAGCAATGGCGCCCGATTAACGGGTTCGTAGAGGGAAGCCAGACAGTGATCCCACGAGGTGGCCCTGCTGTAGCCTCAATTCTAGCAATTGGCACATCCAATCCTAGCAACTACTTCAATCAAGCTGAATATGCTGATTATTACTTCAGAGTCACTAATTCTGAGCACATGACGGAATTGAAAGAGAAGTTCAAGCGTATTTGTAAGCAAATCCATAAGAAACCAAATCTTTATCATAAATATTTCAAGTCTATCTATTCATTTTTAAATTTAAGGAATAACCTAAGTAGTTTGATGTTGCTCTAGAAACCATGAGGCCATATAACATGGGGTGTGATAGAATCTTTTACACGCTCACAATATGTGGTTCATAGGCACCATTCGATTTAAATCTAATAATTACAGTTGCTAAAGTTGGTGGGTCGTAAAACTTCTCTTTAGTGTGATGAGTTATAATCTCTTTTTTTTTTTTTTATTTTCATTTTTTCCCTCACATCGTAGCACGCCGTATATGGATTTATTCGGAATATGTTTTTAAACATATGTAGTTTCTAACTTCTAGTACTTGATTATTAACCTTTTCGACATTACTGTATATAGTTCAGTAATGATATACAGAAGATAAATGATTTAATTCTACCTTCCTTGCACACTAATTTCTAATTAATTTTCTTTAAGTCAGTAATGTGTGTTTTTGCCATGAATTTTTCCTTACTGATTATGTTTTCATACGATATTTTATTGACACCTATCATTGCTTGCAGGTGAGAAATCATTGATAAAGAAACGGCACATGAGGTTGACGGAAGATATCCTCAAAGCAAACCCAAGTATCTGTACCTACGATGGTCCATCAATTAATGAACGTATGGATCTAAAAATTGTGGAGATGCCAAAGCTTGGTGAAAGCGCAGCAATAGAGGCCCTCAAAGAGTGGGGCCAACCGAAATCAAAAATTACCCACATCATCGTCAATTCCACATCTGGAGTGGACATGCCTGGCGCCGATTATCAGTTGATCAGGTCGCTTGGCCTCAAAACATCCGTCAAGAGAGTCATGCTCTACCACCAAGGTTGCTTCGCTGGCGGCACCGTCCTTCGCATTGCAAAGGACTTGGCCGAGAACAACCCTGGAGCACGTGTTCTCGTTGTTTGTTCTGAACTCACCATCCCCACTTTCCGCGGTCCCTCGGAGGAAGACAGTGCTTCACTTGTCGGCCAAGCAATCTTCGCTGATGGTGGGTCGGCTGTAATCGTCGGTGCCAACGTACCCGATGAGGGCTCCGCCGAAAGACCATTGTTTCGGCTTGTTTCAAATTCACAAGTTATTCTTCCCAACTCAGAAAACACAGTAGGGGGACATTTACGTGATTGCGGACTCACAATTGTATTGTCTCCGGAAGTGCCGAAGCTAATTGGCAAAAACATTCTCACATGTTTGGAAGAAGCATTTACCCCATTTGGAATTAGTGATTGGAACTCACTATTTTGGGTTCCACATCCCGGCGGGGCTGCCATTTTGAGGGCGATTGAAGAGAAAGCTGAGCTAAAGAAGGAGAAGCTTAAGGACACATGGAATGTGTGGAGCGAGTATGGAAATATGTCAAGTGCAACTGTGTTTTTATCCTGAATCAGATGAGGAAGAGGTCGTTGGAGGAGAAAAAGAGCACTACCGGTGACGGATTGGAGTGGGGAGTTCTGCTTGGGTTCGGGCCGGGTCTCACAGTGGAGACAGTGGTGCTGCAGAGTGTCCCCATTGTTGCATAAATTGTGGAATAATGCTTACGTGTACTAATAGTACCGAGCATAATTTAATGAGTAAAAAGCAGACTCCACTTGTGTTTCGTGTTGCGAAACCTCGTCTTTTAATTAATGTGTGACACTAGTATCATATATAATATTGTTCTATATTATGTCAAATAAATTGTTTTTTTAATTTGAATTACAAGTAACTAATAAAGAAGGTAATTTATAATTTGTTCTTTTTTTCTTTTTAGAATAAGTGTCTTCGTCTTGTCTTTCTTGATATTTCAGTTTTATAATTGTGAAAGCTTACTATATAATATCTAGAAAGCTTACTATGTAAACCCATATTTAATAGAGAAAAAAGAAAATTTACGTGCTCTTTCGATCATCAATTTATAAGTTAGAAAATTGCTTGATGAGAAGTTGTGTATATTTTGCTATGTTTAGTTGGAGGGATGAAGAGTAAAAATAATGGAGAGTTGAAGAGATGAGAAATATGAACGATTTAGAAAATCATAACAAAGATACTTTAAGTTGATGGTAGACAGGAGAGAGTTAAAAGAATTATGAATGATATTCATTTGCTTAATTATCAAATTATCGATTTTACTAATAATTCTTTGGTGCGTAGAATAACATTTTAAGAAATTTGATAAATTTGTAGAAAGATTAGTTTATGTGGACGGGTCCTTCCATCCCTGCTATTCCTTCTTTGTTCCCTAAACTAAACAAGCAATTGAGCCTCTCTCTTCCTTCTCCGTCTCTCCCTCCAAAAATTATTGCCAATGAGTTAAAATACTCAAGCACACTACTATTAAAACGTTGTAATGTTCACATTATATAAATTTTATTTTTTAGTAAGTATATTTTACTAGATGAAAATTAGTAGGAAAAAAAAGTTTACATTATAATTTATCTTAAAAAAAAAAAAAAAGAAGCTACGTTGGTGCTATTTGTCTGCTTTGATTTACTTTTATTTTGTTTCTTTATTATGGATGAGATGTAATTTATGTGAAAATTTGGTCAATTAAAACTTGATTTTCAATCACGCATATATATTTACGGATCATACGGTAGAAGATGAATGTCTTACTAGAACAAGGGTAAGAAATGATAATATGATATTTACTTTCACAGAGCGATTTAGCTTTTTTCATCACTGCGCTATTCTGTTTCGAATATGTAAATTACATAATATCTATATTTTAATAACAAATTTTGTTAAAAGGAAATTTAAAAGTTTTACTGTCCTCAAAAGAACTAATAATGTCATTAAGAAACTACATTAATTCATTTGGGTTTTTTGGTTTAAATAGAACTAATTTTATATGGCAATTAGTTTCAAATTACATGTACAATTGCATTTTCCCCTTAATGACAGAATTTCTTTATACATTACGCACGGTACACAATTGGGTCACAAAATTTCCCCTTAATAATTAGTGTGAGTTACAATTTTTTTATTATTTTTCCCTATCATCTTACATAATCATATATCGATTTATTATATAATTATATATAACTTCTAGTGATCTAGATTCTGGTTCAGAATTAGTGTTTGTTTACAATGATTCAGAATTAGTGTTTGGTTTCAATGATTCCAAATCATGATTCAGAATGTGATGTAATGTTTCAAACTAGCTCAAATCGTGATTTGAACCTAAAATCATGAATCACAACTTTGCTTCTAGAATCATGATTAAAATCATCATAGTTTGAATCCTCGTACCAAACGAATCCTTAGTGATCGAAAATCATTATTTTGGGCGCCAGACCCGGCGAGACTGCCATTCTGAGTGAGATCAACGTGAAAGTCAGATTGAATAAGGAGAAGCTTAGGGCTACTTAGCATGTACTTGGAGCGAGTATGGAAATATGCCAAGTGCATCTGCGTTTGTTATACTGAATCAGATGAGGAAAAGCTCAGTGGAGGAGTTAAGAAGCATCACCGGGAAGGAGTGAACTGGGAGTTTTGCTTAGATTCAGATCGGGATTGACAATAGAGACAATAGTGTTGTAGAGTTTACCTATTTTTTTTCATATCTAGACTGCAGAAAAATGCTTAGAGTACCGCTAGTGTCAAGCACCATTACTAATAGAATGTCGACTCCACTTATGATCAGTTTCATACAATATCTGTTTTCTTTTAGTGTGTGATACTTAGCACCATCTAGTTCCTAACCCAATATCCTTGCCACTCTCTTGCATCTTTGCAATAACACAAGACAAGGCCTAATATGCACGCATAATCATCTGTGGCATCAGGAGTTGTTGTCACGGGAGAGGAAAAGGATGTAAGAACCCCAAAAGAAATGATGATGATTCTACCGGCCAATCTGTTGTGTTGCAATATTGACACACGTACGTAATTAGTTTTGTAAAGTCGTATTCTGAATTCATCACCAAAATTAATAACATGAATGTCTTTTTAATTGTAGGATACAACATACTAATCACTGCTTTTTTATCAGTCACCTAATCAAGTAAAATTTTGTGAAAAATTTTAAGTGGATGATATCGTAACAAGTAATAAAATGTGAGTAAAATATCATTTCTACGAGAATTGCGTTAATTTATATTAAGTACCAAAACTAACAACACAAAATATTATTTAAAGGACCGAAATTAAACTGAAAATAATAAAATAAGAAAAAGAAAAATAAAATAAATAACCTACAATTATCGAGAGGTTATTCACCAAAATTAATCACATCTGAAAATTCCTATTTAGTTAATTAATATTTATTCCTATATCGACAACGAATTTCTCTACTTTATTCATTAATCTTTCTCAAGCACTAATAAAAATATTTGAACAAACAAATTTCAAATCACTTTTATAATTCTAAACCTGCCAAAATTAATTAAGAACAAGAAATCCATAACACTGCACAAGTTTCATAAATATCTCTCCATTTTATGACAATCTCATGGTATTCCAATCATACGCATATAGTGTGATGACCCTAACTTTTGATCATCATCCTACGTTCATACTTAGCATTACTTAACCTCTACTACTTTCTAATTCTATTCTCATTCGTAAAATGCCGTAGCATTTGTTTTTAACTATACATGAAATGTTTGTAGCATTCTACTAGCATTTTGTTATATTAATCGCACCTTGTGACTAGAGGTTGCTATGCATAACCTCATAGTCCTGTGATCTTTACTTACATTACATAACCTAACCATATGTATAAAGATGGTCTACTTAAAACACTTTGCAAGCGTTTACCAATTGCGTGTAGATCCCATTACCCACTTGCTCACATTCCACCGATGCATCCTCTCGCATGCCCAACAACAAGTTTCAGGGAACCGGTGCCTTACCCAAGCTTCCTACAACACGAACAAACGTAATGAGCTTTTTTTGCTCGCCAAGTAACGAGGCCATAGTGTGACATACAATAATGCATACCCATATATGCATTCATGTCACATATCCTAAGGCATTCTGTACTTTTAGAACGTATATCGCTTATGTTCTTCTTCTTTCATTACGTACTTTGTTCAGTTTTCGTCTCTTTTTAGTCGTTCACATTGTATTTTCACGGTCTAAATGACTTTCATATTGTGTTTCTCTCTTTTCTTTCTTCTTTACGGATACCGTACCCTTATATGGAACAATTTCTGTTTTTGTTTTCTTGTCTTTTACTTCTTATGGCCCTGTCCTGTTGTACCATAGCGCACATAACCAGTGAGGAGTGGGGTAGCTAACCAATCCAACTCAGTCATGGTTTCATTTCTTTCATAGTCTCATAATAACCTTTCCTTCGAAGGCTGGTAACAAAACGTTTAGTCTCTTACCGTTTATCAATTTTCTCATTGAAACGGTAACTTTAGTTAAATCTTATGACTATGTGCATTTTGAGCAATTTATCATGATTTCTTTATACGTCATTTTATTGTCATCTTTTCTCAGCATGACAGTAATTTCAATCCTATTTTGCGTTTTAACGCATTTCCATCAATTTTCTATGAAATTGATTTTGACTTAACCTCATACTTTTCGTAGAGTAAAATTCTACTACTATTTACGGTCCATAAGTACATTTATAGCACCATACATCTTAAAACATTCATAACATCATACATCTTGAATCGCTCATAGCATCATACATTATTCAAGAAACACCATTCTTATTCTAACATTCATTGAACATGTAATATGCACAATTCTGTGAAACACAGAAGAATAAGTTCGTTCGTGTCATAGACAAAAACAAACTACTGTACTTACCATATGCCCAATTTCTGTGCAACATAGAAAAATAAGCTTGTTCGTGATATAGACATAGAAAAACTACTGTACTTACCTGCTTTCCAGTAATAGCATAATTCTCTACTTGCTCAGATCTTCTATCCTTTCTTTGCTAAGTTTCAGTAAATAAACACCCATCCGGATGGTAGGATTAGCCTTTAGTATGCTATTTTATGTAGGATAGTCATAAAAGGAAATTAAATCCTTTCTTATAGAATGTATTTATCCTTTTTATTAAGGATCATAAAAATTATAATTTCTATTATAAGGACTAGTTAAATCATCATAATTCTATATACCATAATTGCCTTTCTGAATTCGTGAATTCATAAATAACATATCCCATGGACATCATATGTTCTAAATTACTTATCATTAATCATATTGTACTTGCCTCAATTCCGAGCTAAGCGGTTCCGTAATACTTATCATTAATCATATTGTCGACAGAGTTCGTGGTCGAGCGACTGTCAAAATGCTCACTCATCGAAAGCTTTCCATTGACACCGGTGTGTCAAAACGGAGGTCTAAATCTCAAAGTGAGATTTTGGCCATAAACAGTTTCATTTTTTGAGAGAGAACGTTTGAGAGAAGAGAGAAACAAATGCGTGAGAGGAGAGAGAAAGTGAAACTTTAGAACTTATCCTTAAAAGTTCTCTCCAAACATATATAATTTATTCTAACCGGAGATTATTTACTTCACCGACAAAAAATTTAATTTTCCGACGAGTTCTCTTTTATTATTTACTTACAGTCCAATCTTAATATAAGAATAATTTAATATTATTTTATATTCTTAATTGTATACTAAATTGGACTATTTCAAGTCTTAAAACTATTTTGACTCAATAGTCAAAACTTGACTCTTTTTATATTGTCTCCTCTCTCTCATAACCATATCTCGTAACTAATATCAAAGCTTAACATTACAAGCCCTGTACTTATATTTTCTTATGAATCTATCGACGTAAGTATGAAAAATCCATAATTAATTCTACTTATTAATTATTGGATTTTCCCAGATATTACATATAATCATCACTTTTCAATCTCAAATCCAATATCAAATCTTCAATTATTGATCAGGCAATCACAAGCATTAAGCATAAATTGAAATACTCGACATATTTATTAAAACAAGAATAAATTAAAAATAAGAAAACACAAATACTCATAATCCGGCTATATCATAGCTCATATAAACAAACTAAAAAGAAAACAGTGGTTCCGGCATAATCAAAGAACAAAAATAGAAAAATTAGAATAATCTTCTTCTCATCCTCCTCCTTATAGCCATGGATGAAAATGTTCACAACATTGTCAACATTTTCATGATATTATCCATATTTTGAAGTCTCGACATGGATAACCAAAGGGAAGATATTCTTGTCGGCGTGTTTATAAAATACGCACAATATCTAAAAATAATCAATTAAATCTGTGAATATCCAAATATTCGGGATATTTTTAGAAATGTCCACAACATGTCTAAAAACACAAGAAAATTGTTTTTAACAAAAATCAATTTTGTAGGACTTTTTTTTCTTTATTTTCAATAAAATGTGATCACAACATGATTCAAATCAAAAACAATAAAATTATTGACTTAATTAGCTTTTTAAATACTTTTTTATTTTTAAATTAATAATTCATATTCAAATACCTTTGAGTCCATTCACTAAAAAGAAGATTTTACTCATGCTATACAAGATAAAGATCATAGGCATAGGACATGTCTTGGTATTTAGTCAATTGGAAAACAATTTAAAAGAAAACATAATCTCACTCAAATGAGTCAAACATATGAGGATTATGTGACCTTGAGTTTGATTCCATGAGCTTAGGAACTTAACAAAATTCATATGGACTTAGTAAAGTTCATACGGTAATAACCATCCATATAGTTCTCATATGGGATCTATTTCAAAAATACAAAACTAATATGGTTTTTTTTTTATATGTTAGTGTATCCTCCACCACAACTTAGTGTTAAAATGGCATTAAACATCCCTGAAAACTACTTATCAAGTTGGATAAATTAATAGTATCTAATTTATGAGTTAACAGGGGAAAGAGATCAAGAAACATACATGTGGCACATCCACAATTACCTCTAGAGTTATTCAAGGGTAATATCTTAGCAAAAGTATTTTTTAGATTTAAGAGCAGAACCTACTTGATCCTTTTTAACTTGCTAGAAATTTGTTTTGGCAATGAAAGCGCGTTAAGCTCGTGTGCACTCTATTTTTCTTTTTTTTTTTTGCCGATTCCAGAACTGCACCCCGATAAGGCATGGAAATAACCTGACAAATACTAAGGCCTCGTTCATTTCTCTGGTGCGAGTTTTCAACTCAAGTTGAAAGATGAATGTTATGTGTATGTGTTGTAGTATGTTATGTGTGTTGCATAACACTTCTACTCACCGGTGTTGATTTCAACATGAAATTCTTATAAGATGGAAATGGTGTTGTTTGCAGTCATAACCTAAAGGCTAAATGCAGGTAAGTAGATGTTCGCATTTCGCTCATCGATGTCACAAAGTGTAAACTGCAAAAGAGACACTTTTGAGAATCATTAGACTTTATTCACCGGTCTGTACTACAAAATGCAACTCTAAGTGAGAAAGAGAGAGAGCTTTAAAATCATTTTACGAAGAGCTCGAAAAATCTATGTTGAAATACCTCAAACTGTCATTCTTTGTGCTCACACATGTTAGCCGCCTAACATATAATGCTTGTGATTCTCTTTTTTAGAATATTGATCAGTATCATGAAAGTCAATATTAACCATTGATGGCGTTGAAATCAGAGCATCACTTAGTAGGACCTCGACCTACGAATCTTATTGATTGACTAAAGATGTTGGGAGAAGACCACCGATGGCCGAAGCGAAAGTATCGAGGGATATCATAAATATATTTACTGTATTTAATAGTAACTACTGATAACTCGTATATATATATATATATATATATAGAGAGAGAGAGAGAGAGAGAGAGAGAGAGAGAGAGAGAGAGAGAGAGAGAGAGAGAGGGATTGAGAAGCAATTATATAATGTAAATAGGTGGTGATGGGAATTTCTCAATAGATTTAAGCAAGCCACAATAATATTTCATGGAGTGCAATGAGGAAAAGAAAAACGATAATGACATTCAAAAACGGAATCAGAAATAATAATGAAAAAAAAAAGCGACAGTAACTAGCAACAAAAGAACGACGATATGGTTGAACAACGAACGAAAATAATATTGAAAAATACTAAAAAAGGGCGTCTAGAATGTCCGGATTAGACTTGAAATTTTTCCGGTCGTTACATAATCATTACGCCTTTCGAGAGAGAGACTTGTTGCTTTTGGAAGGAAGCCCTACTTTCGAAGGGATTTTTTTAAGTTAATAGAAGACGTATGGTGCATGTTAAAAACATTACTGTGAAAATTCATCACAGCGGTGACATTATTTAGGAGGGAGACCTGTGTGAATAAGTTCATAAGTGTTTGTAATTTCTGAAACATAATAAACTATTTAATATCTGAACGCAGCCTCGTAGATGGAAAATGGACTGAGATCATCTTAACGAAATGTGCCTACATCTAAGGACTGAGAGAGAGAAAAAAAAAATCTTGTAGCCTTGTATTTTGAATCTTAATGTCGCCTCTACTTTTCCTTATTGTAGTTGTTAGCCTAATACTACTGTCATTTAGTAGAAAATCTATTGGAAAGTCCCTATCGATATGCCATCACTTCAATTATTGTGTACTAATTCCCATCACGCTCTCAACATATTAACTTGTACGCTCTCAACATATTAACTTTGAAGGGTTGCTGAGTGCCACATGGGTGTCGAAACCGGAAGGGCCAAAGACGATGTTGTAGCTCAATGTGAAATTGCTAAGCATATAACATTTTATTTTACGTAAGAACATAATATTTACATAGACAAAAAAATGTTTACAAGTATTGAGAAGTAGGTAAGAACATAAATGTGTTGCATGTTCTTGATTGAGCCGCCTTGATTTTCCCTTATAATGTAGTTGTTGGGGATATAATTGAATTAATACTGTCCGTAGCTACAAAATAATTCAAAAAAGGTTCCTATCATCCATTATCACTTCAATTACGTCCAGATCCGTCCACACTTTTATCCGTCAACAAATGCGGATAAAAACACAGATTTTCTTTCTTTAATAATTATTTGTGTTCAAAAAAGGTTCCTTGACTTTGACTACCAAAAGGGTAGCAAGTTTGTTGGCTTTGGAAATGCATAAAAACACAGATTTTCTTTCGGTAGTCTATCCAAATGCGGGTTTTCATCTAATAGTTTCAGAAAAGACAAAAAGTGAAACTTCCTCTCACTTACAATTAACATATTTAGTACACGTGATCGGCTAATATTTATTGAAAACCGTATTAGTTGGATCAATTATTCCATCATTTCAGAACTATAGCAAGGATTATAACAGTACCCTTACGTCTATAAAAGCCAAGACAAACAAGTGCAAATCCTTCATATCCTCATCTATTCCTTCTCTTCTCAACCTTTTAAACACAGTATTCCCTTTAAGCAGCGAACTATGGCGCCGAATAACGTGTCCGTGGAGGGAAGCCAGCCAGTGATCCGACGAGGTGGACCTGGTGTAGCCTCAATTTTAGCAATTGGCACAGCTAATCCCGATAACTTCTTCAATCAAGCTGACTATCCTGATTACTACTTCAGAGTTACAAATTCAGAGGACAAGACAGAATTGAAAGAGAAGTTCAAGCGCATTTGTAAGCAAATCATTGAGAAACCAACCTTTTATCATAATATATTTCAAGCTATCATTCTTTTTTGTTGTTGAAATTTGTGATATAATCTATAAGTAGTTTGATCTTACAATATGGTTCGTAAGCACTGTTTCGTTGAAATCATATAGTTGCAGCAGATAATGTTGGGTCGTTAAATTTCCTTCTAGTGTGAGTTATAATATATCTTTTTGTTATTATTTTTTCCTGTCATCATCTGGCATCAGGAGATAGAATTAAAACACTAACAGGAGATAAATGTTATAATTCTATCTCCTTACGCACTCTCTTTAACGAAATAATTTCTAATCAATTTACTCTCTTTAACTAAATATTGTGTACCATTTTCTTCCAAGAACATTTCCTTACAGTTCATTTTTCATAGAAAATTTTAGATTTAGTGACACACATATCGTTGCATGCAGGTGAGAAATCATTGATAAAAAGAGGCACATGAGGTTGACAGAAGATATCCTCAAAGAAAACCTGAGTATGTACCTATGATGCTCCATCACTTAACGCACGTATGGATCTGAAACTTGTCGAGATGCCAAAGCTTGGTGAAAGCGCAGCAATAGCAGCCATCAAAGAGTGGGGCCAACCGAAATCCAAAATTACTCACCTCATTGTCAATTCCACTTCAGGAGTAGACATGCCCGGCGCTGATTATCAGCTGATCAAGTCTCTTGGCCTCGAAAGATCCGTCAAGAGAGTCATGCTCTACCACCAAGGTTGTTTCGCCGGCGGCACTGTCCTTCGTATTGCGAAGGACTTGAAAAAAACAATCCCAGCTCACGTGTTCTCGTTGTTTGCTCCGAACTCACCATTCCAACTTTCCGCGGTCCCTCGGAGGATGATAGTGCTTCTTTAGTGGGCCAAGCAATCTTCGCTGACGGTGCGTCGGCTGTGATCGTTGGTGCCAATGTGCCGGATGAAGGGTCGGTGGAAAGACCATTATTTCGGCTTGTTTCTACGTCGGAAGTTATTCTTCCTAACTCAGAAAACACAGTGGGGGACATTTACGTGATTGCGGACTCACAATTGTCTTATCTCCGCAAGTGCCAAAGATAATTGGCAAAACATTCAAACATGTTTGGAAGAAGCATTGGGCCCATTTGGAATTACTGATTGGAACTCATTGTTTTGGGCGCCACATCCTGGCGGTGCTGCCATTATAAAAGAGATAGAAGACAAAGCTGGGCTAGAGAAGGAGAAGCTTAAGGACACATGGAATGTGTGGAGCGAGTATGGAAATATGTCAAGTGCAACTGTGTTTTTATCCTGAATCAGATGAGGAAGAGGTCGTTGTTGGAGAAAAAAAGAGAACCACTGGTGACGGATTGGAGTGGGGAGTTCTGCTTGGGTTCGGGCCAGGACTAACAGTGGAGACAGTGGTGTTGCAGAGTGTCCCTATTGTTGCCTAGATTGTGGAATAATGCTTAGTGGTATCAACAATACTCAACAACATAATTAATAAAATGTGGATTGAACTTGTGTGTTTCATGTTACGGGACCCCAATCTTTAATTAATATGTGACACTAATATGTCATTTTATTGTTATAGATTGTGTCGCACAAATTATTATTTTTTTAATCATAGAATAAGCGATCAAGATAAAAAGAAAAGTTTTGTAATTTGTTATTTTTTTAGTATAAGTGTATTCATCTTGTGTTTCTTAATATTTCAGTTTTATGATTATAAAACAGAGAGAAAATCTCACCGTTCTCTAAATTTCAGTCATCAATTTATAAAGTTAGATAGTTATTTGATGAGAAGTTGCGCATATTCTGCTCTTTTTTGTTGGAATAATGAAGAGTTGAAGGGATGACAAATGTGAATGATTAAGAAAGTCATAACAACAAGTTGTTTTAGTTAAGCGGAAGGGGGAGAGAGTTGAAGGAATTAATGATATTTATTTGTTTAGTTGTTTTACGAGAAGCTTTGTTGCTATTTGTTTCTTGGGTTCGGGCTTGAATTGACGATAGAGATAGTCATGTTACAGAAGGTCCCAATTATATTGTTACATAGATTGCGGAAAGAGCTTGAGATTTCACCAGTGTTATGTTAAGCAACATAACTAACAAAAAAAGCGCCAGCCTCACTTGTGGGTCCTATGCTGCGAGGTCTGCCTTTGGTAAATGTGATGCTCAACACCACTTATATGCTCTATAACAGAGTGACCGACAGTGAAAAGAGAGCTCTTATATAGGCCGATATCTTTGCCACTCTCTCTCTCTCTTGCATCTTTGCAATAATTTTGATATGTTGCAATATTAACACTCGTACATAATTGGTTATGTAAGGTCGTAATCTACATTCGCAAATTAACTAAAACTAATAACAATATGCCTTTTTAATGGTTATATACAACATATCACGATCACTACTTTTTTGTCAATAGAACCTAATCAAGTAAAGAATAGCACATACTGATGATAATAAAGAACAGTGAAAGGCGTTGTTCAATCAATTGAAGCCTGTAATAATTCCTTTAAAAAAAAAAAAAAAAAAAGCGGTGTTTGGTAAAAGATTATTCCTTTCTCTTACATAATGAATCTTGCCCGGAGAAAACGACTCATTTTACAAAATTATTACTTTTACTAAAAATATTTATTAATTATTTCAACAAAATAATGAAGTGTAGAGGCTACGTCTACGGTGCGATTAGCCAGAAATCCAAGAATGCATGGATTCCATAATCGTAGACTAATCCACACCGCTTTCTCCTAAGCATATTTGAAATAAGATGGGACACAAGCCATGATCATCAGAAAAATAAGCTGAGATTATTGCATGTTGCTTCAGGCAATGATTTTACACTAGAAAATTACCAAATTTATAACATTTTGAGTGATCTGAGGTTGCAATACACTCGGGAATGTTACGTATTTTTATTAGTTGGCGATTTATTAGCAATCTTGAAATGAGATTATGTGTAATATTCTTTTGGAAGAATCAATGAGATTTTACTGGTGAAATTGCGCAATATTTAAAGGAAAAGATTTTGTGGAAATAATCTAAGAGAGAATCATGAGAAAAAGAAAAATCTTTGGGGAGAGATTCTCCAGTAGCTTTGGAAGCCATATTTTAAGGATTTACGTTTAGCTCACTTGCTCTGATTTAATGGAAAAGTATATATTCGAGGAAAAGTCCGTGAGTTTGATAGTTTTACAAGAGAAATATTCAAAGAGACGTTTGTACTTTTGAAAAACTTTGAGTGTTAATCATTACGCCTTTTGGGAGAAAGGCTTGTTGCTTTAAGGAGGAAACTATGCCGGTCGAAGGAGTTCATCGGTAAATAGAAAATGTATGGTGCAAAAAAAAGCAAACATCACTATGAAGATTTGTCATAGTTAGCCATTGTCTAAGAGGGAGTCTTGAATGAATAAGTCCCCCGGTGTTTGTAATTTCCGGAATATAGTGAGCTATTTACCTGTCTAGGCGTGACCCGCAAATATAGGTGTTCACACTAAACTATGATACCATATTGCATGTTCTTTTTTATTTCTACACTTTATTTAGCTCGAACACGAACATAATTAATCCGGATCTATTTAATTAGCAAAGTGTTGCATCGTGGTTACAACACCATCTCGAACACCAAACATACAATTAGACAATCATAGAAATTTGTTCACTTATCATTTGCTTGGTGAGATCTTGGGAGATTGATCTGTTACGTTTGAAATGGGTTTTGAAGAAATGATGTTGGGTTATACGTCCCCTCTACTTGATGGGTCAAACTATTCATATTGGAAGGTCCTAATGAAGGCTTTCATCAAGGCCCTAGATGAGAAGGGCACGACGTGGTTGTTCTAAATGGCTGGACTTATCGTGTAACTAAGGATGATGAAGGGATGGAGTCAATAAAGCACGAATCCTCGTGGTCAATCGATGAGGACAAGTTGGCTAACAACAACTCATGCTCTCCATGCGATATTCAATGGAGTCGACGCCAACCAGTTCAAGTTAATATATACATGTGACTCAACAAAGCGCCCATAGGAGATTTTGGAGACCGCTCATGAGGGCACCACAGTGAAATGATTGTCCAAGTTGTAGATTTTGGCTACCAAGTTTAAAAACTTTAATGTTTGAAACTGAAATGATTACAAATTTCATTCTCAACTCTATGACATAGCTAATGAATCGCTTTGCTCTTGGTAAAAAATTTCGAGGCAAAACCGGTCCGAAGGCGTTGAGATTGTTGTCTTCGGTTAGCCTACAAAGTCACCACCATTGAAGAGGCAAAGGATGTTAACTCTATGAGGCATGATGAGTTGATGGGCCAAAATGCTTGGACGTATGAAATGGTCCTAGATCAAAACAAGAAGGAGAAAGGGAAAAAGGGGAATGGAATTGCTTTTCAAGCTGAAGTTGAAGAAGCCGATACTGATGACGATGAAGACTTGACCGAGTCCACTGCACAATTGCCAAAGAATTTCAACAATGTTATTGCACGATTGTCAAAGAATTTCAATAAGGTTGTGAACAATATGAATAGGAAGGGAATAACACCAAACTTCGGCAATGCTAACAACTTCCAAAAGAACAAAGCTATTGCAAGAAACTTTTAGTGAAGACAAAAAATTAGAGGTATCCATTGCTAACAATGCGACGATTACGGGTTACATTCGATCCGAGTGTATTAACACTCTTAAGAAGAAGGAGAAGAAGGAGAAGAAGAAATCAATCAATGTCACATGGAGTGATGAGGATTTCAAAGGCGCTGGGGAAGATGATGATCATGTAAACATTTATGTTGCATTCAATGCCCTATCAAGATGTTCTAAATAGCCGATCTGGGCAGACTATGTCTCAAACTGTATTCGCGCAATCTACAACATATCCCGAAAAATCGAGAAGAAGGCGAAGATTTTTTAGATTTTGTGTTCGATGATGGTGAAAACCGAGTGAGGAGACAATCCAGAAAGCTTATGAAACTATGTTCAACAAATGGGTTCTAGTGGTTAAAATGAAAAAGTATTTGCTGGAGCGAGTCGATGAGCTTGTCAAAGAAAATGATGTATATAGCAGGAAAAGTGTCGCATCCGAACAACAAGTAAATAAAAAAAAAAATTGAAATCATGTCTCTCCACCATTTCCTTGTAGATTAAACAATGGTATGCATCATTATGATCAAGCTATAATTATTTTGGACTTCGATAAAATGATAAAAACGAGAAAAAAAAAAAAAAAAAACTTTAAACACGATATGTATAATCTATAATCTATTATAGAAGGAAGAATGAAGTTTTTTGAATTTTCTACTTCAACTTTTGATCCAATGGTCATATTAATCAGTTCTTTTTACCCTTTAAATATAATGGTCAAGATTTCTCCACTTGATTTATCTATTCTCTCACGCGTCACATATATATAAAAGTGGAAAGTGAAGAAGAATGAAATTAACACTTCAATTTCTTTTTCCTTATCATATCCATAATTACACATATATTCCGTACCATCATCACGCACACTCTTTTTCCTTGGTATTATTTTTCATGAATAATGCTAGGAAACCAAATCAATTTCAACTTTTATGTATCAACTGAAAAAGTATGTGAATTGTTGTTTATACATTAGTATGTGTTTAAAATATTGCAAATGTAAATTAATAATAAGAGATTGCATCAACTAATAAAAAATAACAACTCACATGTCACGTCAATTGGTATATAAAAATTGAGATTGAAGTTGGTGTCCCTAGCAATACCGATTTTCATTCATCTCCAGTGAGAGATAAATGAGACATCATCATGTGAGTGACACACAACCGACTTTTGCAGGCTTAGTATTGACTGAATTTTTGTGTGTACAAGCGTGTTTTAATTCTTATTTCTAATTCATTGTTGTTCTATGTCGTTTATCATTTTGATTCATTTTTTTTTTTTCTGTTAGTGTTTATAATAGTTATTTCTGTAGTTACAGAGGTTGTAATTATTATATTCGATGTATGTGATTATTTTTCATGTAAGCTTCTCTTATTGTATTTTGCCTGAGGGTATTTTGTTGCTTTCGCTTGACACGTCTTGAAAATAATTTTGCTTGTTTTATTAAGAAGAGATTAATTTGGTCAAAAACCTTTTTATATCATTTGTGCTAAAAACCCATATTTTTCCACTGCATTTTGGGATATGAAATGTGTACTTGAGTAATATTAGAATTAGCATTTGAATTGTTCCATAAATCATACACACTTTTCATCAAGTATATATCTGTTGTTCCCATTTTCCTCTCTTAGTGATTGTCTCTCCACTAATTATTTGTCACGTCATATAACTTTAAGAATCTAACCACATGCATAAATAAGAATAAATTAATACGAAAAACACTTAAGCAATTCACAAAGTTTTGTCAAAATTTAATTGAGGGATAGTCTTCCAGACAGAAAAATGGGCAGCATATCTTGATTCCTTTCCTTCACTGTCCTTTATTTTACTTTCACATTTTTATTTATTTCATAATCTCAAAAGTTTTAAAAAATCATTTGCTCTGCTTTATTACGCTTATCTCATTTAAAGTCTCTTTTCTCATTATTTGTCACCCCCTCATGGGATCGACTGCACGTGTTACAAAACAACCACTTTACTAAACCAGTTTGGGCGTTAATTATGACATATATCAGTGTCAAGATAAATTTTTCAACGTTTTGAGTGGTGGGTGGCTGGGTGTGGAAACCGGATTTGAATGACTAGGAGGAATTAACAAAAAAAAAAAAAAAAAACCCCTTGCAGTCTTGTCTTTTGAATCTTAATGTAGTTGTTAGCATAATATTAATATCGTTTACTCAAAAATCTTTTGAAAGCCCCCTATCAATATGTCATTACTTCAATTATTGTGTCCTAATTCCCTTCACGCTTTCAACATATTAACTTTGAAGGGTGGGTGAAGGGTGTGGGGTGTGGAAACCGGTAGGGCCGAAGAAGATTTTTAACTCAATGATAAAAGTGGTCACCCATGACACTATTCTCCTACGTAAGAACAGATATTTACACAAAAAAAAAAAAAAAAAAAATGATTACAAGTAAGAGAAGTAGGGAAGAACCTAAAAAGAAACAAAATGGAGTGCCAAAAATGTTTTTGCTTATGTCTTCGTATGTTATTGACTGAGCCACCTTGGTTTTCCCTTATTGTGGTTGTTGGGGATATAAATCATATTGTTCGTCTGCTAGTAGAAAATCTGTTCAAAAAAGGTTCCCACATTCAATTACGTCCTGATCCCTCCACAGTCCCACCCTTTACGTCCAGAAAACGACTTCGTTTTCCAAATACCTTGAAAAGCCTTACTTGGCGGCAGAGCCGTCATTGATGACACAATAAAAATTTCATTACCCCCACTTGCCTCTGTGTATATATAAAATTATATATATATATATATATATATATGGACAAGTTGGAGACTTTTCCGAGTCAACAACATAAATAATTCCATAAATAAATAATTCAAATATTTGTACACCAAATTATTATTTATAACATAAACAATTCAAGTTATAGGAAGAAGCGGTGGAATCAATGTATGGTTGAATTAATATTCATTTTTTCCTACTCAACAACTTGACTTCGACTTGGAATCAAACACCATGTGGAAAGTAATATGTTGGTGGCTGCAGAAATAAATTAAAACACATTGAGATTTTTCTCATTATTTTATTATTTCCCTTCAACACAACCAAAATAATAGTATTTCCTTAAAATAAGAATCCTAAAATCATGATATGGACTCATTTGACTTATAGCCGTACTAAACCGTTGAATGGGAAATAATATTATTTACTTAAACGTGATCGACAAATTAATAAAAACCATAATAATTCGATTAATTATTTCATCATTTCACATCTGTAGCAAAGGTTTATAACAGTAGCCTTGCGACTATAAAACAGAAACAAAGTGCAAATCCATCATATCCTCATATATTCTTCTCTTCTCAACATTTTAAACTCGATGTTCCCTTAAGCGGTAAAGCAATGGCGTGGATTCTTGGTTAAGTGAGGAAGCGGTGATCACGAGTGGCACTGCTGGCCCTCAATTCTAGCGATTGGCATCCGATCTAGCACTACTTCAAATTTGAATATCTTTGATTATTCTTGGTCACTAATTGAAGACGTGACGCGAATTGAAAGTTGGCGTATTTTGTAAGCAAATCCATAAGAAACCAAATCTTTATCATAAATATTTCGGGAATCTATCTATTCATTTTTAAATTTAAGGAATAACCTAAGTAGTTTGATGTTGCTCTGACAAAACCATGAGGCCATATAACATGGGGTGTGATAGAATCTTTTACACGCTCACAATATATATGGTTCATAGGCACCATTCGATTTAAATCTAATAATTACAGTTGCTAAAGTTGGTGGGTCGTAAAACTTCTCTTTAGTGTGATGAGTTATAATCTCTTTTTTTTTTTTCATTTTTTCCCTCACATCATGCTTACGCCGTATATGGATTTATTCGGAATATGTTTTTAAACATATGTAGTTTCTAACTTCTAGTACTTGATTATTAACCTTTTCGACATTACTGTATATAGTTCAGTAATGATATACAGAAAGATAAATGATTTAATTCTACCTTCCTTGCACACTAATTTCTAATTAATTTCTTTAAGTCAGTAATGTGTGTTTTGCCATGAATTTTCCTTACTGTTTTGTTTTCATACGATATTTTATTGACACCTATCATTGCTTGCAGGTGAGAAATCATTGATAAAGAAACGGCACATGGGTTGACGGAAGATATCCTCAAAACAAACCCAAGTATCTGTACCTACGATGGTCCATCAATTAATGAACGTATGGATCTAAAAATTGTGGAATGCAAAGCTGGTGAAAGCGCAGCAATAGAGGCCCTCAAAGAGTGGGGCCAACCGAAATCAAAATTACCACATCATCGTCAATTCCACATCTGGAGTGGACATGCCTGGCGCCGATTATCAGTTGATCAGGTCAACGGCCTCAAAACATCCGTCAAGAGGTCATGCTCTACCACCAAGGTTGCTTCCGCCGGCACCGTCCTTCGCATTGCAAAAGGACTTGGCCGAAACAACCCTGGAGCACGTGTTCTCGTTGTTTGTTCTGAACTCACCATCCCCACTTTCCGCGGTCCCTCGGAAGACAGTGCTTCACTTGTCGGCCAAGCAATCTTCGCTGATGGTGGGTCGGCTGCTTAATCGTCGGTGCCAACGTACCCGATGAGGGCTCCCGCCGAAGACCATTGTTTCGGCTTGTTTCAAATTCACGAGTTATTCTTCTAACTCAGAAAACACAGTAGGGGACATTGCGTGATTGCGGACTCACAATTATATTGTCTCCGGAAGTGCTGAAACTAATTGGCAAAAAAACATTCTCACATGTTTGGAAGAAGCATTTACCCATTTGAATTTAGTGATTGGAACTCACTATTTTGGGTGCCACATCCCGGCGGGGCTGCCATTTTGAGGGCGATTGAAGAGAAAGCTGAGCTAAAGAAGGAGAAGCTTAAGGACACATGGAATGTGTGGAGCGAGTATGAAATATGTCAAGTGCAACTGTGTTTTTATCCTGAATCAGATGAGGAAGAGGTCGTTGGAGGAGAAAAGAGCACTACCGGTGACGGATTGGAGGGGAGTTCTGCTTGGGTTCGGGCCGGGTCTCACAGTGGAGACAGTGGTGCTTGCAGAGTGTCCCATTGTTGCATAAATTGTGGAATAATGCTTACGTGTACTAATAGTACCGAGCATAATTTAATGAGTAAAAGCAGACTCCACTTGTGTTTCGTGTTGCGAAACCTCGTCTTTAATTAATGTGTGACACTAGTATCATATATAATATTGTTCTATATTATGTCAAATAAATTGTTTTTTTTAATTTGAATTACAAGTAACTAATAAAGAAGGTAATTTTATAATTTTGTTTTTTTTTTTTTTTAGAATAAGTGTCTTCGTCTTGTCTTTCTTGATATTTCAGTTTTATAATTGTGAAAGCTTACTATATAATATCTAGAAAGCTTACTATATAAACCCATATTTAATAGAAAAAAAAGAAAATTTACGTGCTCTTTTCGATCGTCAATTTATAAGTTAGAAAATTGCTTGATGAGAAGTTGTGTATATTTTGCTATGTTTAGTTGGAGGGATGAAGAGTAAAAATAATGGGAGAGTTGAAGAGATGAGAAATATGAACGATTTAGGAAAATCATGTGAAGACTTTAAGTTGATGGTGAATGGGAGAGTTAAAAGAATTATGAATGATATTCATTTGTTAATTATCAAATTATCGATTTTACTAATAATTCTTTTGGTGCGTAGAATAACATTTTAGAAATTTGATAAATTTGTAGAAAGATTAGTTTTGTGGACGGGTCCTTCCATCCCTGCTATTCCTTCTTGTTCCCAAACAAAAACAAGCAATTGAGCTCTCTTCCTTCTCCGTCTCTCCCCAAAAAATTATTGCCAATGAGTTAAAATACTCAAACACACTACTATTAAAACGTTGTAATGTTCACATTATATAAATTTTATTTTTAGTAAGTATATTTTACTAGATGAAAAATTAGTAGAAAAAAAAGTTTACATTATAATTTATCTTAAAAAAAAAAAAAAAAAAAAAAAGCTACGTTGGTGCTATTTGTCTGCTTTGATTTACTTTTTATTTTGTTTCTTTATTATGGATGAGATGTAATTTATGTGAAAATTTGGTCAATTAAAACTTGATTTTCCACCACACATATATTTCCGGATCATACGGTAGAAGATGAATGTCTTACTAGAACAAGGTGAGAAATGATAATATGAGATTTATTTTCACGGAGCGATTTAGCTTTTTTCATCAGTGCGCTATTCTGTTTCGAATATGTAAATTACATAATATCTATATTTTAATAACAAATTTTTGTTTAAAGGAAATTTAAAAGTTTTACTGTCCTCAAAGAACTAATAATGTCATTAAGAAACTACATTAATTCATTTGGGTTTTGGTTTTAAATAGAACTAATTGTGGCGCGGAAAATTAGTTTCAAATTATATTACAATTGCATTTTCCCCTTAATGACAAATTTTCTTTTTATACATTACGCACAGTACCCAATTGGGTCACAAAATTTCCCTTAATAATTAGTGTGAGAGTTACAATTTTTATTATTTTTCCCTGTCATCTTACATAATCATATATCGATTTATTATATAATTATATATAACTTCTAGTGATCTAGATTCGGTTTCGAATTAGTGTTTGTTTACAATGATTCAGAATGGGTGTTTGGACCTAGATGATTCTAAATCATGATTCAGAATGTCATGTAATGTTTTAAACTAGCTCAAATCATGATTTGAAACTAAAATCATGAATCACGATTTATTTTGCGCCCAGAATCATGATTAGAATCACCATAGTTTGAAATCTTGTACCAAACGTAACCCCTTAGTGATTGAAAATCATTGTTTTAAAAGCAAACCAAGTAGACCGCCATTCGAGTGAGATCAACGTGGAAAGTTGATTGAATAAGGAGAAGCTTAGGGTTATTAGGGCAAAAGCTTGGAGCAAGGGCATGGAAATGAGGTCAAGTGCATCCCATCTGCAGGCATCAATCGAATGAGGAAGAGCTTAGTGAGGAGTTGGAGAAGCATCACCGGAAGGAGGAATGGGGAGTTTGCTTAGATTCGGATCGGGATTGGACAATAGAGACAAAAGTGTTGCAGAGTTTACCAATATTTCTATATCTAGACCAGAAAATGCTTAGAGTGACCGCCAAAGGTCAAGCACCATAACTAATAAAATGTAGAAACCACTTATGATCAATTTCATATAAGATATGTTTTCTTTTAGTGTGTGATACTGCTTTTTCATCTAGTTCCTAACCCAATATCCTTGCCACTCTTGGATCTTTGCAATAACACAAGACAAGGCCTATGTGCATGCGCCAATCATCGTAGGCTTCACGAGTTGTTCATGACGGGAGGGAAAGGATGTAAGAACTAAAAGAAATGGGATGATGATTCTACCGGACAATCTGTTGTGTTGTAACATTGACACACATACATAATTAGTTTTTGTAAAGTCGCATTCTGAATTCATCACCAAAATTAATAACATGAATGTCTTTTTAATTGTAGGATACAACATACTAATCACTACTTTTGTACATCCAGCCTACTCAAGTAAAATTTTTGTGAAAATCTTTGATGGATGATATCGAACAAGTAATAAATGTGAGTAAAACATCATTTCCCACGAGAATTGCGTTAATTATATTAAGTGAAATTAACAACACAAAAAATTATTTAAAGGACCGAAATTAAACTGAAAATAATAAAATAAGAAAAAAAAAAATAAAATAATTAACCTACAATTATCGAGGTTACTCACCAAAATTAATCACATCTCAAAATTCCTATTTAGTTAATTAATATTTATTCCCATGCTAGCAACGAATATCTCTACTTTATTCATTAATTCTCAAGCACTAATAAAATATTTGAGCAAACAAATTTTAAATCACTCATAATTCTAAACCTACCAAAATTATTAAGAACAAAATCCATAACACTGCACAAGGGTTATAAATATCTCCATTTTTTATGACAATCTCAAGGTATTCCAATCATGGGTATATAATCATCACTTTTCAATCTCAAATCTTCAATTATATATTGATCAGCAATCACAAACATTAAGCATAAATTGAAATAATTTATTATATTTGAGAATAAAACAAGAATAAATTAAAAATAAGAAAACACAAATACTCATAATCAGGCTATATCATAGCTTCAGATAAACAAACTAAAAAAAAAACAGTGGTTCCGGCATAATCAAAAGAACAAAAATAGAAAAATTAAAAAATCTTCTTCCCTCATCCTCCTCCCTCATTACCATGGAAGAAAATGTCCACAACATTGTCAACATTTTCACGATATTATCCATATTTTGAAGTCCTAGACATGGATAAGCAAAGGAAAGATATTCTTGCCCGGGCGTGTTTATAAAATATCTACAATGTCTAAAAATATCTGTAAAAATATGTCAATATCCTTAAATATTTAGGATATTTTTAGAAATGTCCATAAAATGTCTAGAAACACCCGGAAAATTGTTTTTAACAAAAAATCAATTTTTGCAATGATGTTTTTCCTATTTTTTCAATAAAATGTGATCACAACAAATCAAAAACAATAAAAATAATATTGACTTAATTATCTTTTAAATATTTTTGTTTTTTAAATTATTAATTCATATTCATATACCTTTGAGTCCATTCACTAAAAAGAAGATTTTACTCATGCTATACAAGATAAAGAACATAGGCATCGGATATGTCCTGGTATTTAGTCAATTGGAAAAACAATTTAAAAAAAACATAATCTCACTCAAATGAGTCAAACATATGAGGATTATGTGACCTTGAGTTTGATTCCATGAGCTTAGGAACTTAACAAAATTCATATGGACTTCTAAAGTTCCATACGGTAATAAATCCATATAATTTTGCTATATGGGATCTATTTCCAAGTACAAAACTAATATGGTTTTTTTTTATATGTTAGTGTATCCTCCACCACAACTTAGTGTTAAATGGCATTACACATCCCTGAAAACTACTCATCAAGTTGATAAATTAATAATATCTAATTTATGAGTTAATGGGGGAAAGAGATCAAGAAACATACATGGCACATCCACAATTACTACTGAGTTATTCAAGGGTAATATCTTAGCAAAAGTATTTTTAGATTAAGACTTAACCTACTTGATGCTTTTAAACTTATTAGGAAATTTGTTTTGGCAAATGTTAAGCTCGTGCACTCTATTTTTTTTTTTTTTTCATCGATTCGAACTGCAACCCGATAAAGGCATAGAAAATAACCCGACAAATACTAAAGACTGTTCATTTCTCTAGTCACGAGTTTTTCGACTCAAGTTGAAAGATGTGAATGTGTATGTGTTGGCATGTTATGTGTGTTACACAACACTTCTACCACCGGGTGTTGATTTCAACATGAAATTTTTATAAGATGGAAATGGTGTTGTTTGCAGTCACAACCCAAAAAGGCTAAACGGCAGGGATAAGTTGCTCGCATTTCGCTCATCGACGTCACAAGATGTAAACTGCAAAAGAAACACTTTTGAGAATCATTAGACTTGATTCACCGGTCTGTACTACAAAAATGCAACTCTAAGTGAGAAAGAGAGAGAGAGCTTTAAAGTCATTTTTACGAAGAGCCGGAAAAATCTATGTTGAAATACCTCAAACTGTCATTCTTGTGCTCACACATGTTAGCCGCCTAACATTCTAATGCTTGTGATTCTCTTTAGAATATTCAGTATCACGTAGAGTCAATATTAACCATTGATGGCGTTGAAAATCAGAGTATCACTTAGTAGGACCTCGACCTTGAATCTTATTGATTGACCAAAGATGTTGGGAGAAGACCACCGATGGCCGAAGGAAAGTATCGAGGGATGTCATAAAATAGGTTTTAATAGTAAACTACTGATAACTATATATATATTTATATATATATATATATAGAGGGATTGAGAAGAATTATATAATGTAAAGGGTATGTATATATATATATATATACATATATATATTAAGTAAGCCACAATAATATTTCATGGAGTGCAATGAAGAAAAAGAAACGATAATGACACATGCAAAAACAGAATCAGAAAAATAATAATAAAAAGCGACAATACCACTCAAAAACGAGGTCAGTAATAAAAGCTGCTAGCAACAAAAGAACGACGATATGGTTGAACAACGAATCGAAAACAATATTGAAAAAAATACTAAAAACAACGCCTAGAATGTCCGGATTAGACTTGAAATTTTCCCTGCCGTTAATAACCACACGCTTCGGAGAGATTGACTGTTTTTACGAAGTTTCATCACGAAGGGATTTTTTTTAAGGAAGAGAAGACGTGATATGCATTTTAAAAAAATATTATCGTGGAAATTCATGCCAACGGGTGACACTATTTCAGAGGAGACCCGTGAATAAGTCTATGTTTTCGTTTGTAATTTCCCGAAACATATTAAACTATTAAATATCTGAAAGCAGCCTCGTAGATGGAAAAATGGACAGAGATCATCTTAACGAAATGTGCCATATCTAAGGACTGAGGGAAAAAAAAAAAAAAAAGCAAACCTTTGTAGCCTTGTATTTTGAATATTAATGTCGCTCTACTTTTCCTTATTGTAGTTGTTAGCCTAATACTACTTGTCGTTTAGTAGAAAAATATATTGAATGTCCCCTATCGATACGCCATCACTTCAATTATTGTGTCCTAATTCCCACGCTCTCAACATATTAACTTGTACGCTCTCAACATATCAACATAATATTTACAAAAAAAAAAATGTTTACAAGTGTTGTTGAAGTAGGTAAGAACATAAATATGTTGTATGTAGTTGATTGAGCCGCCTTGATTTTCCTTATAATGTGGTTGTTGGGGATATAATTGAATTAATACTGTCCGTGTAAACAAAATAATTCAAAAAGGGTTCCTATCATCCATTATCACTCAATTACGTCCAGATCCGTCCACACTTTTATCCGTCAACAAATGCGGATAAAAACACAGATTTTCTTTCTTTTAATAATTATTTGTATTCAAAAGGTTCCCTGACTTTGACTACCAAAAGGGAAGCAAGTTGTTGGCTGTGGAAATGCATAAAAACACATTTTTCTTTCGGTACTCTATCCAAATGTGGGTTTCATCTAATAGTTTCAGAAAAGACAAAACGTGAAACTTCCTCTCACGTACAATTAATATAATTAGTGGCACGCGATCGACTAATATTTATTAAAAACCATAATAATTGGATTAATTATTACATCATTCCAGAACTAGAGCAAAGGATACGTCCATAAAAAGCCAAGAGAAACAAGTGCAACCCCCATATCCTACATCTATAACTTCTCCTCCTTTAATAACCCAGTGTTCTCGGGAACTATTATGTTGAATAACGTGTCCGTGGAGGGAAGCCAGCCAGTGATCCGACAAGGTGACCCAGTGTAGCCTCAATTTAGCAATTGGCACAGCTAATCCGGATAACTTTAATCGCCGAAGTCCCGACTATCCCTCGAGAAAAATATTTAACCTGAAGAGAAGTTACAAAATTGGAGCAAAAAAGAAAGAACCCAAATAGAAGCTATCCTTTTTTGTTGTTGAAATTTATGAGATAATTCATGTAAGTGAACTTGGATCTACAACATAGGTTCGTAAGCACTTTCTGTTTCGTTGAAATCATATAGTCGCAACAGATAATGTTGGGTCGTTAAATTTCCTTCTAGTGTGAGTTATAATATATCTTTTTGTTTCTATTTTTTCCTGTCATCATGTGGCATCAGGACATAGAATAAAAACACTTAAAGGAGATAAATGTTATAATTCTATCTCCTTACGCACTCTCTTTAACTAAATAATTTCTAATCAATTTACTCTCTAACTAAATATTGTGTACCATTTTCTTCCACGAACTTTTCCTTTACAGTACATTTTCATAGAAAAATTTTAGATTTAGTGACACATATCGTTGCATGCAGGTGGAGAAATCATTGATAAAGAAGAGGCACATGGGGTTGACAGAAGATATCTCAAAGAAAAACCCGAGTATGTGTACCTATGATGCTCCATCACTTAACGCACGTATGGATTGAAAACTTGTCGAGATGCCAAAGCTTGGTGAAAGCGCAGCAATAGCAGCCATCAAAGAGACCGCCAACCGAAATCCAAAATTACTCACCTCATTGTCAATTCCACTTCAGGAGTAGATATGCCCGGCGCTGGATTATCAGCTGATCAAGTCTCTTGGCCTCGGAAAGATCCGTCAAGAGAGTCATGCTCTACCACCAAGGTTGTTTCGTTGGCGGCACTGTCCTTCGTATTGCGAAGGACTTGGCCGAAAACAATCCCGGCTCACGTGTTCTCGTTGTTTGCCCGAACTCACCATTCCAACTTTCCGTGTCCCTCGGAGGATGATAGTGCTTCTTTAGTGGGCCAAGCAATCTTCGCTGACGGTGCGTCGGCTGTGATGTTGGTGCCAATGTGCCGGATGAAGGGTCGGTGGAAAGACCATTATTTCGGCTTGTTTCTACGTCGGAAGTTATTCTTCCTAACTCAGAAAACACAGTGGGGACATTTACGTGATGGTGGACTCACAATTGTCTTATCTCCGCAAGTGCCAAAGATAATTGGCAAAAACATTCAAACATGTTTGAAGAAGCATTGGGCCCATTTGGAATTACTGATTGGAACTCATTGTTTTGGCGCCACATCCTGGCGGTGCTGCCATTATAAAAGAGATAGAAGAGAAAGCTGGGCTAGAGAAGGAGAAGTTTTAAGGACACATGGAATGTGTGGAGGAGTATGGAAATATGTCAAGTGCAACTGTGTTTTTATCCTGAATCAGATGAGGAAGAGGTCGTTGTTGGAGAAAAAGAGCACCACTGGTGACGGATTGGGGGGGAGTTCTGCTTGGGTTCAAATAGGACTCAACAGTGGAGACAGTGGTGTTGCAGAAGGTCCCTATTGTTGCCTAGATTGTGGAATAATGCTTAGTGGTATCAACAATACTCAGCAACATAATTAATAAAAATGTGGATTGTACTTGTGTGTTTCATGTTACGGGACCCCAATCTTTTTAATAATGTGTGACACTAATATTGTCATTACATTGTTATAGATTGTGTCGCACAAATTATTATTTTTTTTAATCATAGAATAAGTGATCAAGATAAAAAGAAACGTTTTGTAATTTGTTATTTTTAGTATGGGGTATTCATTTTGTGTTTTCTTAATATTTAGTTTTATGATTATAAAACAGAGAGAAAATTCCACCGTTCTCTAAATTTCAGTCATCAATTTATAAAGTTAGATAGTTATTTGATGAGTTGCGTATATTCTGCTCTTTTTGTGTTGGAATAATGAAGAGTTGAAGGGATGAGAAATGTGAATGATTAAGAAAGTCATAACAATAAGTTGTTTTAGTTAACCGGAAGGGGGAGAGTTGAAGGAATTAATGATATTTATTTGTTTAGTTGTTTTGGAAGAAGCTTTGTTGCTATTTTGTTTCTTGGGTTCCGGGCTGGAATTCAATAGATAGAGATAGTGATGTTACAGATGGTCCTATTATATTGTTACATAGATTGCGGAAAGAGCTTGGGATTTCACCAATGTTATGTTAAACTTACCTAACTAATAAAAATGGAAACTCACTGGTGGGTTCTATGCTGCCGGGTCTACCTTGCTCAACAACACTTATATGCTCTATAACAGAGTGACTGACAAAGAAAAGAGAGCTCCTAAGGCTTGATATCTTTGGCTCTCTCTCTCTCTCTCTTTGCATCTTTGCAATAATTTTGATATGTTGCAATATTAACACTCATTACATAATTGGTTCGTTAAGGTCGTATTCAAGTATTCACAAATTAACAAAACTAACAACAAGATGTGCTTTTAATCAGTTTGTATACAACATATCGATCACTACTTTTGTCAGTATAACCTAATCAAGTAAAGAATAGCACTTACTGATGATAATAAAGAACATGAAAGGCATTGTTCAACAATTGAAACCTGTAATAATTCATACAAAACAAAAAAAAAAAAAAAAAAAAAAAAGAAAGAGTGGTGTTCGGTAAAAGATTATTTCCTTTCTCTTACATAACGAATCTTGCCTGAGAAAACGACTCATTTTGCAAAATTATTACTTTACTAAAAATATTTATTGATTACTTCAAGAAAAAAGTAAAGTGTGAAGCTACATCTACGGTGATTAGGGCCAGAAATCTGGAATGCTTTGGATTCCAGAATCGTAGACTAATCCGATACCGCTTTCTCCAAGCATATTTGAAATAAGACAGGGCAAGCCATGATCATCAGAAAAACAAGCTGAGATTATTGCATGTGTTGGTAAGCAATGATGTTACACTAAAATTACCAAATTTATAACATTTTGGTGATCTGAGGTTGCAAATACACTTTATTTTTATTAGTTGGTGATTTATTGACAATCTTGAAATGAGATTATGTGTAATATTCCTTTGGAAGAATCAAAGAGATTTTATTGGTGAAATTAAGTTAAATATTTAAAGATTTTGTGGAAATAATCTAAGAGGGAATCATGGAGAAAAGAAAAATCTTTAGGAGAGATTCTCCAGTGTTTTAAAGCTTATATTTTAAGGATTTTTAGCTACTGGTATGTTTGATAGAAAAGTATATCTTCGAGGAAAAAGTCTCGAGTTTGATAGTTTTACGTAGAAATATTCAAAGAGACGCTTGTACTTTTGAGAAACTTT